>CP025656.1:8228610-8371636 GCA_003576665.1 Ipomoea trifida
TCGTCATACTACTATTCGTCTTGTGATAGCACTTTCAACTCTCTAAACTGGCACATGAAACAACTTGATGTGAGAAACGCCTTTTGTTTTCAAGAAGCTTTATCTGCAATAAAAGGGGACAACTCATTCTCTGTGTGGCACCAACGCCTTGGACATCCAAGTGCAAAGATTTTATCTCTGTTAAAAGGAAAGAAGGTCATTGATGTTACTAATTGGCAAACTAAGTCTTCTATATGTGTTAGTTGCCAATCTGGAAAGAGTTGTAAATTGCCTTTTAATTTGAATAATGATATGTCTAATTTTCCTTTACAAAAAGTGCATTGTGATCTTTGGGGACCAGCTCCCACTGTTTCAAATCAAGGATTTCGATTTTATGTTATATTTATAGATGATTTTTCAAGATTTTCTTGGTTATATCCTTTAAAGAAAAAGTCAGATTTTTTTCTTTGTTTTCAAAAATTTCAAAAATTAGTAGAAAATCAATTTGATAGAAAAATAAAAATTTTTCAATGTGATGGTGGTGGAGAATTTAACTCCTTTGATTTTCTCAGTCATATTAGTCATTGTGGTATTCAGCTCCAGGTTTCATGTCCTGGAACCCCAGAGCAAAACGGGGTCGCCGAGAGGAAGCACCGGCACATTGTTGAGACAGGTTTAACTATGTTATTTCATGCTAACTTACCATTATTTTTATGGATTGAAGCTTTTATTGCAGCGGTCTATTTAATCAACAGAATGCCAACCTCAGTTTTACACAATCAGTCTCCCTACTCTAAGCTATATCACAAAGAACCAAATTACAAAAGCTTGCGAGTGTTTGGATGCTTATGTTTTCCTTCTCTAAGACATCAAGGAGGTAATAAATTTGTTAAGAAAACTTATCCTTGTGTATTTATTGGTTACAGCCCTATTCACAAGGGTTATAGGTGCTATGAACCTCGAACAAAAAGAGTATACATATCAAGACATGTTGTCTTCGATGAAGGTAAATTCCTCTATAAACCCTCTTCTCCAGAATCAATTCATGTGCCAATAGAATTTGCAGAATTTCCATCTCTTGATGAATGGTTTAAAGTCACTCTTGAAGCTGAATCTCCAAAGGTAGGAACAAATGCAGAGTCAGCAACTCCAACATCTATTATAACTACTATTGGTTGTTGTGATGAAAATAATGATCATAACAGATGTTATAATGATAGTAATGTTGAATCTCCTGAAAATAATGGAGTTTTGCTTGATGTTAATGTGCCTTATGAGGATGAAACCTCAGTTGCAGTTGAACCGACAGATACAGAAACTCTCACTTTGCTAAATGACTTGCCTAGGCATATTGTTGATACAAATGTCGACAATAATGAAAGTGAAAATTATGTTCGTCCTCAACGTCATAGGCAACCTCCAAAACATCTACAAGATTATGAATGCTATCTATCTCAAGTCGAGTTACCTGTAGAACCCCGAAATTATCATGCTGCTCTAAAAGATCCTCAGTGGGTTATGGCTATGAAAGAGGAACTACATGCCCTTCATTCAAACCAAACCTGGTCACTAGTTCCTCGACCCCAAAATGTGAACGTTGTTGGGTCAAAATGGATTTATCGTATAAAGCAACGGGAGGATGGATCTATTGAGCGTTTCAAGGCTCGTCTTGTTGCCCGTGGTTTTACACAAGTCTCAGGTATTGATTTTGATGAGACTTATAGCCCAGTTATTCGTCATACTACTATTCGTCTTGTGATAGCACTTTCAACTTCTCTAAACTGGCACATGAAACAACTTGATGTGAAGAACGCCTTTTGTGACAATATTGTCACAAAAGGCGTTCTTCACATCAAGTTGTTTCATGTGCCAGTTTAGAGAAGTTGAAAGTGCTATCACAAGACGAATAGTAGTATGACGAATAACTGGGCTATAAGTCTCATCAAAATCAATACCTGAGACTTGTGTAAAACCACGGGCAACAAGACGAGCCTTGAAACGCTCAATAGATCCATCCTCCCGTTGCTTTATACGATAAATCCATTTTGACCCAACAACGTTCACATTTTGGGGTCGAGGAACTAGTGACCAGGTTTGGTTTGAATGAAGGGCATGTAGTTCCTCTTTCATAGCCATAACCCACTGAGGATCTTTTAGAGCAGCATGATAATTTCGGGGTTCTACAGGTAACTCGACTTGAGATAGATAGCATTCATAATCTTGTAGATGTTTTGGAGGTTGCCTATGACGTTGAGGACGAACATAATTTTCACTTTCATTATTGTCGACATTTGTATCAACAATATGCCTAGGCAAGTCATTTAGCAAAGTGAGAGTTTCTGTATCTGTCGGTTCAACTGCAACTGAGGTTTCATCCTCATAAGGCACATTAACATCAAGCAAAACTCCATTATTTTCAGGAGATTCAACATTACTATCATTATAACATCTGTTATGATCATTATTTTCATCACAACAACCAATAGTAGTTATAATAGATGTTGGAGTTGCTGACTCTGCATTTGTTCCTACCTTTGGAGATTCAGCTTCAAGAGTGACTTTAAACCATTCATCAAGAGATGGAAATTCTGCAAATTCTATTGGCACATGAATTGATTCTGGAGAAGAGGGTTTATAGAGGAATTTACCTTCATCGAAGACAACATGTCTTGATATGTATACTCTTTTTGTTCGAGGTTCATAGCACCTATAACCCTTGTGAATAGGGCTGTAACCAATAAATACACAAGGATAAGTTTTCTTAACAAATTTATTACCTCCTTGATGTCTTAGAGAAGGAAAACATAAGCATCCAAACACTCGCAAGCTTTTGTAATTTGGTTCTTTGTGATATAGCTTAGAGTAGGGAGACTGATTGTGTAAAACTGAGGTTGGCATTCTGTTGATTAAATAGACCGCTGCAATAAAAGCTTCAATCCATAAAAATAATGGTAAGTTAGCATGAAATAACATAGTTAAACCTGTCTCAACAATGTGCCGGTGCTTCCTCTCGGCGACCCCGTTTTGCTCTGGGGTTCCAGGACATGAAACCTGGAGCTGAATACCACAATGACTAATATGACTGAGAAAATCAAAGGAGTTAAATTCTCCACCACCATCACATTGAAAAATTTTTATTTTTCTATCAAATTGATTTTCTACTAATTTTTGAAATTTTTGAAAACAAAGAAAAAAATCTGACTTTTTCTTTAAAGGATATAACCAAGAAAATCTTGAAAAATCATCTATAAATATAACATAAAATCGAAATCCTTGATTTGAAACAGTGGGAGCTGGTCCCCAAAGATCACAATGCACTTTTTGTAAAGGAAAATTAGACATATCATTATTCAAATTAAAAGGCAATTTACAACTCTTTCCAGATTGGCAACTAACACATATAGAAGACTTAGTTTGCCAATTAGTAACATCAATGACCTTCTTTCCTTTTAACAGAGATAAAATCTTTGCACTTGGATGTCCAAGGCGTTGGTGCCACACAGAGAATGAGTTGTCCCCTTTTATTGCAGATAAAGCTTCTTGAAAACCAACATAATCCATCTAGCAGGTTATGTTAGTGGGCATTAATAATATTATATAAATATTTAATATATATCCACATTAACATTATATTGTTTAATTATATTATTATATTATCTATGGCCGTGCATCGCACAGGTGCAAATACTAGTTAGACTTTAAAGTATAAATTATTTATATACATTTCATTCAAATGGACATATTCAAAAGTATTTTAAATATTAGTTCAAAAAATATTAATATTATCTAAACTAAATTTTAGGCGAAGTTAATATGTTATTGGTCCGGATATATTTATAGTTATGTTATATATGGATATAGATTTGATTCATATATCAAATGTAAAAATCTTACATATATTAGACTTAAAAATAAAAATTATATTTATTCTATTTAAACCAAACATATTCAAAAATATTTTAAATATAAGGTCTAAATAAATCACTCAAAATTAAACGTATCTGTTCATAGCTACTTTCTCAACCTACTGAAGCACAAAGAGTCAACATATGCCTCCACTGAGGCTCGAACCCACTCCCTTCCACAAGGCCTCTGACATTTATAATGTTAGTCTTAAAAAATTAATTTTGAAAAGATGAGTGTTAATAAACAAGTTTTTTAAATAGAAAATAAAACAAAGAATAAAATGGATAGATTTTGGAGCTATGAGAGCGACATCGTTTTTGCGAGTCACTCGGATAGTCGGTTGCGGATGCCATTCTAATCTTTAAAAAGGCGGGAAAACATAGAAAAGGCGGGAAGGTATTGAACTGTAGAACACCCCTCCCTTTCATCTTCCTCCTCTCTCTCTCTCTCTCTCTCTCTCTCTCTCTCTCTCTCTCTTTCTCTACATAGGGAAAATGGAAGACCCGTTGGCTTCAGTCTCCGAGTGCGGCGAGCCGACGTCCTCGCAGAAGGAGAAATTACGGACCTGCCCTTTTGCCCGGGGGTCGGAGATCTACCCGGACCTCTCTGACTCGCTTTCGGCATCTGCAACGCCGCCACAATCGGAGTCCACAGCAATCCAAATGGTGTCGCTTCCCGACAGCGTCTCTGCTGAAAACGAAGAGTTCCAAACTCCTCCCGAGCAGGCCTACTCCAGCTCCCAGCCCTATCTCTCGGGATCTGAAGACCTGAGACCACCGCGAGCAGCCGCTGCGTTCGGCTACCAATCGGACTCTCCTGGGGATAAGCAGGCCGCGCCTGATGAAGACGGTGCAGAGCACCAGGGAATCGTTGATTTGGGGACGGATTGTGACGATCTAGGGTTTTCGGAGCCCCGCGTAACTATCGCCCCCGAGGGTTCTGATAGTGCTAATGGGGTTCGGGAAAATGATTTCAACGACTCTGAGCTCTTCAAGGGCTCTAAGAGAATTAGGTTTCCGGAGGAGGATTTGGGGGTTGATAGTCCAACCCTGTATGTAGGGGAAACGGAGCCGACTGCAATTGAAATCATTGGCGATGAGAGTGTAAACCCTGATGGTATAGATTTAGAGTGTGAAGAAGTAGCCAGGGAAAAGGAGAAAAAGATGGTAAATTTGGATTCTTCAGTGAATGTTGTGGTTGGTTATAGTAGAGCAGTTTGTGAAAATGGAAACAGTAAGGGAATAGAGGGTACTAAAGAAGAGCTTGAGGTTGTTAATTCTATTGGCAAGGCTGCAAAGGAAAAAGAGAAATGCAATGAAAAGGGGAAAGAGAAATGCAATGATGTTGCAAATGAAAAGGGGAAACATGATGTTCCAAGTGCAGAAGAAAAACATGATTCTGCAAATACAAAGAAGAAGTGCCGCCGGGAATTGCCATTATCAATAAAGGGTGGAGGAAATGAGGAAACTAGGAGGAGGGTAGATGCAAAGAATTTGACACCATTCAAGGACATAATGGTGGGTTTGGAGGCCTTGTTAGGGAAGGCAGATGATGGCCGGAAGCCCGAAAGTCTCTTGGAAACAGCCGAGAAATGTGGTTGGGTTTTTCCTAAGCCTAGGTGGTGGCCACCAGAGGGGTTTGATGATTAGTCTTACTGTGCTTTAAGAGACTTCAGCAGGGCAATATCCAATGGAGTGAGGAAGTACTAGTATTAGTATTAAGTAAAAAGATTGTCTTTTTGATCTTATGCAACTGCAGATGTCTCTCTCTGAAACCTTATCTAGAAGGCAACCAAGGTGATTTAGCTCTTTCTTTGAAAAGCTTTTTGTGGAGACTGAAGGTGCTAGCAAGTTATGTTTTGATCAATCATAAACTCAGAAACCTACTGATGTGTTGATTGGGTGAAGTTTCCCTATGTTAATAGCATCCATGAATCATAGTAACAATCAAGCAAAGGTGAACTTTTGAGGGTTTTCTATTTTTGAGTTGAATAGTTGAGAAGAGATGCAATGTTTATTGAAGGAGCCAAGTGTTTCTTATGACCAGTGATTTAAATGGTAAATTCTCTTCAAAAAATGTTCTTTCCACTCCTATGTTGCCTTATTTTCACCAAATATATATATAACTAGTTTATTGCCATCAACATTTTTGCAACAGATGATACTGTCAGAGATATTCTGATAAAAACTTTAACCAAAAGATAATTTAGTTTCTGAAAGCTCTCTTTGATCAGTTGCCAAAAACCAAAAACATTGGAAACCATGAAGGTTGTCTAAACTTTTACCTTTTTAACTGCATGCAAAAAAATTCAAGATATAATCAACTTGGCAGCAGTTCCTCCTCTGGAGTTGCACTTTCAAGCTATATTATACATTTCCTTTTGTCAAACTATACAAAAGAAACATACCATCCATTTCCATCCCTAGAATTCCAAAAATTTTGAGGGGGGAAACCATCCATAATTCTACTCGGCAGATAAAGTGTAAGTTATGCAAAATAGTAGGGCGTGATTGCCTAGTTCCACAGAGTTGCTGCTATATATATAGCAAACTATATAGATGAAACTGAAAGCGGGGGGTTGAACAGCGTTTGCTATGGCTGAACCCTATTTGAGGAACACAGAGCTACTATTAGTGCTTGCTTGAGCATCAAATCGCGATGGCAGAAGTAGTTCAGCTTGAGGGAAGGAGCTATTGGACGGCACATCTAGGAGCAAGTCCTGATCATCTGAACTTTCCAGCGCAGGGGAACTACTATAGGGGGGCAATGCAAATAGGCATTTTGGACTAAAGAAAGACCCATCATTCTCCTTGTTTTCATAGCTGCCCTTACTCACCACCCTTTTGGGACTCTTCATTACTGTAGTTGCTATGAAAAAAAAAAGTTGTTAGATGAAAGTCAATCTAAATCAAGAACTTAGAGAAGAAACAGTGCATATAGTAGTAAATTGTAGCTATGGTAGGGATTGGCTACAAGAATTCAACGCCACCATCAATTCTTAATCTCTAAACTTGTCATTCGCCTTTGAGCTATCATATCTTTCTTAATGACTGGTATGTCATGTATTTGTTGAACGTGTCAAGACTATCTTAATTCTTAATCAATGTTTATGGACTTCGTCTTGTATTCCCACAACAAGGCAAGGCAATATATTGGTTTACAAAATGGGGATAATTTTGCTTAGACCCTGGCTGAGGGTTTGGGACAGTAAACCCCCTCCTATAATTTGATTTTACACATGTGCTATATAAATTCTACTACGTATATATTTTGCTTCCTTTGCTTCTTCAAGTTGGCAAGAAATATGCAACCTTTGAAATCCATTGTCCAATGAATTAGTACATTGTGTAATGTCAAAGAGAATTAACATTGCAGACCTGAAATCTTCTGATTCTGTCCATCTAGTGATCTTTTAATGTTTACGGAGTGCCCAATGCCAACATCATTAGGCAGTCCCGCAACTCCAAAGCCACTGCTACTGTTTTTACACTTCACATCCTAAAAGACAATAAAATTAGCTTTACGGGCGCATCCTCTTATTTTATGAGTACATCATACTCGAAAGATATGTGGTATTTGTTTAGGAAGTCGGGGAGCATAAGCTAAGTTCAAACCTTGAGAAGATTATATTGTTCCACCCACTTGGACTTTGTCAAATAGCACATTGCAAATCTCTTCAAAGTTCTACAATCTTCTATTTTCACCCCCGACAAGGAGTTATCCAAAACTCCTTCAGCAAGTAGTTTCTGGAAGCAAGATAAGTTCTCCTTGAACTGAGCACTCTCAAACATGCCTCTAAAACTGCAAATGGAGAAACCGGCATTGCTATTAGTCTTGGACTACAACTCTCCCACCAACATATTGTGTCAACTATACAAAGTTCAATTTCACTGTGATGTGCATTGTAATAGGTTTAAGCTGCACCTTATGACAACAGGGAGTAAACTTAGGGTCCGTTTGGAAACTCGGAAAATGACTTCCAGAAGTCATTTTTTGGATTTTCCCGTGTTTGGGTATTCAAGGAAAATAAAGTCCAAGGAAAATATTCATTATGGTAACGGAAAAAAGGCCCGATTTGACCGAAAATGTCTTCCTAGATTTTGTCCGAAGACATTTTTTTTGGATTTTTTTGTTTTCCTGTATTTATCTTCTCTTTCATCTTTTTTAAGCTAATTTTCGAATTATTATTATTACCCATCACCACTTATTATTATTATTATTATTATTATTATTATTATTATTTTATAACAAATAATATGTTCATTTTCAGGAAAACGAACCAAATAGAAAAATATAGTTTTATGACCTTCAGCAAAAATATTTGAAAATTAAATTATTTTCTAGAAAATAAGCCATTTTTTGAAAATCATTTTCCAGGTTTCCAAACGGACACTTAGTGATAATACTGGAAATGAGAGACATGCTAAAGAGTAATTGGACTGTCATTCAACGTAATATTAACTAGTGTGTCTCTGAAAAAATCGTCTCTTCCTCATTAACTAACTTACAACATTGTGGGCAAATTATTGCATGGACCATGGTCCACACAGCTGTGTGGACAAAAAATAAAAGGTACATTATTTTTGTACTGAAGGTACATTATTTGATATATACTATCAAATAATGTACCTTCAGTACAAAAACAATGTACCCTAAAATAATGTACCTTCAGTACAAAAATAATGTACCTTTTATTTATGGTCCACACAGCTGTGTGGACCATGGTCCATGCGAGAGGGGGGGGGGGGATCTGGATACAATGAGATAATACGAACCTATCTGGGGGAGCAGAAGTATCAACAGATGGCAAGCATTTTAGCAGTTGCTGCTGCTCATCAGTTGTCAGTTTACTTGTAAACTCGTCAAAATTGACAATGTCCTGCACGATATTTTGAGAATGACAAATGTCAAGTATTGGTAAAATTCTTTCTAACAATTAAGAAGGTAAGAAAAGATGTTCATCCATAGCATTCATCCACACTTGTTATGAAATTACAATGTCCAAGCATTTGCATAGAGTAGGAAAAGGAAAAGGACTTTCTTGCCCAGATAATAAGAATCCTCAACTAATTTTTATTAAACTTCAAAAACCCAAAAAATGTTCATGTAAAAGGTCTTGAACAGAAAGTAAAACATAATGGATGAAAAGAATATTACAAAGCAGTGATAAATGCAGAAGGATGGGATTGTTGGACTCTATGGTACCATGTTTAGCAGTTTTTGTGTGGAAACAACAGCAACCGCAACTTACCTTCAGGTCTACATAACACAAAGGTGAATTATGATGCCCCAGCATTTGCAATTTTTCAAGTCGATCCTTATCCCTGAAACAAGAATCAAATTAATTGTCTGATGAACAATATGCTAAAAATGAATCAAGAAAACCTACACTCCTACAGAAATGGGGATTGGGAAATACAAGTATCCGATACCCATTTAAGAATTTAAGAAAAGAAATCAAGAATTTCATTTCTTTTAAGACAAATAGTTGCTCTGTATTCCTCTCTTCTGGTTGCAGCAAGAGACGCCTCTCTTACACATTGCATAAATGTAATGATTTGGAGCAGCAGGTTCCTGAAACAGCATGCTTCTATTTATTAACAAAGAAAGTACCTTTTCACCAACTCTTGGTCCATTCCATGTCCCGTGGGCTTCTTGATGCTCTCAGTTCCCATAGAGGGTGAATTGAAGACCTTATTATGAATATGTACGGAAGGGGTAGGCCATGGGGAATAAGCCTCATTCACAGGGTTTTGCTTGTTATCAACTGAAAGAGAGCTAGCTTCTGATTCTTCTTCTCTGCCGATTGAGCTTGGATGCCGAATGAGCATACTTCCATGTCCTATCTCAACGGAGACCATAGGCTTATCACTCTCGAAAAGCAAATCCTCTTCAGAAGATCCTGAGAAATATGAACTTTGTTGTTCATGTAATATGGTACATAAATCTTTGGTAAGCTTCTCAACTGGAGATGGCTTTGGACGACCAACACATGTTCTCTTCTTTGAAGGCACCATTGTATCCCATATATTAGGTTGGGTTGGACCTGAAGATAAAACTAGTATGTAATCATTTAATGGAATCCTTGGAACATTTGACTACAATTTCATAAGAAGAATTTCAACTAACCAATTAAGGATGCACAGCCAAAAGAAAGGCAGAATTAGATTGGCCACAGATTGCAAAAGGAAAATTTTAGGGGAGAAGAGACAAGAGGATGGAGGATCATTTTTTAGTCCACTCACGTTATTAAAAAAAATGCTGCATATATGTATTAAAACAAGTCAAAGAATACAAAAAAGACTCACCGGTTAAATCACTTAATTCGGTACCAGCAAACTGTGCACAGCTCTCTGAGTTCGAGACAGCAGAGCCAGAACTTGATCTATTGCTCGTGTCTTCATCTAAGCCCTTTGATAAAACCTGACTATAATCTGGAGGAACTCCAACCTCGGCATAGTCATAAATATGTTTCCTTTTAAGAACCTTTGCCTCCTTGATTCTAATAGGTGTGCTTTTGACCTTGGAACCCCTGTAGTCCTCAAAATCACCTGGTTCTGCCCTAGCATGCAAAGGAGTATAGTTTGCCAAGGTTCCTTTTGTTCTCCATCGTGATCCACATGCATTGCAAAGAACTGGCTTTTCTGGCGGCCCATTACGCCAAAGTGGGGTGTCTGTACATAAATTGATTGTCAGCAACAATTCAAAAGTTGATTTAGAGAAGAGTGAATGCCATCTGAATACTTAAATTTCATATGCACACATAGGATAGTTGCTGTTTCACACAACAAGAAAAAAAAAAAAAAAAACAATAGAGCAATTAAAAGAAGAAGAAATAGACTCAGGAAGTTTCGTTACAACAGTGCATATTTTGGAATGGATGAGTACTCATGTTTTATAATACCTCCGAGAATTCAAAAGTCAAGAGTTACAATTTCCAATGCTAGAAAAGATTAATGAGAACATCATGAAATTGAAATCCTAAATATATAAATAAATGTTCTCGTCATATGCAGGAAAGATTTTTTTTTTCCTTTTGAGTAATGAATTTCATTCTGAGAGTCATCAATATGTCAGTGGTATCACAAAGTTTGATGCAGATATTGTTCTTGCCAATAGGATTGACAACATTACATAAATAACCCCAACTAGAAACAAAGTAAATATAGTAATATCGAAAGAGAGGGGGGTTTGATTGCCAAAAATTGAGTTGAAAGGAAGTTCAAGCTTTGCTGAATTAGATTCTTATTTCAAATGGGAAAAAAATACAATGACTTGAAACTTGAAGATACTGAAGGCAATGAAAACGCATAAATCAGAAATGCATTTTAAGTTCATTTATCAGAAAGATTCCAAACACCATTTGGAAAAGCATTGCCCACCATTGCACATTCTAGTCCTGATAAAACTGCGCTTTAGAATACTATGATTACTAGATTTAGCACGAAATCAGTATTGCAAAATTGCAATGCAAAATTCAATGTCAGAGATTGTACATTTTGTCAACAAGGAATTCAGAAAACTATGAAGAGTAGGAAGCAATGATCAAATACATTCAGAAACTTATTGGTTCTCATTGCACACGGAAAAGGGAAAGGTATTGAACAGGACTTCAAAGTGCCCCAATATTCAGACTCAAAACAGATTAGTGTCAAATGGAGAAGACAAGAAGATTCAGAACTGAAAATATTCATAAAACAATTTCAAACTAGAGCCAGTATGAAATTCAGGTGATAGGGGAAGTTCATAGTTTTATAATACCCCTAAAGTACAATCAAAACCACCTCAAAAACACTAAATAATATCAATAATAACACATATTAGTCATTATTGTTCACTGTCCAGGAAATCTCCACCCTTAGGAGCAAACCAGAATATGGGTATCCGGCTCCATAATTCATAACAAATCTAAGCATAGAAAACCATTTAGAGAAAATTAGAACAGCCCCAGAAGGGAATAACCCAAAAAGACTCAATCCTTTCCTGAATAATTCAAATATTTACAAAGAAAAGAAAAAAGAAAATTAAACTCACTTGTAACACCACAGTGATAGCAAGGTCCTTGCTTTCCCATATCTGTAAATTTCCCTTTCTCCACAAATGTCAGAAAACAAAATTTAGAGGATACTTCCTTTTATAAGGAGAGAAAATTTTCTGTCTTTGAAGACAATGACTTTTTTCCAGAAAAAATGAAAAAAAATATTCTTTTTTATATCTATATACCAATTTGATTTTTTTTCTTTGAGCTTTTTATTACAACAAATTTGGATTAGTGGGTATGAAGCCCTTTTTCTGCAATAGACTCAAGAAACAGATTCTGCAGAAAAGACCAAAAACCCAAGAGACCCAGAGGAGTGTGCATCTTAAAGTCCCACAGAAACCACTGAAAAACAGCAAAACAGAAACATAGAAATCAGCCTCATATATGAAAAGGCAACGGAAGATTGAGATTTTGGGTGCTTCAGTTTTAGCTGAGAGTCATTGTGAAATTCAATGGGCAAAAGAAAAAGACTATTGGAGGAATCTAATAATAATAATATACGGAGTAATATAAATGTAAGGGAAAGTGAGGTGAAATGGGGAAGAGAGAAGAAGCTAAGCAAAGGGAGAGAGGGTCTTGCTATATTATACTCCCTACGTGTACATTTCTTTTACTTTCTTTCTTCATTTCATTTCTCTCTTTTTCTTTCTCATTTTCATTTGAAGGACAAAAACATTAGATATAGAAAAATAAAAAAGTAATATACTTGTACAAATAAATCAAATATCCTTCACGAAAATAAAAGTAATTGACTTTCTAATTTATTAACTTGCTTAAGTATGAAGTTAGGAGTTGAAACTCATATATATATAAAATAATATTCATAAAATAGATGTAAGATCAGAACGAAATTAAGCTAAATGAATTTCATGACTCGACTAAAAGTGTAGTATGCAAAACTAAATAGATAAAAGAATTTTCATTTTTTTTTTATCTTACCAAGGATTTTATAGGTCAAAATACAATAGGATTCCGCACATAAAGACTAATCACATTGGTGTGCTCCTATCATTTTAAAGGTGTCAAAGTACTTTCTAACAAATTTTAGAAAAAATTACGCTTTTAGTCCCTAGGTTATAAGGTAATTATAAAATTCGTTCATAAGTATTGGTCATACTCACTTTTTGTCCCTAAATTATCATTGACATTGCACTTTTCATCCCTTTACTAATAAAATATTAGGGATGAAATTTGAAATTTTAGTATAACTCAGTGAGAAAAGTGAACACGAAAGAACGAAAAGTGCAACGCAAATGATAACTTAGAGACGAAAAGTGAGCATGACCAACATTCAAGAACAAATTCTACAATTACACTATAACTTATAACTTAGGAATGAAAAGTGCAATTTTTCTTAAATTTTAAGATAAAAGTGTTCTCAAGACTTGAACTATCATCCTATTTTATTATAATAGAATACCTTTTTAATTTAGAAAAAAAAATCAGAGTATTGGGGAAATTTTATGTGGGAGTATGTTTTTTCTTTTGTTTGTAACTTGGATGGTATTAAAATGAACAATGAAATTTTGAGGGATTTAATTATAATTTAAGAAATAGTAAAGGTTAAGATGTTACTTTCCTGAACTTCAGGGGTCCAAGTGGAATTATGGCTAAAATATTTGCAATTTTAACTTGTTTCAGGGTTCCTTTTTATTTCATCCACAAATATATACTCCGTAATTATTATTAAATAATTTTTTATTATTTATTTTTTTTAAATGTAAAAAAAAAAAAAAAAAAAAAAAAAAAAAAAAAAAGGACTACGAGGAGTTGAAGAATATTATTGCGCATATCTGTTGAGTGTTGACTATAGACTTTCTAACATCTTCCTTCAACCACCATAACAGTTACAATAATTACTTTTGTTTACTTTTATGAATTCGAATTAATAAAATTTAATTAAAACTTGGAAAGAGAAGGAGTGATCACAAAAATTTTAAAAAATATATTTTTTCTTGAACACAAAATTATATGCATAAAAATTAAAATTTTTATCAAATAAATTCTTCAAACCTAATACTGTTGATCACTAGAGAAAATTACTTTAGTTAATTAGTCTAAAAAGTAATAATAATACAAATTAAATTTTATCAATAAATTTGTAGAAAAAAAGTCTATAAATAATAAAATATATATAGTTAGTCCTATCATTTTATAGGTCCGGCCATCTAGGGTAGTGAAAAGAAAAAATAATCATTAACATGTGAAGTCAATGTATATGAAGCACAATTCGTCACCTCTAAAAAATACACATTTGATCTTCACACTTTGCCTTTTCTAGTTTTCATCGTAATATTTCTTATAATATATATTGCATTTGTTGGTAAAAAGATTATGATGATTAATTGAAAAGAATTCCAAAGAATAACATTGAGGTCATGGGTTTGAATTATATAAAATAAATAAATTTTGAAACTTTATTAAAAAAAAAAAATTGTCCTGAACTAGTCTAGAACTAGGGTACCCTTTCAACAATTAAGCATTGGGTAGGGGCCCAGCCGCCCTTACCGAGGAAAATAAAATTTAAATACTGTTATGGTTTTGGCCTACTCTAGCTCTGCTCTTCGGGATGGTAATGCTTTGATTACAAGTTGTATGATTAAGTAGTGATATATCTGAATGTAGAGGATGATACGTAAAAGTCAAATAAGAAAGATGAAAGAGATCAGAGAATATACAATCCCAGAAAAGTTCATTCAATCATTCATTGCCTTCTATCTAAATACATTGTACATTCACTAGGAAATAGGAAAAAAATTGTATTTTGTGAGATAATGGCCACTAAAGCACTAACCACAATGTAATAGGATCAGTTGTATTAAAAAAATATATAATTATTTATAACAAATACAAGACAGTTTTCGCATTATAATTTATAATAGTGATTTAAAAAGTTGCATTCTTTATACCTCTCTTGTAATAAAAAAAAATATTAACTCAATTATACAAATGCTTATGAAGAGAAATAGAGAGTTTAGAAAAAAAAAAAAAAAAAAAAAAAAAGAATGATAAAAAGCTATAAAAAAAATTCTTTTATCATTATTTTTCCATTTAATTTTGTGTTGAAAAAGTTGAGGTATGTGATGACATGATGTTGATATATACGTAGTATATAATTTCTTTTAGTTAACATTAAGCTAGGTGCATTCTTACATCACAGTCAAGTTTATCACCGTTGATCAAACTCGAAGAAATCTTTCTGTGGACCCCACGAGAACGTGGCATGCAATGGGTTCAGATTATGGCAACCAACAACTCCCTAATCCCTATTTATTGGTCAAATAAAAGGAATCGGGTTACTGCCACTTTTGTACCCTAACATGACCATAAATTATTAAATTAAGAGAGAATGACGTTTTTCTTTTCTAAATTATATCTACTCCGTCACATTTTATGTGTTTGAATCGATTAATAAAATTTAATTGAAATAATTTTAATTCAATTTTTTATAATGTTAGATTTAGTATTAATATACAAAAATTATATATTTAAAAACTACACTAAAAATACTATTAGATACAACAAATCAAATATAAAAATAAGTAAAAAAATACTAAAGAAAATAAATAAAGAAAAAATAGTTGATTTGACGAATGAATGGTATTTATAACAGATAAAATGTGACAGATGGAGTATATATTTAACGTTTTTCTTCCTGAATTATTCATGTATTTCCATTAACTCTCTCAATTATTTTAAAAGTAACGATTCTCCATCCTTTTATGTTAAATAGACTTTTTACCTTTAAAAATAAGTATTTCATTTATTTTTCTCCCCAACAAATTATTTATTTTATTGAGAATCAAAATAAATCGATATCGTATTTTCCCTTAAATTAACCTTTTAATTATAAGAGTAATTTAATATTTTTTTAATTATAAAAGCAAATCAATATCATATTAATTATGCATTAAATTAGCGATTTGATGATTTTATGTGACGGATTTTGTTAAACTATTACACGCATATTTAGTTTGTTTTATATTTACACGTAACCTTCATTTTTATTTTTGACTACGTAACCAATGCCCAATGCGTATTTTTAAATTAATGTTCCTTAATTAGTTAAAGTAGTCATATAATAATGAGAGAGAAAAAAATGCTAAATTAATAAAAATTAAAGAAATAATCTCGAAGCTTATATATTTTAATAAAACATAACGAAATTGTAAATAACTAAATTACAACTAAAGTAAGTAGAAACAAATAAACCACTTACATAGGAGCAAATGACGTGTCATCATTGTCACTTGTTTGGACACCGATCTGACCATTTAAAATTCATGTGTAATTGTATTTGTGATCAAGTACTTTATAATTCGTCCGGACAGGTTTGACAATGACATTTGAGATGATGTACCATTTGTTGGTTTGTAAAGTGATATCATACATTCCAATGTCATTATCAAACACATACTATTAATTGAAACCGAGTTCCTTGCATTTAGATATATCATTTACAATGATGTTGGTGGTGAATGAGATCATCTTCATAATAATAATAATACTAATAATGATAAAAGTAAAATAAAATGATATAATAATAATAATAATAATAATGAGAAATTTTTTACTATTTACTTACAGTTTCATCCTTAAGGACGATGAGCATATACTTTGAGAAATATGTTCATAAAGGATGTTATGAAATAATATAATGGAAACCGCAACATTACATGCAATGATACAAGTATAGATGAACAAATTATACAATAGATATATTACATAACGATATAAGAACCACAACATTACATACAATGATACAAGTATAGATAAACAAATTATACAATAGATATATTTACATAACGATATTGAAGTTACACTAATTAATGAGTATACCATCATTGAATTTTTTTTTTTAAATTGTAATCATTATGAGTACAAATACAAATAATAGAATTAACATGATAATATTTTGACAATCATACCTATACAATGTCAAGTAGATGATGTGTTGCAGAATATGTTAGATTTAGTTTTGGGTGAATACCAGTGAGAAGGGGAAGTGTTTATATACTGTTATTTTGGGTAAAATAATGATTTAGTAAGAAATTTATACAAAATTGTATTATAAAATCCTATTAAGACTTTAATATTCTAATTTTAACTTAGGAATCTATACAGAATTGTATTATAAAATATTGCCAATTTGTTTGAAAACTGCAATAAAGAAACAAATTACCTAAAGAATTTAATTAAACTTCCGCTATATTTAACGGAATGAATTTGGTAAAATTATAAATGATTAGGATATATTCGGAATTTAATTGGAGGTTGCACAATAAGAAGAACACAAAGTACAATATGTTATAACAGACTATTACACCGACATTTTTTAGTTCCAGTTAGGGGTCTAACATTATTGGCTCTTATTATAAGTGTAGATATCAACCATCAAAATATTTATAAAATTTAAAACAAAAAAAAAATGTATATAATAACATTATAATAAGAGCCAATAATGTTAGACCCCTGGAACTAAAAAATGTCGGTGTAATCGTCTGCTATAACATATTGTACTTTGTGTTCTTCTTATTGTGCAACCTCCAATTAAATTCCTAATATATCCTAATCATTTATAATTTTACCAAATTCTTTTTGTTAAATATAACTGAAGTTTAACATTAAATTCTTTAGGCAATTTGTTTCTTTATTGCAGTTTTCAGACAAATTGGCAATATTCTATAATACAATTCTGTATAGATTCCTAACTTAAAATTAGAATATTGAAGTCTTAATAGGATTCTATAATTCAATTTTGTATATATTTCTAACTAAATTATTATTCTACCCAAAATATATAACAGTATATAAACCCCTCCCCTTCTTACTGGTATTCACCCAAAACTAAACCTAACATATTCTGCAACACACCATCTACTTGACATTGTATAGGTATGATTGTCAAAATATTATCATGCTAATTCTATTATTTGTATTTGTACTCATAATGATTACACTTTAAAAAAAATCAATGATGGTATACTCATTAATTAGTATAACTTCAATATCGTTATGTAAATATATCTATTGTATAATCTGTTCATCTATACTTGTATCCTTGTATATAATGTTGTGGTTCTCATATCATTATATAAATATATCTATTGTATAATCTGTTCATCTATACTTGTATCATTGCATGTAATGTTGTGGTTCCCATTATATTATTTCATAACATCCTTTATGAACATATTTCTCAAAGTATATGCTCATCGTCCTTGAGGATAAACGGTAAGTAAATAGTAAAATATTTCTCCTTATTACTATTATTATTAATATTATTATTACTATTTTATTTTTATCATTATTAGTATTATTATTATTATGAAGATGGTCTCATTCACCACCAACATCATTGTAAATGCAATATCTAAATGCAAGGAACTCGGTTCAATCAATAGTGTTTGATAATAATGACATTGGAATGTATGATATCACTTTACAAACTAACAAATGGTACATCATCTCAAATGTCATTGTCAAACATGTCCGGACGAACTATAAAGTACTTGATCACAAATACAATTACACATGGATTTTAAATGGTTAGACCGGTGTCCAAACAAGTGACAATGGTGACACGCCATTTGCTCCCATGTAAGTGGTTTATTTGTTTCTACTTACTTTAGTTGTAATTTAGCTATTTACAATTTCGTTATGTTTTATTAAAATATATAAGCATCGAGACTATTTTTTTATTTTTATTAATTTAGTATTTTTTTCTATCTCATTATTATATGACTACTTTAACCAATTAAGGAACACTAATTTAAAAATACGCATTGGGAATTGGTTTAATCGCGCAACGCGCGTTTGATAACTAGTAATAACATAAGGGGGGAAAATATAGTTGCCTTAGTGGTTAACTATGGGTGGTAACAACTCATTAATAATTAAAGGCTAAAGTGTCATCCCGCACCATGAACTCAAACCGATTCTTCATGCCGCACCCTGACCTTTCATAACTGCTATTTCGATTCACAAACCATAAAATTTTGTTCGTCTAGACTTTTTTACAGGTTGTCTTCAAGTTACAGGTAATAACTTGCTGATGTGGAGCTGATTTCTTATTGACGTGTTTTGGTTTGCAAACGTGGCATCCATTTCATCACTTTAATTCAAATTCCCTCAAAATAAACTCAAAATCTACCTTTATTCCCTAGACTGAATCCAAACTCTATCTCGCTCAAATCGCTCAAAATACTCAAAATCATACATTCAAGGCGGCTGAGTTAGGTGGTGCTAAGGCGCTGCCGTCGTGGTGGCCGGCGGCAGGCGGCGCTCTGGCGACTGGAGTGTCGCCGGATTACGGAAATTATATAAAATCTTTAAAAATTAATCAGAAGGTGCAGAATTCGCCTATGGAGATTCCGGTTGCATAAAAAATATCAAAAGAGATCCCGTCGAAGATGTAAATGTTCAAAATCAGATTATAAAACAATTAGTAGCTCATGACAATCGACAGAACTAAACACTGTAATTAGAATCATAAGTTCATAACAAAGCATTAGGAATTGCAACTGAAGTTTAAATTGATAGAAAAGTGACGGGTCACATTTCGCCAAGCAAATACAGATTTTTCAGCAACAAAGCAAATTAAGAAAGGAACCAGAGCTCGCTGCCCAGAAAATTTGCTCCGGAGTTCGCTACCAGAAGTTGTCGCCGCCGACCAAAATCTTTGTCACTGGACGCCGAACCGCCTATAGCAGAACTGACGACTATCTGGAAAATTGCCCAAGTTGTAGACTCTGCCACCGCCAGGGCGGAACAACGCCGCCGGACAAAGCGTTCACTTGCCCCTTGGAAATTCACGGAGAATACGCAGAAATTTCGTACATTTTGGAAATGATTCCTGAGGTGCAGGTTGTTAATCTGAGAGGGAAAACGACGGAGAATTCACAAAATATTGTAGAGAAATCAATGATTGCTGAGACAGAATCTGGAAATTTCCTAGAAAATGCTAAACTTGTTTCAGAACAGGGGAGAGGCCGTTGATGGATGAAATTAGGGCTAAGTTCAAGAAGATGTCGAAGGGTGAGGAATTGGAGGCCGACGGTAGAAGAGAGACCGGTGGATGTTAGGGATAGTGTAGAGGTGGTGGTCGACGGCGAGGTGGGGAGGGTATCCGGAGCATTCCGCAACGTATGTTTCAGCAGAGGTGTGATGTAGTAGAAGAATTAGGGATTGAATTCTTTATTAATTAAAAAACAACCCAAATTTTTTCAAAAATTTCAATTTAGGAGGAATTGATAAAAAAAAAAAAAAAGAAGCTCCACATCAGATAATACCGGCGCCATGTCAGCAGAGAAACCGGGAAACCTATAAAAAGTCTAGACGAACAAAATTTTATGGTTTGTGAATCGAAACAGCAGTTATGAAATGTCAGGGTGCGGCATGAAGAATCGGTTTGAGTTCATGGTGCGGGATGACACTTTAGCCATAATTAAATTACTAATGTGACTATTTTTACTAATTTTAGGCTAAAGTGCCATTCCGCACCATGAACTATATTGGATTATTCATGCCGCACCTTGAACTTTCATAACGTCCATTTCGATACACAAACCATTAATTTTTTTTTTCATCTAGCAATTTTTACAGGTTACCTACAAGTTATAGGTAATCTATGCTGACTTGGACTTTTTTTTTTTTTGTTTTTTTTTTTAATTTTTTTTTTGTTTTCTTCTAAACCTTCTCCAGCCCAACAACCGGTACCGGAATCGGAAAAAAAATTCTTATATTTAGGCATTTAGCTACTGGCAGTAGCTAAATATATATATATATATATATATATATATATATATATATATATATATATATATATATATATATATATATATATATATATATATTTAGCTACTGCCAGTAGGCAGTAGCCAAAATAATAATAATAAAAATTTATAATATGTTTTTTATAACAACAAAACATATTATGTATAACTATATATACAAAAAAAAAAATTCATGTTGAACCGGAACCGGAACCTTTATATAAGGTTTCAGTTTTGGTTTGTGTAACCTTGTACCGTGAACCGACGGTTCGGAACTGAAACGAACCGCGGTCACCCCTGGCAGGTCGTCGATGGGCTCGGTGCACGTTGTCGCAAGGGAGGGGAGGAGCACGCAGTGGATTGTGGAGGGGCTGTGGTGATTTGGTCTAGTGAGCACGGGTCCGGCTGAAGGCACATGGGAGGGGCAGCGTGAGGCGTTGATTTTTGGGGTTTACTTAAAAATTTTGGGTTGACTTAAAAAGAAGATCCACATAAGCTAATTACTTGTGCCATGTCATCATAGTAACCTGCATGAAAAATGCTAGATGAAAAAAAAATAATAGTTTGTGTATCGAAATGGACGTTATGAAAGTTCAAGGTGCGACATGAATAATCCAATATAGTTCATAGTGCGGAATGACACTTTAGCCCTAATTTTAAGTATCAAAGTAGGAATAGACTAGTTTACACTCCTACATGGATGATGGGAGTGGATTCGAGCCTCAGTGGAGACAACTGTTGACTCTTTGTGCTTCAGTAGGTTGAGAAAGTAGCTATGAACAGATACTACATTGTAACAGAGTCAGTAGTACTCAAAAAAAAAAGTAGAAATAGACCAACTCAAATTTTATTTCTTATTGCCTCTCTCTCTCTCTCTCTCTCTCTCTCTCTCTCTCTATATATATATATATATATATATATATATATATATATATATATATATATAGACACACACACATTTTTACAAATTTTAAAATTGACCCTACTAACATATACTATGTATATAATAGGGGTCAACATACAAATAGAAAAATTTTAGTTCTCAAAACGTAAAGCAACAAAATTTTGGAATTTGCATCATTTCAAGTTGGTGTGTTCTATGTTGTGATTTATAGACAATTTCAAGAGTTAAATAATCACTTCACTAAAATGAACACTAAACTGCTTCTTTGTCCCAATCCAATGAACTCTTTTGCAGCTTTTGATAAGGAAACGTTGGTTCGTATGTCTCAATTTTATCCTTTTGAATTTTCACCAATGGATGTTTTGACACTTGATAATCAAGTTGAGATTTATATCATTGATGTGTGCTCTAACTCTGTATTTTCTAGAATTCAAGAAAAATAGTGTATATCCATTAGTTATTTTACTTGTGAAATTAACTTTAATATTATCGGTGATGAATGCAAGTGTTGAAAGAGCTTTTTAGCTATGAAGATAGTGAATAATAGATTGTGTAATCGAACGTGAGATAATTTGATGAATGATTATTTGGTTATTTTTATTGAAAGCGATGTGTTTGAAAGCGTGAATAAAGAAAAAATTATACAATGTTTTAAAAGTATGAAAATATGTCGTGGACAATTAAAAAGGCTATGTTTGGCATATCTAGCTTATATGCTAGCTAAAAGATAAAATTGCACTTTTGATCCTATAACTATTAGGGTCTTGTTAATTACAACACCTAACTTTAGAAACTAACAAATTAGTCCTCTAACTATGTATTTTTGACAAATTTGGTCCTCCCGGCCAAATCGCCGGTCAAATTGTCGCCGGAAAATTGTATTTCATTTTAATTTCTTTAATAAGGGGGCATTTTGGTCTTTTACTCCTTTGTTCTTCTTCTCCATTGGGTCTCTCTATGCCGGAACCGATGATGGGTTTGTTTGCGCGCATCCAGAGCATGATGAGATATAATAAAGTTTATTGTTTTCAAATGGCTTGAGCATTTCCTACCTCCTTCCGTTTAAGAGAATTTGAAGTCCGATTAATCGGTGGCGGAATTTCAACCACTTCTTTTTCCATTGAGCTTTCGGCGCGGAAACACTCTTTTCCTGCACCAAAACCACAACACCAATAAGTATATAAAATAAAATTCATGAGACTGGGTTGTGTGCGTCCTTACTTAGAATTGTGGGAAACATATAGAGCGAGTGGCGTCAGAGATTCCATAGGCTGATTTCTAGAAAACAAAAAGAACACTTCCGAATATAGAAAGGCATTTAGGGCAAGTATAATAATAAAGATTTTCTTGAAATTAAAATTAAAATATGATGATTTCTAAAGCAAATTGATTTTCCAATAGTTGCTGACTTCGCGCCTGCTAATTAGAGGCGATTGAAGGTGGCTTATTCACACTACGTTTGAAGGGTGAAAAATGGGAATCATTTCATTTATTTATAAGGGGAGACTTTCTTTTGTTTGTTTTGGTGTAAGGCCTTCCCATTAGTGGGGTTTGGCACAAGTTTTAAGGAATACAAACTTAAGCTTGGAGTTTTTAAGTAATGGGGTTGTTGCATTTTGGAGATGTTTTTCTCCTGCAACAACCCTTGACAACAGGGTTTTTTAAAAAAAAAAAGAAATTAAATGGTGAAAGCTGACAGGAAGCGTTGGGCACTGACAATCCTTTGTTTTTTAGTTTTAATTTTCTTTTCCTTTTTGTTCAGCGAGAATGCAGACTCCTCTTTTTTTTTTTTTTTTGAATTTGTTTGTTTTATTGTTTTATTATTTTTGTTTTAAATTTTTAACACAATTTAAATAAGTAATATATCTTTTAGAATTAAATTTTGAATGATTTCATTATAATTATAATTAAAATAAATAGAGAAACAACAAAAATTAATTTAAATATTTGTGGTATTAAAAAATTTTAAATATTTGTGATTATCATTTTAGTTAATGTAATTATATTTATTTAAATTAATTTTCATTACAATTATAAATTTATGATTCAAATAAATAAAGAAATAATTAAAATATAAGATAGTTATGGTGGGTCCACACAAAACTGGAAAAAAACTTAAAACTAATGGGAAGAATGATTTTTGGGATTGAGTGAGATAGTAGATGATGATGTAGATGCTTGGACCCACAAAAAACTTGAAAAAACTCAAACTATTGAGGTTAGGTTGAAATTCTGATCATTTTATACACTCTTTTGCACATTCTACTTCACTCTTCCATCATCTACTTTACAATGTGCTTAATTCTCTGAGTGCTCTAGATGTAGACAAACCCATCATCGGTTCCGGTGTAGAAGAGACCCAAGGGAGAAGAAGAACAGAGGAGTAAAAGACCAAAATGCCCCCTTATTAAAGAAATTAAAATGAATTACAATTTTCCAGCGACAATTGGCCAGCAACTTGGCCGGATGGACCAAATCTGTTAAAAATCGCATAGTTAGAGTACTAAATTGCTAGTTTTTAAAGTCATGAGTTGAAATTAACAAGACCCTAATAGTTATAGGACCAAAAGTGTAATTTTCTCCTAGCTAAAAACTAAAAGTTGAAAAGCTAATAGTTGAAGTTGAAAACTACTAGCTAATAATCTAATTGGTTGAAATCAAGGTATTTGGTAAAATTAGTTGTCGAATAAGACGATAAATGTAAAAAGATATAAAATGACATTTTTATGAATTTATATTTTCAAATTTAAATATTGATATATATTGAAAATTAAAGTATATATATATATATATATATATATATATATATATATATATATATATATTTATGATCTAACATCTTAAAATAAAGTAGCAATGTTTGGATTTAATTTTTGTGTATTTTAAAATATATTATGAAATAGATTAAAGATGGTATGTTTTAATATATTGTTTCATATTATCTATTTTTTAAATCTTATTCATTCGTTAAATATTTAAATAGAGAAATACTTTCCACAATAGGTTTTTAATTGGTGGCTCCCACTTGGGAAAATTTTACTGTGGACCATGGTCCTAAACGGTGTCGTTTCTTTTAATGAAAAGAAACGGCACCCGTTCCGCGTAATTAGTTCCGTTTGTATAACATATTCAGTTTCATTTTATACACATTGTAGTTTCATTTCAGTACAACTAAAGTTTCATTTTGTTTAGCTATAGTTTCATTCGACATTATACATACAATAGTCTTATTACAGTGAGACATGCTATTAAATTTCATTTTATACACATTGTAGTCTTACTACAACACCACTAAATTATAATTTACAGGTTCATATATTGGATAATATACACTCAAATATGTGAAACTATTATTTAGTTTTATTTTATATACATTGTAGTTTCATTACACCACAACTAAAGTATTATTATGATATAACTACAGTTTCATTTGACAATATATACACTCAATATATGAGACATGCTATTTAGTTTCTTTTTATACATACTATAGTGTCATTTCAGCAAAACTAAAGTATCATTTCAATTCAATTACAATTCTATTTGACAATATACACTCAATATATGAGACATGTTATTCATTTTTATTTTATACCTACTGCAGTTTCATTTTAACACGACAAAAGTATCATTTCAATTTAATTACAGTTTCATTTGATAATATAAACACAATATGCGAGACAAGTTAATTAGTTTCATTTTAGATACACTGTAGTTTCATTTTGTTATGAACACACAAAAATACGGGATTTGTTAAAATTTAACGGCTGTAAAGAAACGATACCATTTTTGGACCATGGTTCACGGTATAACAACAGTCCCACTTGATGAACAAGTACGGTGCCAGTTTTGTAATTAATAAGGATAAAAAAAGGAAAAAATGTTTTGCAACACTATTTGGAGAAATGTTTTCAAAATAAGCTATTATTTTAGGCTCTTTAAGTTTTATTTGTAGTTAAAATAAACTATAAGCTCTAAAATAAGCTCTACCTAACAGAGTCAAAATGAAGTCTTTTTTTTTTTTTTTGAGAAAATATCATTTTTAGTCCCTCGACTATATAATACATGTATCAATTTTGATCCTTGATTATTAAAATTTTTAAATTAAGTGCATGACTATTCAATTTGTATCACATTTAGTCTTTGACTATTAACATTTTCAAATTGTGCATGGCTATTCGATTTGTATCATATTTGATCCTGTCGTTAAATTTTTCAGTCAAATTTCTGACCAAGTCACCGGTGAGCGACTAAAAAATTAAATATAAATAAAAATAAAAATGCCTGCCACCCCCACTCTCCTCCTGGAGAGGGGTGGTCGGCGTTCTCTATGTGACTTTGCCAGAAACTTGACCGGAAAATTTAACGACAGGACCATATGTAATACAAATTGAATAGTCATGCACCTAATTTGAAAATGTTAATAGTTAAGGACCAAATGTGATACAAATTGAATAGTCATGCACCTAAATTAAAAAATCTAATGGTCAAGGACCAAAATTGATACATGCATTATAGTCAAGGGACTAAATATGATATTTTATTTTATTTTTATTTTTACTTTTTTATAAATGTAACTTAATTGTATTAATATTTTTTTATATTATTGAAAGTAATATTAAATTTAGTGTATTGACATCACTGAATTTGAATCCTGACTCCGCACTGATGTAATTTATATTTGTCTTATCAAGGCTAAACGTACAAAATGAAAATAAAACATTTCTGTCAAAATTTAAAGGAAAGGTAGAAACTAAATTCAAGTTATTGTAAAATAATAATAATAATAAAATAAATAGTAGCATATGATGGTATGCCGCAAACAATAAGCAAAAGTATGATTTTAATTAGGATTGAGTCTTAGCCAATAATGGGTGGTCAACCAAATAAGGTTAGCTTTTAAGGCTTCAACTCACCAGAAGTTTAAGTCTCAACGCGTGAAAATAATTTTATATGAAGTATTTTTATACTTTTTGACTTATAATTACAAGCTAATATGTACTAAAAAAAAATACAAGCTAATATTGTAACATAATGTCTCCCACAAATTTTTTAAAGGGCTTATTGTAAAAAGAAAATTTTTAAAAAATAGGGGAACCGAACACAAACTAGAATTCTAAAAGTACATAATACAAACAATAAATGTACAAACTACTAAACTTAAAATTGTAACTCAAAAGTAAATTTCAAAAATTATAAATGTGCAAAATATAATCGTTATAAGTGCACAAGTTCGCACATCCGTACTTAGACGCAGGTTCTCTTTTGATCCATCTTCGCTGATAATTTATATTAATTATATACTCCACTATTTTCAAATGTATTGCTAGAACTTTTATCATTTTATCTAATTTAAATTTTTTAATAGTCCATTAAAAGATAAAATAGGAAAGAAAGAATATTAATATTATTATTTTTTTGAATATGTAACACCACCTACTAAAAGAGCCAAATCTATACTATTAATAATAACAATATCCTCAACTTTAACTTCCCGTCCAAAACACTCCTATACTATTAAGGATTGCGTAATATTGTAAAATATGGTAATACAATTTCTATTCGTAATACAATTGTACATTAAAATATGGTAATACAATTCCTAATAAAATATATTCTTCCCTACGTTTCTATTCGTAATACAATTCTAGATTAAAGTTACTAATCGTAATAATACAGTACATATATTTCCCTGCAATGCAATCTATACTATTAATAAAAACAATCATATACTATTAAGTATAATAAAAACAATCCTATACTATTAAGAATTGTGTAATACAGTTGTACATGCCAACCAATTTTTGCGCACACAAGTTAAGCCTTTTCAAGTTTATTTTGGAATTTGATTTGCACCCCCTTACGCGCGAGAGAGAACCTCTATGCTATACAATTTAATAAGCCTTAAAAAGACTCTTGTATAAGTAGTTGTGCAAACCCATCCACTTCCCAAACCAATGTGGGACAAAAGCTACTTGAAAGTTTTTTCTCTCCATTTTTCTAACACAAATAGGTCAACTTTGAGAACCAATTTCTCATTCACCTATTATCCGTTTTAAGCGTACAGTATATAAATCTTTTCGTCTAACTACGGAGAATCGGAATCCACTTTGACCCGACCCAAATCAAAAGTGGACCCACATATATTTGTACCACAATATAGACACTAAAATGTCATTTTATGTTATTGTTTTCAACAGTTATTTGTCCAGGGAATATCAACGCTCTACGGTCAACCAACAATCACTTAACTGATTATCCTCTTACTCCTAGGTAAATTTTTCTCTAATATAGTTATACTTACTGAATATCAAAATATAAGTATACCTCAAGATCTTGCAATAACTAATCGAAAGGTAATTAAATTAATGATATATAATGCAATGCAAATTATCTACATATTGCATTTATACAATTATTTTAGAACACTGAATTTTTGTGATATTCGTTGCAGGCAAGGAAGACTCATACTATAGTTTATTTGTCGATTCTTATATGTTATAAATCATAATATCATAAGGAACATATACTTTGATGAAATATGAAGCATGAGTAGTCTGCCAATCAACGGTTATGGACATCGCATTTCAACAGTTTGGATGGGCATCATTCCAAAAACCCATACACTCCATTTGGTAATCTGGAATGAAGTTTGGATTAACAGTTTAGATATATGATTCATACATTCTGATATATTTTTGTTTATTGCCTAATGCCAGTATGATGATTTGAATTTTGAGAGCATAGAAACAAGCTTGAAACATGCTTATATGCTTGAATGGTCTTACCTCAAAGTTACTACCCACTATCACACAATGTTTTATGTTGTATGTTAGACTCAAGGTTACTAACTTCTCACAATAGTCAGAGACTTGCTTTATATGTATGAAATATTGACAAAAAAATAGGCTTTATATGTGAGTTTTACTTATATATACCTGAGAATCTGAAACATTTTGAAATTTAGTGATTGGTAAAATCAATATGTTTTACAATTTGACTATCAAAACTAATTTTATGGAAAAAATCACAGAATATATACATGTAGATTATAAAATTAAAATTTCAGTGTCAATATTGTTATGACTCAATGCTTTGATTACATTAAAAGTGATTTTTTAAAATTTCAAGCTCAAGATATGGCACGCTTGATGAGTCGCAGTTGGAAGGTCAGTGATCCGCTCGCCGACTTTAGATGTCGTTGATCAAATTAATCAGTACATGTGCGACATGAATATTGCAAAAGGACAAACATATTTAAGTTGTAACTCTTTGTGTAAGGCAAAACTAGACGGTGAAAATCTATTAGAAGTATATACTCCTAAATTCTTAAATAGTTTGAGATTGTATGATTTTCTTAATCATTCATTGACATTAATTAAAGGTCGGTGCACTTGTTATGCTATTGCGGAAGATAGACCATTCTCTTGGTCTTTATAACGGTACGCGACTCATCATCACAAGATTGGCAGATCACATTGTTGAAGTAAGAATAATTAATGGGACACATGAAGAAACCAAAGTTCTTATTATCCCTCGAATGTCTCTCACTCTTTCTGATATGAGATTGCCCTTCAAGTTTCAGCATAAATAATTCTCATTGATGCTTGCATATGCCATGACTTTCAACAAAAGTCGGGGCCGAACACTAACTCATGTTGGGTTATTGCTGAAAAATCAGTGTTTAATCATGGTCAATTGTACATGACTTTCTCCCAAGTCACCCATCTTGATAGCCTGAAAGTGTTAATTAGTTCTAGACGATGATGGACAAGATTGTGTTGCTACTACCGATGTTGTCTACAAAGAGGTTTTCAATAATGTGTAAAACAACCGGTGATATTATATATTTTTTTGAAGATGGAAAAATTGCTATATATCTACACAAAAATATATCTTCCATACATATGAGTTAGATAGCAATTGATTCCTATAACTGAGTTACTGGAGAACGAGCATATTTGCTCAATTTATAAAAATCCTAAACAATGATATATAAAATCTCTAAAATTTCAGCACCGCATTCGTACATCTACACATTAGCTATTAATTAAGAAATTATTTGCTGGAATTCAAACAAGGATAACATCAAAAAACATAATATCCAAACCATATATCTTCAGTTGTACTATATAATATTTGATGTTATAATTTATATAATTATATATCGATCGAAATATTCTTAATATATTATAACAAATCCATTCCGTGCATCGCACGGGTGAAAATACTAGTACTTATAGTAGGATGAGAACCTACCCATAACATTCGTGAAAAGTAATGCACAAAGATCTCGAAAGAAGAATAAAAACATCTTAAATCCCATATTCATCTAATTATAATGTGAAGTACTTTTCAACAAATATGTTTAAATGATAATAAAATATTTCAAGTGCGAGTAAATTGAAGTTACGCGTCGTAATTAATTCAACATGAATATCTTACTTGCCAAAACATAATATGATTTGAAAATGATTAATTGATCGATTTGACATTTTCTAATATTTATTGTGGTTCAATGAAATTTGATTGATTAACAAAAAAAATCAAAAACAAAATCATTTATACTACAATCCTAAGATAAATCTCAAAAAATGATGCCTTAAAATCTACGTATGAAGAATATAAGAAATACACATTTTCAAAAATAAATAAATAAACTTATAAATAAATCCAAGAACTTGTATCAAGTGGCACTGAACTTTGAATTTAAATTAAAATATCAAAGATTTGATATTTACAAGAATGTAAGTTAAGATTCTTTATAGTCTAAGATTGTTTAACTTGTCATGCTTATGCTATCTAATAGGACTCCAGTAGTTTAGTCTCGTTAGACTTATAGTTTTGGTACTTGCCTATATGTATTTAGGTATTTATTGTATCCGATTATCATTATTGAAATACAATACATTCATTTGGTATCATACGCTATCTACGATTCTAGTAATGGCTTTCGTTGTGCAGTCCGACGCATCTTCCGAGCGAATAGTCACTGCTGTGGCGTCTCAGGTTCCACCAGTGCCTTCTCCGGCTTCGCTAAACTCAGCTCATCACTTTGTCTCGCTCAAGCTTTCCTCCAAGAATTATCTGTACTGGCATGCTCAAATCCTGCTCTTTCTTCGTAAATGCCTAGGTTTAACAGGACCAGGCGGCCATCTCCATGATCGTTGCTTCGATTACGGAGGAAGTCCTCTATCTTGCACTTGGCCACTCCACATCACTCTCGCTATGGAAGGAGATTGATACTGCGTTTGGGTCCGTGACTCGGGCTCGCTCTCTTGGTCTTCGCACGCAGCTGCAAGAGTTGTGCCAAGGTGGCACCACGACTACGGAGTATTTGGGACGTGCGAAAGTGCTGGTGGAGGAGCTCGCGATGATGAGGCAGCTGGTGACACTAGACACGCAGAACTTATATATTTCCAGACAGGTTGCTATAAGTTGAAAAGTCATTGATTGTGCAAAAAATCATTGCATGCAACTTAAAATTCTTTTTTCGGTATGCATCAAACACTAACACACCTTCATCACATAATTTCTTTAAGTCCTCAATCAAAGACGCCAAAAAGACATCTATATCATTCCCTGGTTGTTTTATCCTAGAAATCATCAAGCACAATAACATATATTTGTGTTTCATACACAACCAAGGGGGTAGATTATAAATTACCAACATAACTGGCCACGAGCTATGCTTGCTACTTAGGTTCCCGTGAGGTTTCATACCATCAGTACAAAGTCCAAGTCTAAGAATTCTCGACTCGTGGCTAAATTCAAGGAATGTATTATCAAATGTTATCCATTGAGAAAAATCAACCAAGTGTCGAAGCTTTACATCAGAAATTCTTTGATTTGCATGCCACGTTAAGTTCTTCACATCACTTGGATTTGTAAACATACGCTTAAATCTTGGGAGATACCACAAAACTTTAGCTGGTGGACCTTTCAAACTTACTTTATTAGCAACATTCTCTCTTGTTTTGTAACGAGATGCCCCACATATTGGACATGCATGCAAGTCTTTGTAATCATTCCTAAACAATATGCAATCGTTAGGGCAAACATGTATCTTTTTATATCTCATACCTATAGGACACAAAATCTTCTTGGAATCATATGTACTCTTCGAAAGTTCATGACCATCTAGAAGCATATCCTTTAATATTTCAAGTAACGCAATAAAGCTCTTGTCACTCCATCCATTCCCAGCTTTCAAGTTGAATGATTTTAATATAGCAGATAATCGGGTATATTTACTACAACCCGACAATGAAACATTTCATCCAATCAATCTTCAGACTCATCATCTTAATTTGCTTCATTGTCAACATACAAGTTAGATGTTGTAGCCGCATTGCTTTCACCGAACCATATCCATTTTGTATAATATGGATTAATCCCATTACATATTATATCATCAAATATGTCGTCCTCACATAACCTTTTCTGATTACAACACTTCTTACAAGGACAAAAGAACCTCTCATTACCATTCAGAAGGTCACTACTACAAAAAACACTTTTAACGTTGTTTTTTTTTGTACAAATAACGTTGGTTATTTTGCGACGTAGTTGTGAACGACGTAGTATATAAATGATACAATGTTGATTTTTGAAAACCGACGTCGTATGCCATTTTAAAAAATAAAAATTAAGGATTTGGCGTCGGTTATTATACAGAACTGACGTCATATCTATTTTAAACAATAAAATAAAATAGGTACAATGTCGGTTATGTGTAATAACCGACGCTGTAACAATTTAAAAATAAAATATAAAAGATACAACGTCGGTTATGCTTCATAACTGACGTTGTATCTTTAAAAAACAAAAAAAAAAGTATTTGATGGTTGGAACATGGAGGAAATGGAAGGCTACTACAGGTCTGCTCAAGCTACACTCCCTAAGGTTTTCACAAGCTCCTTGCTACTCTCCCTTCTTTCTACACTCAGTAGAGATTTTGTTTACAAAGAAAACAATTTTTCTCCCTCAGACTTGATTCTTTCGAGTTTTTGCTCAATACTTGCACTCTTGGTTTTTCTTGTTTTGTATTTCCCAATTTCGTGTTCTCCGAAAAACCGTATGAAAACCCCATTCTTGTCTTCAAGTCTGCTTAGACATTTATAACTTGAAAAAGTTATTTGCCTGTTGTGGAAATTCAAATTTTGAACATCCACTTGATCTGATAGCTCTTACTAGCTTGATCTGCAACATTAAATGTCCTTGATAGCCTTTGTCAGATAAATTTGAATTTTGCTTCTTTATCTCTTCAAAAGTCTTCTAGCAATCTGACAAGTATGTTGTCTTGAAACTTGTAGCTTCTAATTTTGACTTTCTTGCACCTTCTGGTAGTGTGAATATTTGAATTATTCACTTTTTGATTATGACAAATCAAACACTTCTTTTAAATAATTCACTCCGTGATTATTTCTTGAGCTTTGAATAATTTTCACCGAAAATATCCTTGACTTTCTTCCTTCGAATTTCTTCTCGCCGGGAGGTTATCATCTTTTCCAATTTGGAAGTCATCCTCACCCTAAATTGAATTGAGGTCATCCTATTTCCCAATTTGGAAGTCATCCTCATCCTGATTTGGAATTGAGGTCATCCTCATCATGATTTTCTTTCCAATTTTGGAAAGTCATCCTCATTTTCCTTCTATTGATCGAAGTCATCCTCTTCTGAATTGAGATGACATCCTCTTCAATTTTGCAATGTCAACCTCTTCTCAATTGAGATGTCTCTTCTCAATTGAGATGACCTCTCCAAATTGAATCCTCTCTAAACTAATTGATGTTAGCTCAATTGAGGTTAGGTTGATTGAAGTCTCCAAATTGATTGATGTTAGCTCAATTGAGGTTAGGTTGATTGAAGTCATCCTTATCAAGGTCATGATTTGAGCTATCAACCTCTTCCTTAAATTGATTTGTGAGAGAACTCATTACATGTTGACTTCTTCAATTTTGACTTTGTACTAGTCATCTTCTTCCTCTTACTTGATGATAAATTAATTCTGCAAAAGAATTAATTCGAGGCTTGAACTCATGACCTTACCTTCGAAGATTATTGCGGTGCTTGATCATTTATCAACTTATTCTATTTTTTTTTAGTGGAAACAAACGATTTACAAGTATAAAATAATTTTATACATTGTTGTAAATTTCAACTTATCCTTGCTAATTTTGACTTTAACTTGACTTAGGCTAACAATGTTATTAGATTCAAAATAAAATTGTGGGTCTAAAATTACATATTTGGTTCATCAAAACAATTACACTATATTCCTAACATATACATAATTATTTAATTTTTTAAAAATATCGATTACGACGTCGGTTCTTTTAAAGAACCGACGTCGTAGATTTTTTTCTAATTTTTTAACCGAATTTGGTACGACATGGGTTTATTCACGAACTGACGATGAACGATTGGTATTCTGTCTAACAGTTACCGAGAGAGAGGGAGAGTCCTATGAGAGAGTAAACACAGAACTCTCCTATTCTCTAGTTAATACATTATTGACTAAGTACATTATTGACTAAGCACTAACAGAATAATAAAACCATACATTATAATAATAAAGAGAATACTAATATGGTTAATACTCCCCCTCAAGCGCAAGGTTGTATGGCCCCAACGTCGAGCTTGTCTCGCAAAGACTGAAACCGCTGAGCTGGCAGTGGTTTGGTGAAGATATCTGCAATCTGATCTCGTGTCGACACAAAATTAACTATTAATTCACCGGACGCAACTTTGTCACGCACAAAATGGTAGTCAATCTCAACATGCTTTGTGCGAGCATGAAACACTGGATTAGCTGCTAAGTACGTAGCACCGAGATTGTCGCACCATAGCGTAGCCGATTTGTTTGAGTCAAGACCTAACTCACGTAGTAAGGAGACCAGCCAAGTGACCTCAGCAGAGACATCTGTTAGGCCTTTATATTCAGCCTCTGTGGATGAACGGGCCACCGTGCGCTGCTTACGGGAATCCCATGACACTAGATCCTTACCAATGAACACTGCGTAGCCACTAGTAGACTTTCAGTTTATAGGACAGCTAGCCCAGTCTGAGTCAGAGTAGGCATGAATCTCAGTAGTCGGAGATGACACAATGCGCAAACCAAGCTCCTGCGTACCCTTGACATACCGTAGAACCCTCTTTAACAAGCCCCAATGATCGTCAATCGGAGAGTGCATAAACTGACAAAGCCTGTTGACTGCATAGGACAGGTCTGGTCTAGTGATGGTGAGATACTGTAGGGCACCTACAATCCAACGATACTGAGTCGGGTTCTCGAAGAAATCGTGAGAAGGTGATGCTGGTTGAGTAACGGCGGCGGGTGTAGCTAGAGGTTTACAATCAGACATGCCTGCTCGAGTTAAAATATCTGCCATGTACCGCTTCTGAGATAAGAGGAAACCCTTCTCATTAGTGATAGTCTCTATACCCAAGAAAAAACTCGGAGTCCCCAGATCCCTGATCTTGAAAGCAGAGGAGAGCCGGTGTAGAAGGGTATCTATTAAGGTGGAGTCATTTCCCAACATAATTATGTCATCAACGTAAACAAGGAGGAACACCCGTGAGGATTTGGAGGAGTAGTAAAAAAGAGACACGTCAGTCTTGGACGGTGAAAACCCAATAGAAACTAGAAACTCATGAAGCCTTTTAAACCATGCACGCGGAGCCTGTTTCAACCCATATAAGGAACGTTGTAGATGACAGACATGATCAGGGTGCAGCGGATCTTCGTAGCCTGGTGGTTGCTTCATATAAACTGTTTCAACAAGATTTCCATTTAGAAATGCATTGTGAACGTCAAGCTGTCGGAGAGTCCATGAGTTTGAAACGAAAGAGAAAAAAGCAGCCTAACTGTTGTTGGTTTGACCACGGGGCTAAAAGTGTCAAAAAAAATCTTCTCCTGCCACTTGATTGAACCCTTTTGCGACCAATCAAGCTTTATATCTTTCCACTGTGCCATCTACTTTTCGTTTGGTGCAGTATACCCATTTGCAACCTATGATATTCATGCGCAGTGTTGGTGGCACTAATGTCCAGGTATGATTATGTAGTAACGCATTGAATTCTTGGTCCATGGCATCGCGCCATTGTGAGTGACTAACAGCTTGAGAATAACACGATGGGTCTATGGTGGCATTGAGAGCATAAAACTGCTCCCCCGTGTCCTTGGTCTTGCGTCGTGTCCTCATAACATGACCACCCTGTTGAACCCGACCTGTATAGGTTTGAGTTTCCGAGGAAGTGGTTTGAGCCGGAGTGTCAGATGTAGAGGGCAGTTGGATAGGTAACGGTTGAGGATCTTGAGTCACCAGAGGCGCCACATTTGAAGGAATTGGTAGCGGTGGCACAAGAACTGGTCCTACTCCATATGGCGAGTCAACATGAGACACGGTGGTATTTCCCTGTAAAGGCTATAAAGAAAACGGGAAAGTACTTTCGTCAAAGCGTACATGTCGGCAAATAAAGGCATTACCCGTTTTTAGGTCCAAACATCGGTATCCCCTAAATGAAACTGGGTAACCTAAGAACACACAGGGTGCTGACCTGTATTCGACTTTGTGGCGATTATAAGGCCAAAGGTAAGGAAAACAACGACAACCAAATACCCGAAAAAATGTATATGGCGGGTGGCTTTGGTGCACACGGTAATAGGGGGTTTCGAAGTTTAAGGCAGATGACGGTAGACAATTGATGAGGTAAGTGGCGATTTCAAAGGCATAGTCCCAATATTGGAAAGGAGTTGAACTTTCAGCTAGTAGGGCAAGGCCGGTTTCAACAATATGTCTGTTCCGGCGCTCAACCCGGCCGTTTTATTCATGTGTATAGGCACAGGATTGACGGTGAATGATGCCTAGGGACTCGAAGACTCTATGGAGTCGGCGGTACTCGCCACCTAAATTAGATTGAATGGCTTTGATAGAACACGAGAATTGCCGTTCTACCATCAACCGGAAAACATAATTTTTTTTTTTATAGATATCTGATTTTAGCCGTAATGGATAAAACCAGCAAAAACGTGTACAGTCATATACAAATAACACGAAATAACGACATCCAGAACTTGAAACAATAGGAGACGGACCCCATATGTCCGTATAGATTAAATCTAACACATTATTACTACTTCGTGTAACCCTATCTAAAGAGAACCGAGCCGACTTGCCCATTTGACACGCAGTGCAAACTTGTGACGAACTAGCTTTATTTGGGAGAACTGGACACTTCCGAAGGACGCGAGTGAGAACTTGACTATGCGGGTGACCTAACCGTTGATTCCATACAACAGAAGATGCTCTGGCGGACAGGAACGCGGAGTGACTACGAGGAACCAGAAGCTTGTATAGGCCTCCCGCAGTGGAATTAGTAAACTTATACACAGACAATAGGGGTAATGACAATTTAGGAACACATAACACATTAGACAGTTTAAGATTGTCAGAGTGGGAATGGATAACCGATTGACCCACACGAGTAACGTCCAGACCTGCTCCGTTGCCGACCTTCAGAACATCCCCACCGTAATAGACATTCGAGTGATCCAACATGTGATCATCCGGAGTTGCGTGCGAGGTTTCCCCGGTGTCGGGATACCATGCGTCCACTGCACCCGGTGCCGATGCGTCGCTATAGTACGCAACATTCGCCTGGGAGTCCTGGTGATCGGAATACCGTCGGAAACATGTCACGGCGGTGTGGCCGTGTGATCTGCATATCTGACAGCGCGGAGTGCCGTTTCTGCCACGTCCCTGGCTGGATCCATTTCGCCCACGCCCGTTCGACTGGAGGCGACCACCATTACTACCGCGACCTCGACCAGCGTAGAAGACCTGCGATACGGGCGTAACCGACGGCTCTGCAGGCAGGAGATCATCTGCGTGAATGAACTCCTGGGCTTGCAGATGATCAGCGAGCTGCGGGAGTGTGACCGGCGTTCCAGCGACGGTGAGAGATGAGGCCATCACTCGGAATTCTGGTCGTAACCCGCGGAGTGCATATAGGATCTGTTCTTCTGCAGATAGCAGTCGCCCAGCGAGGGATAAGGCCTCCACGAGCATCTGCGCGTTACCTAGATACTCTGCTAGCGAGGAGTTTCCTTGTCGCAGCGTCTGGAATTGGCCAAGGAGACTGAGACATCGTGATCGGGTGGAGGAGGCGAGAGCGATTGTAATGGAGTTCCAAACCGCCTGCGCCGTGTCACGTCCGACCGCCAAATACATAACTTCATCGGTTAAGGATGAAATTATCAACGACAGGATGGAGGCATCTTGTTGAACCCAGGCGAGGTACGCCGGGTTTGGTGTTGGCGTCTGCAGAGAAGAAGAACCAACCGGCGTTAGAGAGCCGAGGGAAGCCGGCGGACACGGCGTGCTACCAACCAAGTTTCCTAGCAGATTTTGGCCCTTCAAGAACGGGATTATTTGCGTGCGCCAGTACAGGTAGTTTCGGGAATTAAGCTTGACGAAGATATGGTGATGCGCCGTGGTAAGGCCGGCGAGGGTGGGCGGTGAGGTCGGTGGTGGTGTGGCGGTGGTTACCGCACGGTCGACATTGGTGGGTGGATTGGCCATAAGATTAGGTGATTGGAGAGGATAATGCCTAACACTACTGATACCAGATGAACGATTGGTATTCTGTCTAACAATTACAGAGAGAGAGGGAGAGTCCTATAAGAGAGTAAACAAAGAACTCTCCTATTCTCTAGTTAATACATTATTGACTAAGTACATTATTGACTAAGCACTAACAGAATAATAAAACCATACATTATAATAATAAAGAGAATACTAATATGGTTAATACTGACGTCATATAGTTTTATTTTTAATTTCTTTTATTTTTAATGGATGAATTACAACGTCAGTTACAATTCAAACCGACGTATATTTTGATAATTTTTTAATTTATTTTATTTGAATTTTTAAAAATTATAAATTTTTTAATTGTTTAACGCCGGTTTCTTGAAAAACCAATGTTATATCCCCGACGTTGTAAGTGATTTATGTAGTAGTGAATGTGACAAAATTAAAATAGTATAATTAAATATAATAATGACACAATAGTCGAAGACTAAACGTGAAATGTGTTCTAAAAATAAATTCATATAGAAGCCAATCTTGAAAATTTTAAAATTAAAATAACATAATATAAATGCAATGGAAAAGAAAAGATAGTGTAGGATTTGATATACATAACTTTTGCACACCATAGCCTAATATAATTTTACCAATTATTATACCATTAACTAGGGTCAATCTTGCATTGCATGTAGACAATGGTCCAAAATGATATTTAGATTATATACTTACAATTAACATAATATGTATTTTCAATTAATAAATTACGTACTTACGCATAATATGAACTCGTCATGGTCTCAAAACACCCATTTTATCCTCCATTAAATTATAGTGAGGAAAATAAGAAGGATCATCTGTCACTTTGAAGCCTCTCATATCAATAATATAATTTCATCAATTATTCCTTTAGTTAATCAATTCATGAGTAGATAATGAAAACATGTATAAAAACATTTCTGATATTTAGAAAAAAAAAAGGTGTGTAACAAACATACAATTTTATTAATTTTTTTTAAAAAATAAACCTAAGCTTCACACTCATTATACAATTTACATCTGCAGTTTAATGATATTTGCTATTATATATCATTCGATTTACTTGAATTGCAGATATTTGATTTTATATATCATTTGATTTACTTGAAAATTTATAGTTTAAATTTATAGTCGTTATTTGAAAGTACGTTATTGTATATCCAACTCATAATAATTAAATATGTTAAATATAATAAAAATCAATAACGTTAGAGTTATAACATGAATCAAAATTATATATCTACTATACTATATATATATATATATATATATATATATATATATATATATATATAGGGGTGCACTCTCGTGAGAACTCTCGCCCAGGTAGGAAATGAGAACGCTCCACAGTCGTCCACGTGTCCAGATCAACGAATCAGATGCAATTTTAAAAAAATGACGCGGTGGCATTTTCGTAAATAACTGGAACTTTGGTGCACCTAGTTTCACTTACAAGTGCACCTAGTTTCACTTAAAAGTGCACCTAGTTTCACTTACAAGTGCACCTATTTTCGCACATATTTTAACTTACAAGTGCAAGTAATTTACCTTATTAATATTCATGCACCTATTTTCGCAAATACTTTCACTTACAAATGCAAGTAATTTACCTTGTTAATATTCATGTACCTGGGTGCAACCTAGGTGCACCTAGTTATAACATAGGTGCACCTAGTTATAACATAGGTTGCACCTAGTTATAACATTAGGTGCACTTAGTATTGGCTCACTGTACAATTCACTTGCACCTGTAATACATTTTACTTGCATCTGCAATACATTTTTCTTGCACTTGTGCAAGTAATTTACTTTGTTAACATTCATGCACCTGGTTGCAACCTATGTGCACCTAGTTATAGCAATAGATGCACCTAGTTATAACATTAGGTGCACTTAGTATTGATTCTCATTGTATAATTTACTTGCACTTGTAATACATTTTACTTGCACGTGTGCACCTATTTTCACCTGCAGGTGCAAGTAATTTACCTTGTTAACATTTATGCACCTGGGTACACCTATGTGCACCTAGTTATAACATGAAGTGCACCTAGTTATAGCGTTAGTTGCAACTACATTCCGGACACGTGGCGCGCTGTGATTCGTTCTCAGTTCTCTCCTGGGCGCCCAGTTCTCACCTGAACGCGATCCTATATATATATATATATATATATATATATATATATATATATATATATATATATATAAAAGAGCCAAAGAGAGTTAGGCCTAAAATGGGTAGAAAAAATGACGGTCAAATTATTTAATCAAACGGATGGTTCAGATTGTTTAGATTTATACTTTTCCTTGAGATTTCCTAATTTATCCTCAATTATATGATTATCCGTTAAGTTTTCCGTTAAATATTCTCTTCTCCGTTAATATTCCGTTAACTTTTAACTTATCCATTAATTTCTATAAGAAAGTTCTTAGGTTCGAACCTCATCCCAATCAAATTTGGCATAATTAAGTTCCTCACTCTATTTTACTCTTATTAAATTAAATAAATTAGTAGCTACCACAAAAAATGATACATATGTATTTCTTTAATTTAGAATTATGTGTCTACAATACTTTTATTTGAAAAAATTATTCATTATCAAAAAATTAAATTAAATTAAATAAGAGAAATAATTTCATTAGTTATATTGTCTTTATTTTCTTCCATGCAAAGATTTTTTACATTCAAATTTATCAATTGATATTCATTACATTGTCCATTATCTTATTTTTACAATATCTTGTAATTAAATATCAAAGTTATAATACAAAATAATGTTATATATTTATTTACCAAATATCTTATTAATACTGTGAAAAAAAAATTTTTAAAAAAAATAAATTGAAGCTAATTATATTAACTACTTGGGGATTGGTTGACAAAGAGAGTACTAAAATAACCCAACAAATTTAAGCAGGATCACTCTATTTTACTCTTATTGAATTAAATAAATTAGTAATTACAACAAAAAATGATACATGTGTATTTCTTTAATTTAGAATTATGTGTCTAAAATGCCTTTATTTAAAAAATAATTCATTATCAATAAATTAAATAAGTAAAATAATTTCATTAGTTATATTGTCTTTATTTTCTCTAATGCAAAGATTTTGTACATTCAAATTCATCAATTGATATTCATTACATTGTCCATTATGTTCCTTTTACACTATATTGTAATTAAATATCAAAGTTATAATAAAAAAAAACATGAAAAAAATAAAAAAAAAATAGTTTGAAACCAATCATATATATTAACTACTTGGGGAATTTGTTGACAATGAATTGAAAGTACTCAAATAAACCATTACCCAACAAATTGAAGCGAGAAACTACCTTTTAATATTTTTGGAATTCATTATATTTAAAAATTTTAAATGTTTACTAATTTATTTAATCTTTTTCGTTAAACTAGGTATTTCTTTATCCACAATAACTCATTCAACAATAATTGTTGAACCGAATGAACCCCGAGCAGAACACCTAAAGGAAAGTCCATAGCTCCTATATCATAATCTCATTGCATGACGTTGTCATCTATGCTACCAACAGTAACCCAATTGCAAATAACACACTACCAACAAAAAAAAGAGGACAAATAGTAAAGATGAAGACAATGACAATATTACTCAAAAGAGAATTAAGAATACTTAGAAAAATTCAAACCAAAAGTAGTATTTATTTAGACTATCATTTTTTTTTTGGTAAAGGGAAGGGGTCATAAGGGACCCCTGAGTTAACGTCTTCGACAAGCCGAGACGCCCTGCGCGTCTCGATTAAGCAAAGTATTCAGCCCGTCCGGTGGATGATCCAGCAGCGTTGTACCCCACGACGAGTGTTGACCCAAGTTAAATTAGCAAGAAAATCGGCGCATTGATTCCCTTCCCAGAGAACGTGGCCAATCTTGAACTCCTGAAATTGTTGGAGAAGAGCTTTGCAGTCTGCCACTAAGGTGGATTCCAGGCTTCCATCAGCAGGGCCATTATCCAGAATTTTTATCATGGCTTCGGAGTCTGATTCCGCGAAAATATGAGTGAACCCTCTATTAAGGGCGATAACCAAACCTTCTCGAAAGCCCCAGAGTTCTGCTGTAAAGCTAGAAGTATAACCAATATTCGCAATGAATCCGGCTATCCAGGTCCCTCTATGGTCTCGAATTAGCCCACCTGCGCTGGCTAAGCCCGAGGCAGCCTTCCTCGCCCCATCGGAGTTCATCTTAATATACCCAGGTTGCGGGGGGATCCAAGAAATCCAAAGGAGATTAGCTTGTAAAGGACCGGAATGTTTAAGGAGGAATCTGTGAGCCTCCATGGCCTCCTGCTCCGCCCTTTGTACTATGTCGTCCGCCGAACAGAAAGTGTTGTTGATGACTAAATTGTTCCTTGCTTTCCACATATTCTATAGAAGGTATGGGAAGATGATATTCCAGCTTCGTCCGCTGCTGACGATCTGATTGTTGGAGCAGCTCTCTTTCATCCAATCGAAAAGGGGAAGATGAAAGTTGGACAAAAAAGCCGTCGGCGGTGACGTCGCTCCCCAGCACTCTTTCGCAAAATCACACTGTCGGAATAAATGATCCAAAGTCTCGTCAGCGGCACTGCATCTTGGACAAGTGGCCGATTCTGTTAAATCGCGTCGTTGTCGTTCTGAATTGGTAAGAAGACCGTTCACCGCAATTTTCCACGTGAACAGCTTCACTTTTTCCAGGCAACGAATCTTCCAAATCCATGCATACGAATCCTCCAAACCGCCATATCCTGTAATAAACGAAAAGGCCGAAGAAACCGAAACTAACCCAGTATTAGAATGTGGCCAAGTTAGCTGATCTACCTGATTATTTGCGACTGGAAGGGCGACCGCCCGGACTTCATTGACGGTGGCCGGAGGAAGGACGTTACATAAGGCCGGGAAATTCCATGATCGTTGACTCGTGATGAAAGAGTCCACCGTGATCACCCCGGAATCAGGCGGTCTTCTAGCATTGACAGCAGTTGCAAGCGGTCGGTCACCCATCCACCAATCATCCCAGAAGTTGATGGATTTGTCGTCACCCACTTTCCACTTTAAACCTTCGGCAAGAACATTTCTACCTTTCAGAATACTCCGCCAACCCCACGAACCATTTGGACAAGCTGGGAGCTGGAGAAAGTCACCTTGTTTCACATATTTGTCTCGCAACACTTTGACCTAGAGTTTATCTTGGTTTGTCCACAACTGCCACGCCATTTTAGTGAGGAATGCCGCGTTAAAGTCCTGGGCTTTACGGAGCCCCAAACCGCCCACCTCACGAGGTTTACAGATGTCAGTCCAGTTCACCGTATGGATCTTTCTGGAATTGTCGGTGTGACCCCACAAAAAATTCCTGCAAACTCTATCGATATCGTTACACGTACTTACCGGGATTGCCATCGATTGCATGGAGTAGGTTGGGGTCGCTGCCAGGGAGGACTGGACCAGAATGCGCCTACCTGCCATGCTAAGCGCACTAGCTTTCCACGTTGCCAGCTTGTTGCGCATCTTCTCTACCACAGAGGAGAAGGTGTTGCGAGAAACACGTTTTTGAAGAATAGGCATTCCTAGGTAAGGCCTCATGTTGGACGCAATTGGGATATTCAGAGTATTCCCGATCTGACGTCGGAGGTCTGCACTTACATTGGGTGAACAGAAGGTGGAAGACTTCGCAAGGTTAATTTTGAGCCCCGATGCAGCACTAAAATTGTTAAGACAGTCCATTATGATGCTGGCCTGTCTCACAGTCGCTTCCCCGAACAACATAAGATCATCTGCAAAGAAAAAGTGAGAAATACCTATCCCCCCTCTAGAGATATGAATCGGTTTCCAAACACCCGTCCCCACTTTACTATGAATGTCATAAGCTAGTCTTTCCATAATGAGATTGAAAAGATAGGGGGCCAAAGGATCCCCTTGGCGGAGACCTCGCCTCGGCTTAAAGGCCGGAAGGCGGCCTCCATTCCAAAGAATAGAAATATCACTTTCACGGAGAGAGAAGAGTAAAAGGTCAATTACCGCTCTTGGGAAACCAAACTTCACCAAAGTGTCTTCCAGGAAGGCCTAGGAGACACTGTCATAAGCTTTATGAAGGTCAACTTTGACAATCATACAACCCTTCTTACCTTTCTTGGCATTCATGGTATGCACCACCTCTTGAGTTAAGATAACGTTATCCATAGTGGACCGTCCCAGAAGAAAACTATTTTGATGGGGTCCAATAAGCTTACACATGATCGGCCGCAATCTGTTGACTAGGACCTTCGAGATAGTTTTAAAGGCTACATTGAGGAGAGTAATCGGCCTTAAGTCCGCCGCCGACTCTGGAACCTCCTTTTTTGGGATGAGGGTCATGTTGGCCTTAAGCAGCGAATTATTAACTATACCATTCACGAGAGCCTGGTTTACCATATTAGTCAAAGCTGAACCCACTTCCTTCCAAAAGTGTTGATAGAAGATAGCCGGTATGCCATCAGGCCCCGGACTCCCATACTTTTTCATACCAAAGATAGCCTTTCTGACTTCCTCTAACGGGGCTGGCCGGCTCAACCCCGCTTGACTAGTAGATATGAGATGGACCTCAGGGACTGGGGCCAGAACATTAGCATCTATGATCTCCACCCTGTTAAAAAGAGAGGTAAAATAGTCATTAATGTGCACACTTAGCAAGGAAATATCATCGGTCCACGAGTCACCGACTTTGAGGAACCGGATCCTGTTTTTGTTTCTCCTAATCATGGCTGCATTATGGTAGAAGCGGGTATTTCGGTCACCGTCCTTGATCCACTTCATTCTTGACTTCTGGAACCAAAAAGCTTCTTCTTGGTCGATCACCTCGTTAAGGTCGTTAATGAGGCGTCTTTCCCGAGCTTGAAGGTTGGAAGAGGTAGCAAAATCGGTCCTGCGTTGAATAGACTGAATATCTAAAACCAGTTTATCTTTTCTTTTGAAAATATTTCCAAAGACGTTGCGGTTCCAATTAAAGCTTTTCCGAGACACCATGGAGATGATGTCAACAATTGAGCGCGTCCCATCACTTGTCGCCTCCTTCCAAATGAGTTTATAGTCCTCTCTGTTTAGCCAAGCTGCCTCAAATCTGACCGGTCTGGCGTTTCTATCCGGGGGCCTCCCTGCATCTTCCACAAACATGATGGGGTTGTGGTCAGAATGTAGCCGAGGAAGAACTAACACCTTGGCTTCAAGGAAGGCTAACTGGGCTTCGACATTCCGAAGGAGTCTATCCAGTCTTCTCATCTGTACCACTCTATTTCCAATAAAACGGTGCCAAGTGAATTTAGGGCCCGAGGCCCCCAGGTCCAAGAGGTTGCAGTCGCTGAAGGCTTCTGAGAAACGTTGTAGCTGGCTGGAGTTGGTCAGAGTACTCCCCCATTGTTCTTCATTACCTGCAATATCGTTAAAGTCCCCAAGGACAATCCAAGGGATCTGAATAGCCCTTGCAAGGGTTTTACAGAACTCCCAAAACCTGCACTTAGCGAGCATGTTAGGTTTGACATAAGAAAAGGTAATAAGACAATTCTCGGACTGCCGCTTCACTTTGGCATGAATAGCTTGAGAATTATGACTCAGAACCTCCAGGTCAATGTGCCCCTGCTTCCAAAAGAGGAGAAGGCCACCCGCAAACCCAATCGGGTCAACCAAAAAATGGTTGTTATAACCTAAGTTAAGAGCGAGGTCAATCATCTTATCCGCCTTAGCGGATCGGATTTCTAATAAACAGAAGGCATCAACTTTGGACGTAGTCAGGAGCTGTTTAATGTGCTTCCTGACACGACCGTTAACGATGCCCCTACAATTCCAGGTGATGATCTTCATGTCAAACCATTGGAACCGGGGGAAGTTTGGTTACCGCCTTCCCCAGGCGTAGAACTAAACGAGGGGCTCAAACCAGCATGGTTCGATGACTCACCTGTCACTTTATCAGCCGATAAAGTACCACCACCGAACTGGAAAATATGCGTCAGGTTAGACTGCATATTCCTTCTGACAACCGGGGGATCCAAACCCTGGTTCACAACTTCACATTATGAAAAACATAACCTCTATTCGAAACCGCACCTTTACCCCGACCACCAACGGACTGTCCTCTTCGACCCCTAACATTCTGGTTAGGAGGGTGGTCATTCCCGGACGGGACCTTGGCGGCAACCTGTTGCGAGGATGGAGCAGTAGTGTGAGTAGAATTAGTAAGGTTAGGAGACATACCTTTAGGCCCTTGTTTAGAGGCTGCTTTGGTTTTGCCTTTATCTGTTTTTTTCCGATTAGTGACCGGCACTTGCTGCTCTGGAATATCAGCCAGGATCTCATACTGGTTTCCACGAGAGGCGGTGATGTTGTTCACATCTTTTCTGGGTTGTCTAGTGTTTTTTATCGTCTCAACAGGCTTAGCTTTCTTGGTAACCAGCATCCATGAGCCATACCTGGGTTTAACCTGTGTAGTTGGAGAAGAAGACGGCGGAGCAGGTTGCTGAGCGCTCTCCGTTCTAGGACTCGGTTCTGCAGTCCCATTATTTGGTGCACCCTCTGTAACGTCCGGTTCTTTCTCCGGGCACAATTGTTCTCGATGACCAACGACGCCACAAGAGAAACAAACCACATGCAGCCCCTCATATTCGACAAGTTGGACAGAATTTTGCACCCAAACCTCCGAGACCAACGGTTTGTTCAGATCCAGTTTAACCGCCGCCCTAGCGAACTTCCCTTTTGCCGCGACTGTTGTCGTCCTATTTAACTTAAGAGGCTTCCCGACGTTTTCTAGAATTGCTCTGATTGTGTCATCACGGAAGTACTCCATTGGCAAGTCAGGTAGTCTGACCCAAGCCGCCATCTTCGAGAGTTTGGCGGTACGAGGTCGGAATTCTGGTTCCCAACGCTGTGTAACCAGATAGTTGTCGAAGATTTTCCACGGGCCATCGAGTAGAGCGTGAAGGTAATCGACTTTGCTGTCAAAACGTGCTACGAAGCAACCATACCCAATGTCAATAAGCGTCATTTTACCTTGCAGATTCCACATGTTGGGGAGTCTCTGGTTCAGAACGTTAAAATGGATATGTTTTCCCAAATATTTAATGATCAACGCCATCTTCCAGGGGCGCTGCATAGTTCCCTTCGTAATTCTTTAGAGAACGTAACGCGCGGTCGATGATCGGTTATCTCAGATTCGTTCAGTTCTGTGTCAGATTCAACGTCAACATCTTCAAAGGCCCATTCGTTAGCCTCCACCCGCGAAGAGTCAACAGAAGTAGGGTTGTTGATGGACGCAACGGCATCCGCAAAGGACCGCTTCAATACTCTGTGCTTCTTCGCTGAATGAGAGTGTTGATCGCTATCCTCCATTAGTGCATCTGGCGTGCCGCATCCCGTATCCAGTGGCGGTTGCGCCATCGGAACCCCCACACCGCCGCAACGGCTAGGTTAGCACCAAAGAACTTACCAAAAGTTAAAAACTCACGGAAAGGAAACCGTATTAGCTAGAGAGAAACTTTCTTGTCATACTAAGGTGTATTTATTTAGACTATCATTTTAGACCAAGTATTTAGACTATCGATTTTACAAAGTTGCAAACATTTATTTTAGTGACAATTATAATGAATTTCATATATTACCTTGGATTCATATACTTTGAGTTACATATTTAAATAAACAAATTCGACATTCAATTACATATGTATAAACTTCTCCTATATAATCTTGCATTGATATATTTTCAAATATTTATTTAAATATAAACATTGGGCATTAATCCATTCGCGCAATGCGCATGTAAAACTAGTGTGTGTAATATATTGCACTAATGACTTGTGCATTATATTTTCTTTGTTATACTAACACAAATAATTTATAATTTTACCCCTTATCTTTTAAGTTTTCCTTAACATTATTAAACTTAGCCATTAAGTTATAATTGAAAATAAAACTAGGTTAATGTAATTGGTTGCAGTAATAATTATACATTAGACTTTCTTTCTTGTACGAGTTGAAGAGAATTTCTGCTAAAATCAATCAATCAACAAACCTTGTGTCTGTATAAAAAGATTTGTTTGACATAATTCTCGCACATGATTCTAACAACAAGATAAAATTTCAAAATGCTGCTAAGTTTTTCTAGAAAATAAACTTATACTTGCACAAAAATAGTATGGTGTAAAAGTGAAAAACCAACCTAGCAAACATTGGCGGTGTAAAATATTGAGATAGCTTTTGCCTTTTGGCACTAGCTATCTATCCATGAAAGAGAGCTAACAGATATATTTAAATCTTTTAAATCCAGAAAGGGAAACAAGTTTCATCAAGTATAAAAGGAACTCCTCCAAAGCTTATTATAAGACTTTTGCTAGTAACGAAATCTTCAAAATTGTATGAGAGAATTTTAAGTACTTTCAAGCAATACTAATAAATTCTAAACTTTGTAGAACCAATCTAGATTCAACTAAGTGTTCAACTATATATGTTTAATCTTAGACAAAAACCACAACCTCATTGGTGATAATGTTGGAGGTCAAAGTAACTCAATGGCATTTGATGGTTGATACTTGGAGTGAATTGAAAGACCAAGTAGTGAATAACAAAGGAACTTTGAAGAGGGATTTTGCTATGGAGTGCTAGGGAAAAGAGTTATGAGTAATGGAGTGTTTTAGTGATCAAGTTTCATGAAAAAGTTATATCACTTACATTTTATTACAAATACATCATGAAATTTCTCAGGTACCCACCATGGTAATTATCGTAATACATATCAAATTATCATATTTTAAACATTATGAGTTTTTTAATGCAATAAATATACAATATATTATATTGTAAACCACCTTTCAAATAAAAAAAATATATATTACGTGATATTAAATGTTTAAACCACCATCAAATAAAATTCTTATCAGTTAAATAACGTTGTGTTAAGGTTTTTTTTAAAAATTATATAAGTTAATTGAAGCTGAACAAGTGAACATAGTTAAGTATAGGGTTAATTTTACATGTAGTCCTTCTAGTATTATAATTTTTTTTTTTTTTTGCCTTCAATCATTAACTTTAAAATTAGATAGATTAAATACCTAACTTTGAAAACTTATCACTTTTAATCCTAATCATTATAATCATATATTTTTTATAACAAAATATTAAACAAAGATCTTGTGGTTTAATAGCATCTGATATGCACTTTCATGTGATAGGGAGTGTGTTTAAGCCTTAGTACGTGGAGGTGAATTATTGACTTTTGTGCTTCAATAGGCTATATCGTAACAGAGTAATAGTACTCAAAAAAAATGTTTGGTTCATTTTAATTATGTCGGGAGTGAACTAGCTAGTTTCCGCGAATTATTTGACTTTTTGTGCTTAGGCTATATCATAACAGAGTTACTCAAAAAAAAAAAATGTTTGGTTCATTTTAATTATGTCGGGAGTCAACTAGTTTCCGCGTAAACATGGCAAGACCAGTGTAACGTCTCAATCTTTATTGGTTGATGCCTTGATGGAATTTCAATTGGCATCGGCAACTTCCATTTTTTTTTTTTTTTCTCTTGGTGTGTGTACTTTCTTTTCCAATTTTACAGTTTTCCTTGAAGCAAAAATTTAGTAATGATCATGGCTTTAACTTGTTGATTACATTTGATTTGAGACACCATAATTCGCGCAATAAGTAATTCAAAATATATCACTGCAAGATTATATTGGAGATGCTTATGTATATGTAATTGAATATTGAATTTGTTTATTTAAATACGTAATTCAAAATATATGAATACAAGATAATATATGAGAGATTGATTAAATGTTTGCAATTTCGCAAAAACGCTAGTCTAAATAGTATTCAATCATGACTTTCATAAACTTTTAAAGACTTTTATAAACTTTAAAAGTTTGGAGACATTCAATTCAAACTTTTATAGAGTTTTTAAAAATCATGCGATATTCAATCAAGATTTTTAAAGAGTCTTTAAAAGTATATGGTGGTATTGAATTAAGACTTTTAAAGAGTCTTTAAAAGTCATGTGGTATTCAAAAAGTTATGAATTTATGTAGACTTTTTAATTTTACGACTTTTGTAGACTTTTCATTCTCAAATATAAATAGTTGAAATCCAACCCTCAACCCCAAGATTTCAAAATTTTCTTTCTACTAACTCTGAAGGTTTTCTCGATCTCTCTATTTAAACTCTATTCTTTTTCTCCCTATTTAAACTTTATAAACTTTATACCTAAATTCAATAAATTGCCAAGGATCTTGTGGTCCAGTGGCATCAAACCCTTTCCTTTATACGGGAGGTGGTGGGTTCGAGCCTTAGTGGCATCACTCTTTTAATGATTTTAATCCCAAGGATTAAATAAGCCAAACCCATATCTTTCATGTCAAATCTTGCATTTAACATGTTTTTGGTAGATTTGATCATCCGATCATTACTACCGACGATGAGTATATCATCTACATATAAACAAAGAATGACATACCCGTCTATCGTTTCTTTAACGTAGACACACTTGTCACTTTCATTTATTTTAAAACCATTGGTTAACATCGCATGGTCAAACTTCTCGTGTCATTGCTTAGGCGCTTATTTTAACCCATATAACGATTTAACCAACTTACAGACTTTCCTTTCTTGGCCCAGAACAACGAACCCTTCGGGTTGTTCCATATAGATTTCTTCATCTAACTCGCCATTTAAGAAAGCTGTTTTCACGTCCATTTGATGAACTTCCAAATTTCGCAACGCGGCTATGGCAAGTATCAACCGAATGGAGTTTATTCTCGTTACGGGAGAATACGTGTCGAAGTAATCAAGGCCCTCGCGTTGCCTGTAACCCTTGATTACAAGCCTAGCCTTATACTTCTCTATGGAACCGTTCGGTTTCATCTTCCTTTTAAAGACCCACTTGGATCCTAATGGTTTACTACCCGGAGGAAGATCAACAAGTTCCCAAGTGTGATTCTGTAGAATAGAATCCACTTCACTTTTAATAGCCTCTTTCCACATTGTTCCTTCTGTAGAAGTCACAACTTCCACGTACGTTCGAGGCTCATTTTCTATCAAACAAGATAGAAAATCCGGTTCATTTTCTAATAAAAAAGTTAGAGTACCCGAATCATACTCTAACAAGTAAGTTAGAAAATCTTGAGCAAATGATTTTTCAACCCTAACCAAATGCATTTCATTTTCTAGTTAACAAGTTAGAGGCCAAGGACCTTGTGGTCCAGTGGCATCAAACCCTTCCCTTTATACGGGAGGTGGTGGGTTCAAGCCTCAGTGGAGGCAATATTGACTCTTGTGCTTCAATAGGTTGAGAAAGTAGTTATGAACAGATACTGCATTGTAACTCTAGATTAGAAAATTTCCTTTGAGTTCGGTTTTTAGGTCCCTCAATGGACCTTCACAGAAAAACATCTTTAAAGAATGATGAATTTCTGATTTTTCATGTTCTTACGTACGTCTGAAACGTGGACTTTGAGTACTAAGAGCAAAATCACATTTGGCAAGTCGCCCCCACATGCATTTCAAGTATTAATAGGATAGCTAAAATCTATCCATCACTCGTAAGGAACCTTATCGAGTTACTTGCAGGGAACCTGAGTTAAAAGGTTTTTGCTTGTCCAAAAATAATTGCCTCACCCCCACATTCTTGGGGTAGGCCCGAACATATCAACGTCTTGATATTCATGTTCGGTAACATCGTTCGATTGAGGTGAATCCACATTATACTCTCGAGTATAATAACAACGTAGAAATCAATCGGAGGTGTTTCTTGTTCACCACATCGATCACTATTAACTACATTAATTCTACAATTAATTCGGTTTCCAATTTATTCTTTTAAAGAATAACATTTCGCCTGAAAGCAACAAATAAACACTCCTCACAAGGTGCAGGCAGTACCAAACTACCCGTAACGAGAGGTGAAAAGGGAAGCAACATTTTGCAAAGTGCAATTAAACCCCCACGAGAGGTGCTCGAATTACCTCTCCGAAAGATTAACAGTACACTCTTTCATATGCTTTCATTTCAAACGATTGTGACAACCAACTTAAAGTTCACTAGCTTGAACTTTAATTCTCTTTAATCCCATTAAACACTACGATTAGTGCTTAACCAATAGATTAATTTGGCATTAACCAAGCTATTTGGACATTAGTTCCATAGAGCACTTTCTTAGTGAATTCGATTAGCATTCCAAAATGCCAATAATGCACTAAACCGTTAGTGTACGAAACACTATTGCGTTGGTATATTAGTGGTTCATAAAACCCACTTTCCCAGTACTAAATACATTTATAATCAAGCAATTAAGCTTTAAAACAAATGTAAATAGGTACTTTCACGTACCGAAGTGCTAAATAATTAGCAGCAAATTGAGCCTTTCCGTTAGTACTACAACATTAGCACTTAAGTTCAATTCCCAGATTATTGACCCAACATTCCATCATTTGTCTCAAAGTAAAATTTGAAATTATTGATCAAGTTAATTATAACACGAATAACAAGATCAACCAAATTTCCAACTAGTTGAATCAAACCATTATAATCGTATTAAGAATATCACTTAAAATATTCAATACGCTAGAGTCGTGACGCTCACGATTATAAAGTTATCCCAATTTTTGACGAAATGTTTTCCATGAAATCTAGAACTGAGGTTCTTTACGTGATTTCAATCATGCAACACTTGTTACATTTCTTAAGTTCATTAATCATTTTAGCATTTTTCAAAAAAAAAAATGCTACACATGCACAAAGCATATATATTGAATCATACATCAACATTATTATATAAAATAACTTGCATGTACCAAGATTCAATAACACAATGGAACAATTATATTTTTATTTAATAATAAAAATATATTACAAGGATACTACAACAATTTATTTAAAAATAAATAAATAGGAAATTACGTTGGAAACAAATTCCTCTATTCCTATCTCGTAGTAATCCTTCAAACCCGTGTGCCATGTTCCATTGCTCGGCCGTCCACTCCCACAGGGTGGTATATCCGCACATCGGGTATTAATGGAATCCGATTGTGACCTCACTCGTCCAACCATCCACCGTATCCATTAATCCTATTGAAGTTATCCTCAACCTTTTCGCCAGGATGACGGTTAGCTTCGTAGTGACCCTTTGCCTTCTTCACATAATCTTGTTCAGGACTAAGCTTTCGTTTGGCCTTTCCTTGATTATGGTTGAAGTTGTTGGTCACACTACCACAGTCCTCAGACCATGTAGTGATCACGCCACTGGATCCTCTGTGGCTAATAGTCGATCCATTTGGTACCAAAGGTACCCGCATCGTAAGAACATTTTCTAAAATGCCCACACCATTCGGTGAACAAATGTTCACCGGTGGAGTCTGGGATTGGGCAACATTATTGTCATTCCCACAATTGTTGTTCTCAACAACATTTTCGGTCTCATTGTGAACTGGCAAAGCGGGATTCTCCATTTCTTCGAGGAAATTAGAGACAAAACAGAAAGGTATAAGGTTTTAAGAATGTTGGGAAATATCACTACAAAATAATATTTCTGGAAAGGTTGTGAAATATTATTACAAAAATAATATTTCTGGAAAGGCTGTGAAATATTATTACGAAAATAATATTTCTTGGATAAGAACAATGAGAAGAACGAAAGAGATAAACGGAAAGGGTTAACACGAGTCGAGCGAAGCACTCTTTCCTTAAAACCTTATTTGCTACCTTCCAAAACTCTTTCCTTAAAACCTATTTGCTACCTTCCAAAAGTGGTTTCCCAGGATAAAACGTGTTAATTATTGAACCCAGCGAACTAGAGTAAACGGTTGTGTGTGTCTGTCGCAAAAAAGAGCCTTTATACTATACAATTCACTAAGCCATAGAAAGTCTCTTGTATAAATAGTGGTGCAAACACACTTCCCAAACCAATGTGGGACAAAAGCTTACTTCAAAGCTTTCCCACCATTTTTCCAACTCAAATGGGTCAACTTTGAGAACCAATTTCTCATTCACCCATTATCCGTTTTGTGCGTACCATATATCAATCTCTTTGTCTAACTACGAAGAACTCGAATCCACTTTGACCCAACCCAAATCGGAAGTGGACCCCACATATATTTGTACCACAAAATAGCCACTAAAAATGCCATTTTATGCTATTTTTTCCAACAAAAATATTATAACAAATTCATTCCGTGCAATAGAAGGGTGAAAATATAATACTATTTATTGAATAAAAAAAATATTCAAACTAGATAAGCAAAAGATATAAAAATATACCCAATCACTAAGTAACATCTTAGTCAAAAGAAGCAACTTTAACTTGCTTGATAACTCGCAGATCTAGATCAAATGAGTCAAAAGATGAGACATTTTTACTTTGCATTATAAATCACGCTTTAAAAAAAAAAAAAAAAAACTCCATAATAGATAGTAAACACTTAAATAAATATTGAATGCTAATGCAATCAAAGTGGCATTTAAATCATAATTTGTTCGAAAATAATTTGTTCGAAAAGAAATCTTATTTTCAAATATCATCTAATGCATGGGGAAGTGAGGAACCCTACAAAGTTGGTTAGACTATTGACTTGGTAATAACAAGATTACAAATTTGTTTCTCAGTAGAAGCGACCTATTGGTCTTCTTGGTCTAGCTGTCTAGGAATGCAATTACCTTAAAATTGATGAGAAATATGTCACCCTTTGAGATTTTAACCAGCATAAACATGATTAGTCTTGGTGTGTGGACTTCTCATTGTGTAGTATTGTTAAATTATTAATTGGGAATTAGTTTTAAAAATAATACCACAATCGAGAACAAAAAAAAAAAAAAAAAAAAGAAGAAAGAAAAGAAAAGAAAAAAAAGAAATAAGAAAAATTTAGTCCAAAATAAAGATGGAGAAAAAGGGGTGTGTGGTCATGTACCTTAAAATTTTCTTTACCATAAACGAACCTAATATTCTCTCAACTACGATACTTTTATCAAAGTTGGCCTGTGACATGAAACAAATTTTTTTTTTCTTTTCTTTAGTTTTTTTAGGTTCTTAATTAGATAGATAGAAGTAATGCACGAGTTATCTACCCCCGAAAAACAGCCAAGAATTTACCAACTTTTCCTGCTACCATCATTAAATTGATTAAGCCCAAAACATCTGGGGATGCTACCGCTGTAGTTACCCATACGGAGGTAACTACTAGGTTAAGTCATCAATCAAACATCCACAATCCTAAAATGAAACATAAGGCTCATAGACCTGGTGTATAGGCACCATACAAAACCCACAAAGAAATCTAGACAAAATACTAGTCATAAGAGTCAATAAATGCTCTAAAAAAATTAAGCAACACTAGATGGATCAAACTAGAAGCTAGATTCAAAATAAAATCTACTCTATCTAACTCCTGATCAAGCGCTCTCGGCATATATCAAGTAGATCCTGAAATGGGTTAAGCAAAACAAGTAGAAAGCAACCTGATTAGCATAATTACTAAGCATAAACCACTCCACATTGTAAAATAGTTTATACATATATAGATTGAAAAATAGGAGATTTGATACACATAGGCACATTAAGCATCATCAAGAAACATATAGATTCATGAATATACCACACTAGATAACATGTTCATTGCAGAGGTGCATATATAGGCGCACACACACACACACACTTGTTATAAGATAAATAAGTCATGCTCGCATGCTTATGAATGTACATGGAAAAGGGTTTAATGCTTTAAGTAAAAAGGAATTTAATGACATAAAAAGACTAGTAAATCATAATGCAATCATTTATACCACCAAGGTAAGTAAACAGTATTCTTATATCATAATAGCATTTCTATCATAATAAATATCAAGAGTAAAATATGGCTCATAGCCAAAGTATAGATAAACTTTTTCAAAACTTTCTTTGGGATCAATGATATCATCATAAGAAATTAACCATTTTCATAATAATACGAGAGGAATCCTTTCATCATAATAATCATCATAATCACCATCATAATCATACATGGAGAGAGGGTGAGGTCATCACCATGTGTATGAACCCTACGAGGACTGTGCAGTGTCCTGAAGTCTTCCCCCATTTCCTCATCATATCTCACCTATCACATGTGGAATCACGACCTCTACCCTAAGTGTGCACACCCCCTAACTAGGATTCCAAGCCGAGCGAGTAATAGCTCAAGCCCTAAAGTAAGCCTAGGATTTTTCTACCAAGCCATGCACTTGTCACATAATCCGAGATTTTTCTACCGGATTTCATATCATCATATCATCATATCATCTCATCATTTCTTCAGAAATGATTGCAGTCTAGTCGGGTCCTCCCAAAACATATAGCTTTCTTAGATCCCTTTATAAAATATTGGTGGTATAATCTTTAAAATCTTTCTTCATAATATATCCAAAAATAACGAACAAAAGAACTGTATGACTTTATATGCATATATAATCAAAATAGAATATACATATAGATTTTAAAAGAGTTATAATGTGGGAGTTTATAAGTATACATACACTTACTTTGATAGACTTTTCAAAGTAGATATATAATCTTTTATATGACATAGGTTGGTTTGGAAAACATAGATATATGCATGAGGTTGCAAATGAATGCACAAACAATAACTTCATAAATGATTCTAACATGATATTTTGATATCAAAAATAGAAATGCTCATCATTCACCCTTTTTCCTCATAATTCTCATACTTCAACTCATAGTCTTATTTTCAAACAGGAGTATCATAGATCATTTCATAATCACATTCTCTCAATAAATAGGGATTTCATGTATAAGAATATAGCTTATCTCATAATTCCATATCAACTAGGAACATCATACTTGATCACATAATTCATTTCATAATTCCCTTTCAAGTAGGAATATCATGCTCATTCACATAACTCATTTCATGGTATCATTCAAATAGAAATTTCAAGCTTAATCACATAGCTTATTCGTAGTATAATTTCAAATGAGAATATCATATTTAATCACATAGCTTATTCAAAATAGCATATCAAATGAGAATACCATGCTTAATCACATAGCTTATTCATAATATCATATCAAATGAGAATATCATGGTTGATTAAATAACTCATCTCATAATATCATTTTCAAATAGCAATAACATGCTCAATCGCATACTAATCTCATCTCAAGCAACCTGTAACACCCCTATTTTTCAAGACCAAATTATGACCAAATTTTACTTAATTTTTTTTTTCAATTTACCATTCATTCCGAATGTGGAAGCTTTTCAAAACTTAATTGAGGGTATTACCGCCACACTTAGGCAATCGACATACCTAAGTGATAAAGCTAAACAACAAAACAAGAGTTCTTAAGGGAATACATTATCACCAAAACCAAACTTTTAGACTTGACCAAATATAATACTAGTCCATTACATAAGCTTCAAGATACTCTAACGCTCTCTTCAGGCCAAGTATTCATTTATTGCCTGCTTTTCAAGCAAAGCAAATAACAACAACATACAGAAAAGAGGGGTTAGTAAGAGACTACTTTGCCTGCAAACAATATTTATAAAAGAGTAGGGTACTTTACATTTTTCTAATATTTATGAATTGTAAATTGAAAAAAAAATTAAGTAAAATTTGGTCTTAATCTGGTCTTGAAAAATGGGGGTGTTACACAACGGATCAGATCAAACACCCAGACCTCCATGGTTCAACCGGGACCACAAACGCGTAGTGACTGGACCCAATAGGCACGGGGGAAAGCCCCGAACCAGCTGAGCCCAACATACCCCGCGAGATTAGTAGCAGGGCGTCGGAGCTCGCCCCATGACCTTGTGAGGTAGTGGCTGTTGTGTCGCATGGCTTAAAGCCCTGCCGCTACCGCATGGCTTTCCCGCGGGTAGCCCTGCCCCTTCTCGCAGGGCTTGCCCGCAGGCCCTTGCGGCCTGCAGGTAACCCTGCGAGACTTGGCGGAGAGGGGCAGTAGCCTTCTTTCACCATTTTTCTCCAACCTGCAAACCTTCAAACTCCATTTCCAGACCTTTATATATCCCCAACACCTCAACAATGGCATTACCACACTTAAATATCAACAATATATCAATATACACATCAACCACCCATCAACAAAGCTCATCACCAGAGCACTATCATAGTATATTCACATTTACACACATGATTTATCAAAATAATATGTTTTAGGTGTCCATGGATTATACCTCAAGCTTTTAATTCACTAGCTTGAATCCTTCATGCTTCATTTATTCTTGACCTCTAGCTTCTCCTCCTAACCATTCCAATGGTTCATTCACAGACACACACATCCATACACAGAGAATATGAGCTTTCATGGAGGAAAGAATATGAATAAACGAAGAAGATGAAAATGCTTAGCAAGCAAGAAGAAATGTAATGAAAAACCTTACTATTGTTTGGAGTTTCTTGATAAATTTCTCTTGCAGAGAATGAAAAGGCAATGGTGGGATTGAAGACTTGGAGAGTGAATAGTAGAGTATTTATAGGCTCAAAACCCTAAGAAATATGATACACAACTAGGGAAAGCATTTTTTTTTTTATTTTTTGAAATGTTTAAATCGGTAATGGCTAATATTAGGTTAAAAATGATATAAGGTTTGAGTAAAATATAATAGGATTGATATAAGAATATAATAGGTATGCTTTGAAATCAAGCCTATTAAGTTCATAGGTTCCTCTTAGACTTTTGGATAAAAATTTTGGTAAATAAATTTACCCTTTGAATAAGGCTTTTGAAATCATACGAAATTATATAATTGCTTTGCACTAAGTCACTCAAAATAACGGATTTAAAATATTTAATTTTTAACACCCATTTGATAAAATAATTATAAAAGTGAAATCATTTTCATGGCTTCATTTTGGAAACTTGATGATTTAGAAATTTAGGTGAAAAACTATTTGGGGGTCTTACACTTCAAGTCTTCAACTCTTCGAGGTCTTCATCTTCAAGCTATTCAAAAGGTAACTACTCAAGTTACTATTCGAACTTGTTGAGTCTATCTGAAACATAACCTTTCGAGTTATCATTCAGATTGTTTTATCTAGCCAAGAATTGAATGTCATATTCAATGCCATTAATCTTTCATCTCCTATATATACTTCTAGGTGAGCAATAGCATTTGTACAACACATAATATAAGCATACTAGCCAACGTAAATATTCAGTTTTCCACCCCGAAACTTTGCTCAACCTTCCTTCAAGCCACCTGTGTTCATCCCATGTTCTCGTTCGCCGGGTTCCAAGTTTGCATTGTGTGCTCAAACGTAGGAACCGTAGTACGTTTTATCCTGGGAAACCTAGGCCGCAACGCTCCAGCACCCCGGGAGGCGGTAAATAAGGTTTTAAGGACAGAGGCAACTCGACTCGTGCTTACAACTACCCCAAATTCGTCCATCTTCGTCCCCGTGTTATTCTAGGTTTATCTAACCTTTGTGTAGGTTTAAATTCCTGGAATTATTTATTTTTTATTGTGGATTTTCTATTACCTCCTTTTTCTTGAGTTTTTTTAAGAATTATTTCCAACAATCTCTTGATCTTCAGAATTAAGGCTCCCCTCAATTGTAGCTTGAATGACTCCCATCAATTCCATTTGGATTTTCCGCCCATGATCAATAAAGTTTGAAGTAATTGACTTGAAGTTGATTTCTTGTTAACTCTATAAGAATAATCAACACATTTGTTTAGCTTGTATCAATCTCAAAGTGTAAGAGCTTCTCTCTGTAAATTTCTGGATCAATCTCCAAGAAAAATGAGATGGCCTTTATATTGATGATCTTCGTAATACTCTCAGCGGCTATAACAGTCTTGAACACTTTGAACAATCTTCCAATTGGTTCAGTCTTCAAAGCTCAGAAGTAAACTAAATTATGCTATTACAAACTCTAGTTCAGACTCTAAATTTTGAGCACAGAGCACTTCATCATTATTAGCATAAAAATTTATTTTTACAGCCTAAAAGTTTACACAAATATTATATAATTAACTTGATTCCCTTTCTTTTATGATGTCTTTTGCCTAATCTTATACTATCTTAAAATATAATAAAAATCGATGATGATAAGGACTTAATAGTAATAAAAAAAAATGTGTTGGCATAATTTAGTGCGTTGTTAATTCATATATTGTGTTTTCTCTCCTTTAAATTCACAAATTCTTGTCAAAGGCCTTGTGGTCAAGTGGCATGAAGTGATTTTCCAAAGCGGCAGGTTATGGGTTCGAGCCTTAATGGGAGCAATATTGACTTTGTTGGGCTTCAAAAGGTTGAGAAAGTATATGGAAGATAATACATGTAATAGGGTCAATAGTATTCAAAAAAAAAAAAAAATCACAAATTCTTATTAATTTTGCTCTTCTTTTTTTTTTTTCCTTCTTTAAGTTGTTAGCGTTGTTAGTATAATAATGTCTACATTGTGCTTTTTTTTTTTTTACTTACAAATTATTTTTTTATTTATACATAATGTATAAATTTTTTATATTATTATAATTTTTTTGGCATAATAGTACTTTATAAAATCATATAATTTTACATTTATATTGTTTAAAAAATTTCACCGTTATTTGTATCCATTGGCCATTTTTATAGCATATTTATAACTAGTACATTATAATTTTGATAATCTATTTAACTCTTGCTGCATAAGATATACGCGCACAAATTAACCATATCAAATGAATATGCTAACGTACGCTTGCTTAGTAACAAAGGCATAATTCTCAATCTCAACCATGCCATTTTTGTCAACGCAAATAGTTGAAGGGCGATTGTCTCGCACAAGAAAATGACACCATTTACTTCTTTTTTTTTTTTTTTTGGTCACGAAGGAAATTTGCAACCAAATAGAATAAACTTGATTATGCGTGAGGATAACCCCAACTAAGTAGGTTAGCAGGCCCGGCCCTGGGCATGTCGGCCCAGGGCCGTTGCACAGGGCCCCCAAAATTTGGGGGCCCATATTTTATAAAAAAAAAAAAAATTAATGTATATACTGGCTGGAGGCGGCAGCCACTAATGGGATATTAGGAAAAATTATAATTGGAAGGGAATAGGCTACATTTACGCAAAATCCTATGGCGGCTAATGGGATATTAGGAAAAATTCTAATTTAAATTGCTTTCCTTTCTTTACTAAAATTCAATTCAATTTGCTTTCCTTTCTTTACTAAAATTCAATTCAATTCTCTTTCCTTTCTTTACTAAAATTCAAATTGCAGCTAATTAAGCTTATATAAGTTATATTTTATGTACACAAATCTCACAACTCACAACTAGCCTAGTTAGGTATTAGGCAATTTTATAATTGATGCAAACATTATCCGCAGACGACGAAAGCAGTATGTAGATGATAGACTGATACGCACTCAAAATTCTTCAATTCTTCTTGATTACTCAAACTCTTCAATCCTCTTAACAGGTAATTAAAATTATTACATATTTCACAATTCTTATTTATTGTTTTATATACGTGACTTAATAATTCTGATTTTAGACCAATATATTCAAGAATTTGTTTCTTGATTAATTATTTATTCATGGAGTTTCTAAATAAATTCTTATTTTTTCTTAGGATTTTATAATTGTGTCTTTTAGAAAATATTTATCTGGGTTTGAGAAGTTTAAGAAGAAAAGAAGAATTGAGCAACTAACTCAATCTCAAAAGGGAGCTCTTGAAAAAATCATTATAAAAGAAACTCAAATAGATGTGCAAAAAGATGATGTCCAAGAAAATTTGTTAGATGCTAATCTTCATTTAAAAGATCAAGATGATTGTGAGATTGAAAAAAATTTAAATGATAGTGCGCACAACGATGATAGGTATCATTGTGACAATGAAACTAATAAGAATGTTGATTGTTGTTTAGATGATGTTGGTCACAATGATAAACCAAATGATTCGCTTTTATTTGACATATATGATCCAAGAAATTGTGATACTCTTGATTTTAAATTTTTGACACAATTTTTTGAACAACTATTATTTATATATAAAAATTACTTGAAAATGGGGCCCAATTTAAGATATTGCACCGGACCCCAATTTTTATTGGGACGGCCCTGTAGGTTAGATTGTTGATTTAAAAGCCACAACGTTACAAATTCGATTTTTAACATGAACGACCTTATTGGCCTTCTTAGTTTGAGCTGGTGCATACCCTCAAGTAAAGGTGCCAAACGGACACAATCATTATTACATGGACCATGGTCCACACAGCTGTGTGGACTATAAATATAAAGTGCATTTTTAATATACTAAAAGTATATTATTTTTGTAGATAAAGTACATTACTTTAGAGTACATTATTTAAGTACTGAAAGTACATTATTTTATATATACTATCAAATAATGTACCTTCAGTACAAAAATAATGTACTTTTAGCATAATAAAAATATACTTTATATTCATGGTTCACACAACTATGTAGGCCATGGTCCACACAATAATTCAGACAAGCCTGGGTCGACCTGGTCCAGCCCGCCATTGGCCCGTTTATTTTCTAGACGAGAATGGGCCTTGTTTAAAAATAAAAATTAAACTTCGGCCCATCCAATCCATAACGGCAAATTATTGCATGGACCATGGGCCTCACAGCTGTGTGGACCAAAAATAAAAAGTACATTATTTTTGTACTGAAGGTACATTATTTTTGTACTGTAGGTACATTATTTGATAGTATATATTAAATAATGTACTTTCAGTACAAAAATAATGTACCCTAAAATAATGTACTTACAGTACAAAAATAATGTACCTTCATTGTACTTTTTATTTTTGGTCCACACAGCTGTGTGGACCATGGTCCATGCAATAATGATTGATCCATAACCCTAAAAATATAAAAATTAAAAATTATATATCGATCCATTTAATTTATGTTTTGTTTTTAAATTAGTTTTACAAGTTTACATTTTTCTCAACTATTTGACTTAATATTTATTACAATAAAATTAAGAAATCAATAATCAATAATATAATAACATTAATAAGAATAAGTTTACAAATGACAAGTACTAACTATTGAATAGTAACAAATTTTTTTTTCAATTTGGAACAAATAAAATCTTACAACTTTAAAATATTTTAAAGCAGTAAGTACTAATTAGTATGTTAATTAGCCAAAGATCTTGTGGTCTAGTGGCACCCGGTGTCCCGGTTAACACTTCTATATGGATGATGGGAGTGGGTTCGCGCCTCAGTGAAGGCAACTGTTGACTTTTTGTGCTTAAGTAGGTTGATAAAGTAGTTATGAACATATACTCCATTGTAAAAAAATATTAGTATGCTAATTAGACTGTTATCTAGCTAAATAGTAAATACATAAGAATTTAATAGGCATAAAACTACTTTTCCAATTTCTAATGTAATATTAATGTCATGGGCCATTACTCTATTAGAGTATATATGTATATTATATCTTTCAAAAAATGTATGGTTTGACTCGGTTTATGAACAAAAAATTAAATTTCAGTCTTGTCTGTAGTATAAATAGTGTATCCCTAGCCTGCCAATTATAGAAAACATATTAGGTTGGCCCGACCCAAATAGACTGGGTCTGTAGTGGGCTTCAGGCTAGCCTATGCATTTGATACATGCAATTATTGTGTGGACTATGGTCTATGGTCCACATAGTATTGTGTGGACCATAACAAAAAGTACATTTTTAATGTACTGAATGTACATTATTTGTGTACAGAAAATATAATGTACATTCAGTACACAAATAATGTACATCCCTTGAATATAATGTACATTTTTAATATACTAAAATTATATTATTTTTATACTGAATGTACATTATTTGATAGTATTGTCCACACAATAATGATTGTTTGACACATCTACCCTGTTTCAAAAACTTAAAAAATTGTTTAGTTAATAACACAACTAGATCATCACCAGACCCATCTAGATTAGATGCAAAATCCTGTCTTCCAACGTTAAATGCAATGCTCTTTTGCTTTTTCGTAAAATCGCCTTGATCGGCGAGAATCTCCATTTCGTATGTTTTGAGATTTTCCATCAATGACGCAACAGTATTATTCTCCCAACCTGCATTTTGTTGAATCGCAGATATCTTCATTCTAAAACGTTATGACGAAGATCTTAGAATTTTCTTGATTAGCTTTTGTTGGGAAAAGGTTCACTAAGAACGGTAACTCTATTTACAATGGTCTCGTCTTCATTCGTTCGAAGTTCCTCAAAGTCATATTAAACCAATTGAAGCTTAGATTGTTTGACAAAGTCTGTGCCCTCGCAGGTAGTTTCAAGAATTTTCCATGCAATTTTTCTCGAGTCACAACCTGTCACTAAGGTAAACTGACTTTTATGCATTAGAGGTAAACTGACTTTCATGCATTAGTGAAAAAATAATGTCAAGAGCTTTGTTATTATAGCCGGTTGTGGTCATTTCAACTTCATCCCATTCTATTTCAGGTTTGGTCATTGGAGGATCTTCTGGGGTAGTAGCTCCAGCCTGGGTAGGATGTGTCCATCCGGTTAATACGGATCTCCATACACGTTCACCTTAACCTCTGAGGTGCATTTTGGTACGTGCTTTCCAGTAACCATAATTGTCACCTATCAATTGAGGAGGGGGCCTATGTCTGTCCATCCTAAAACACTTAGCACACCGTGAGAATAAACAAAGCAACCAAAACAGTAATAAAAGGAAAACAGTTTGAACACTTGTGTTCAAGAAACATGAAATAGCTAGATCGATTAGACTAATAAATTAAGTTCCCGAGCTCTTATACCAATTGAAAAAGGATCGTGGATCTTGAATGCAAGATAAACTTAAAGGTTCCTATTAATAATTAATTCAATTTCTTAAATAAATTAGATGTTGGTTTTTATTCTGTATCAGAAACAAGTTAGGAACAAACCATTTGGCCAGTCCCCTACCACTAAGTGTGCTGACCGTTGGGACGGGAGGATTAGTCCTTTGGCTATCGGCCGGAGGGACACCTTTGGGAAAAACCCAAAAAAAAGAAACAAGTTAGGAATAAAAACTAAACAAATAAGAAACGAAAGGAACCGAGACACAAGAATTGATTACGCAGTTTAGAGAGATTCTCCTACGTCTGTAGGACTACTAAGCTTTTGCCTAATCCACTAGATGATCACCAAAAGTTACACAAGTTGAAATATATGTCCAAACATACAATGACCCAGCTAAACCAACACAACCTTCATTATCTCTCTTGAATTGGTTTGTTGCAAGCCAGGATATCTTCAAACTTCAGTCACCATAAAACACCACTAACTGATCATATACATATCCTTAGAGCACACGAATAAGATAGATTAATTTTAGAGCCTTAGTATTCGAATTCAAGGCTTTATTCTGACGCCTTATATAGTGTAGATCATATAACTACCCACTCGTAAATATAGCTGCTGAAACCACCTCATGTATGGAGAGCACTTCAATTTAAATGCTGCCAATATATGATGTACATATAAAATAATATGTTAGAGAAATTCGCCCATATTGTTATACGCGTTGACTCAGAGACAATTTTTTCTGACGAAGTCCAAGCTCAACCAGTTTCAGCTTCTGTTTGAAGTTTCAGATAGTAGGACAGACCCTAAAACACTCTAAATAAACTAAAGTGTGTTCTGAAAAATAATTTAGCCAATAACTAATAAAACGTGTATCGTGCGTATACTTACCATCTTGACTCGACCCGTCTTACGAATAAAGATTTAGTAAACACTAGTGGAGGTCCCCCAACTTTAATGGTACCGCCACTTTTAGTCCTCAATTTTTAAATCAACCACTTTTAGTCCTCCGAATTTGATGACACTTCCACTTTTAGTCCTCAACTTTTAAATCAACGACTTTTAGTCCTCTTACTTTTTGTTTTTAGCCACCTATGGTCCTTCCTTTACAATTGGACATCTAATGTCATTTTCTCAAGGGTAATTCAGTCATTTCATAATTAATGTATTAAGTATTATATTCCTCATCAGAATAATTGAAGAAACCATATTCTCCACTCTCTTTTGTTAACACTAAATTTTGGACCAAATGGCTGAATTGCCCTTGAGAAAATGACATTAGATGTCCAATTGTAAAGGAAGGACCATAGGTGGCTAGAAGCAAAAAGTAAGAGGACTAAAAGTGATTGATTTAAAAGTTGAGGACTAAGAGTGGCAGTGCCATCAAAGTCGGAGGACTAAAAGTGGTTAATTTAAAAGTTGAAGACTAAAAGTGGTGGTGTCATCAAAGTCGGAAGACCTCCACTGGTATTTACTCAATAAAGATTCGTGAGACGACCTCACACAACTGTGACCCATAATCTAAATGTTGATTTGGACGATTGCTTATAATACAAGATGAGCCCTAGCCCATGGTATAACTTAAAATGCTTGATGTTCATTCAAATAATTAGCAGTCAAAAAAGTTATCGTAAATAATAAAACAGTACAAATCAATATTCCAACTTAAAAGCAACTAATTAAATAGATTGATGTTTTCAAAAAAAAAATTAAATAGATTGATTACATTTTGTTTTTCTCACTTAAACATTTTGATTACTTTTTTTTTTTAATTAGAAATCTTAATTGCATTAGAGTTAATTCCATTTTTGGTCCTAGATTTATAGGTGACATTCCACTTTTAGTCCTTTTTTTTTTTATTGTGGAATGACCATTTTTGGTCATTCGTCAAGAAAACAGTTTAAATTTCGTCTAAAACAAGAGCATTTCAGTCTTCAATAATTTTGATTTTGTTTCAAAAAATAAACATAAAAAATATAGCGGGTCAACCTATACTTTGTATAAAAAGGATCAAAATGTCATTGTATTTAACGGCATTTCAATGATTTTCTTGACGAAGGACCAAAAATGGTCATGCCACAATAATACTAGGACCAAAAGTGAATGTTTTTTAAAAAAATGACTAAAAGTGGAATGTCACCTATAAATCTAGGACAAAAAAATGGAATTAACTCATTGCATTATCATGTTGAGTATAATGACTTATTTAACGCTTGTAAACTTATATCAATTCTTATGAGTTAATTACCGATTTGGTCCCTCGACTATGGGGATTTCACCACTTTGGTCCTTGACTTTCAAAAGTTACCAATTGCATCCTCGACTATTGAAACGTTAACCAAAAAGGTCCTCTGTCTGTTTTCCCGTCAAGATGCAAGGGCAAAATAGGAAGTTCAAATATATTCTTCATCTTTCCTTAAATGCCTCTATAGCTAGGTTTCAGAGGAGTTTTTTCCTTCGATTCAACCATTTCTTCTCCTTCGAATTTTACATCTCTTAGCTTTGTCTACCATGGAAGGAACTTACAGTGAAGATAGCTATGGGTCATCAACGAAGAACAAGAAAAGGGTGTTCGAAAATGGAGAATCTTCAACGACGCTTAGTTGTCAGTGTGGGCAACAACCGAAGATATGCACTTCATGGACGAAAGACAATCCAGGCCGTCGATTTTGGCTATGTGAATCCGAAAATGTGAGTATTTGTATTGCTTAGACTCTAATTTGTGATAAGTTTTCCACGTTAAAAAAAATTTCTTTCGATTTTAGGGAGGAATAAGTGGTGGCTGTGGCTTTGTTCGTTGGTTTGACCCCCCAATGTGTCCAAGGTCAAAGGTGATAATCCCTGGATTGCTAAGGAAGATAAATCGATATGAACAAGAAATTGAGAGCTTGAATTTGAAGCTCAGAACCAGCAGAAGTGTTGCAGTGAAGGCAAAGTCAAAATGTAGTAAACTAGTGTGGTTAATTTTGTTGCTTGTGGTCTGTGTATGTGTAGTTAGGAGTACGATATCCACATTTGAAAGTAGGCAAAAATTGGTTGTTAGGCTTCCTCTAGCTTAATGTAGTCAATGATGTTGTAATAGATGAATGGTTTAATGTGTTTTTGCTGCAGTTGTGAAATGGAGTGTAACTATTAGCTTCAATGGTTTAATGGTTTAATTTCTTAGTTGTGAAATGGAGTTTTGTTTTGATCATTCAATCTATTAGCTTGTGGTAAATCATAACAAAAAAGGCAGTGGTAAATGATAACCAAATGAGCATAACAGTAAGCAGTGACCATAACTGTAAGCAGTGGTAACAAATGAGCAGTGACCATAACTGTAAGCAGTGTAAACAATGAGCAGTGACCATAACCATAACAATCAATGTAGTTACACTGGCAATATTTTGGCTAACCCTGGCATAATTAAGCAAAAGATGGTTTCAAAAGAACCCAACATACTGGGTAACAAGTTCCAAAAGAGCTAAACATCCAAAAAGCCAACACTAACCAACAGTTTATGCCATACAGTTTATGCCATCCAAAAAGCTATCTAACAAACCCCATACAGTTTTCATTCTAAAGTAATTGGGTCATTTGCAGTGTTACTGAACTTTGATTTGGATGTTGATCTTGTGGAGTACTTTCTTTTGATGATGGTTTTCTTCCTTGTTAGCCCTAATGCCTTCTGTTTTCCTTTGGCCTTCATCAGCATCCCCTTTTGATGTTGTTCCACTCTACTTGTGTTTCCAAGGTTTAAATTCACAGCTTGTGTACTGAAGTTGATGTCCATTGGTGTTGTGCTAATAGGTTCAACTGTGACTGTGTTCATACCAACAACAGAATCATGGCATTCCACTGGAATTTCAAATAATGAATTGTTCCAAGCTTCTTCTTGTGTTTCAGATTCAACCTCAGGTTGAGTATGAATGATCATTTCTTCTTGTCTTTCTGTTTGTGCCTCAGGTTCAGGGTTAATTCTCTACATATATATGAACAAATAAATGGCAACAGTATTAGAATGAACTACAAAGGCAACACTGGTTACACTCCATTTCACAAATGAACTAAAATGGCAACACTGGCAGCAGTTATATGAACAAATATATAAACAAATAAAATGGCAACAGTACCTCAGGTTCTGCATTAAGTTGTCTTTCCTCCCCTTGCCCTTCTCTTTGTTCTCCTACTTCAAGGTTTCTTCTCTACATATATATAAAAATAGCAACACTGTTATAATGAACCCAAAGTAAACATTATTTATCAATTAAAATGTATTGGAGTTACCTCAGGTTCTGCATTATCTTGTCTCTCTTGCCCTTGTCTTTGTTCTCCTACATTAAGGTTTCTTCTCTACATATATAGAAAAATAGCAACACTGTAAATGAACACAAAGTAAACATTATTTATCGAATAATTTGTATTACAGTTACCTGTGGACATCTCCTGCTATTGTGACCACCTTTCTTGCATGTTGTACAGTGTAGCTTAACATTTTTCCTTGATACATGCACTCCATCTCTTGTTAGTTCAGGGGCTGTTTTTTTTACTTCATGGGCAGATTTTTTCCTAAGTTTTCTGGGTCTTCCAGCTTTTGCAGTGTATAGAGGTGGTAATGGGGGTTGGCTATCACTGTCTGGCCACTCATCAGGCCCAGCTAATGGGTGAATACTCTTTGCATAAGTCAGTTTGTAGCTCTCAACTGAGTAGTAAGGATCCACATAATCAAATAACTGAATTTTCCCTCTCTTGAGCCAAATAGCACATATGACATGTCTGCAAGGTATGCCTGTTAATTGCCATTTCCTACATGAGCATGTTCTAGCCCTAAGATCCACTGCATGACGGTCATAAGCTCCTTTCACTTCAAACAAATAATCTTCACTTTGATACCCCCAGTAGCCCCCTGCTTGTTTCTCACAAACTGCCAATTTTGAAACAATTGATGGACAGATTTTGCAAGACCAATTTGCTGCCTGCTGCCTACACTCAAACAATCTGACCATAATTTGTTTCCTCAATATCTCAAGGCAGTTCAACAAAGGATTTTTCCTAGCATCCAAAATCATAGCATTAAAGCTCTCACAAAGGTTATTCACTAGCATGTCAGTCTTAGCAGAATATGTGAAATGGGATCTTGACCACTGAGCAGGATGTTTGTCAGCCAACCATTCAAACGCTTGAACATCTAAATCCCTTAATTCCCTCATTGCAGCATTAAATGTTGGAAGTGTAGTGGCTCTTGCAGCTGTCCATAGCGCATCTTTGAGAGGATTTCCAGTAAAACCAGCCAATTTCATATTGCCATGCAAGTGCCTTACACAAAACCGATGGCTAACCAGTGGCAATGCATCCTCAAATGCTGGAATCAGTCCCTTTTGTTTGTCAGACATAAAAGTGAAATCTGCCTCTACATTAGGACTAATCTGTAGATCCCTCTTCAATAGGTGTAAGAACCAAGACCATGACTCTTTACTTTCCCCTTCAACAATGGCATAGGCTAGAGGAAACAGACTCTCATTTGCATCAATGGAGACTGCAGTCAGCAACATACCACCAAATTTACCTCTAAGGTGGCATCCATCCACACCTATGATAGGTCTACATCTTTTAAAACCCTCCTTACATGCCTCCCAACAGATATAAACCCTTAAAAGTCTCTTAGCTCCATTTTCTTCCACAGAATCAGATAACTTAACACGCCAAGTGGTATTAGGGTTTGTCTTATCAATTTCCTTGAAATAACTCCAAATTCGATTGAAGTTCAAAGTCTGCTCTCCACTGGTCTCAGCCCTGGCTAATGAAATAGCTTTGTAGGCTTGTCTTTTACTGATGTGAAAATGATCAGTAGTGCAAGCTGCCTCCCTAAACTCTTCCATCTTCCAATCACTATTGCTTGCAATTTGTTTCTTCCACCTCTTGGCTACCAAAGCAGCAGTTACCATTTTATTCTCATTAACCCACATACAGTTAGCATGATCATCATTAAACGTAGTTATTCTCCAAGATAAATCATCCTTATCTTTTCTTAATATTACTTTCCATTTGCAGCCATCTCCAGAACACTCAGCTACACACCTTACTTTATCATTCTTGGTAAACTTCAATTGCTTTCCATTTGTCACACCATAACTGTGCACTGCATCTTTGAACCCAGCTTTATCCTTAAAAGTTCTACCAAGCCACAGAGTAGGAGGGGCTACAACTACTTCAGGAGGTTTAACAGAATCCCATACAGTACTCTCAACCTCACCATCACTCCCTGCTGCAATTGGTGTTTCTTCTGACAGGTTTAGGCAATCATTCACTTCTGCATAACTACCATCTACCTCTAGTTCATCAACACTTTCTGCATCATACTCACTACATTCTTCATCAACAGAAACTAACTCCTCTTCAGATTCTCCTAAACAACCTTCTTCAATGATATCATCCTCAGAAATTGAAACTGGAACAACCCAAACTTCAACTATATTTGGCCTAATCACACTGTTAGCTACACTAAAAGTTTCTGTATCTGACAACAACTCCAGTAAACAGTCTTGCACCACTGAAAAGAACCTAAAGTTACCTTCTGTATACCCTAGTTCACCAATCTTCTCTTTTAGGGTCATAAAACCCCATTCATCAGAATCTATGCCCCTAAAAGTCTTAATTTTACCACCCAAGTATTTTGGGGGAATGGATTGTTCTATCCTACCTCCATGCCTTATATAAAGAGTGAATGTGTATGAATCTAGTCCACCTAAAGTAATAAATGAGGACATATTTTAATCACTTAGGACAGAAAGGCTCATACATAGTACACAATGCTTTTAAGAATACTTGGTCAAAAGTAGATACAACTACATTAACAAAGACAACACAGCACACCTTGAATACTGGTAAAGCAACACATCATGTGGATTGTGGACCCCAATGTCTTTAAGCAAGCAACACAGTACAGAAACATTTTTTTACAACATCAATGTACACAAACCCTAGTTACTACAATTTAAGCCAAGTTGGTCCCCATTATCTATATTCGAGGCACAACAACCCCACATACATACAAACTAAACCCTAAGTCCCCACACCTTACTATTATTTGTGCGTTCTGATTCAACAGATATCATACATACATAAAAAAACAATAACACATCTGTCCACACCTTATCATTGCACATATACACATAAATAAATACCAAAACAACAAAAAAAACATAGAACATAATCGTATCGTACCTGTATTGCTCGTATTGCAGTTGGAGCCAACATTTGTCGTTGAACCCATCTCCTTCTACGTCGACTAAACGGACAACACTGTTGTAGAGTTACGCTTTTGGGTTGAAAAGTGGGCGATTTCTCAACATTTGCGTCAGATTGTTCGCGTTTAGGGTTAGGTTCTTAGGTTTTACGATTTGGGGATTTTTCCGATTTAAGTGTTTACCGTGTTTCTCTCTTGTTACTACGCTGTAAGTAGATGGACTAAGGAGGTAATACACACCGGGACATGAAATTACATTTCTATCCTCACTTTTAACGGCTCACGGACGGTTGTTTAACAGGAGGACTAACTCGGTCAGAAAGTCAATAGTCGAGGATGCAATTGGTAACTTTTGAAAGTCAAGGACCAAAGTGGTGAAATCCCCATAGTCGAGGGACCAAATCGGTAATTAACTCCAATTCTTATATATGACTCAAAATACCTTTACCGGCCAGGAGTATTATACTATTCTCCATCTTAATAGCTGATAAATGGAATGTCAAAGATTGAATTGGGATTACTCCCCAGATTTGTATCATTTCTCACGGTTGGCAAATTGGAGAGATTCAAACCCTTTTATAAGGAATACATGGACAATAATTCACTAGGAGCAAATGCATCATTGTAGTGATTCAAGAGTAAAACTAAGGGAAGCAATGTAAACAAGAACTAGCAAGTGAATGTAAAGAGGATTGGATCGATATTCCAAGGCTTTGCATTCACTTTTCTAAGGTGGAATTGGTCAAATGCATAGTGAGTTCTAAGGGAGAACTAAGGCACCATCACTAAGTCGCGTAGGACTTAGACTCTTAGGTCATCTTTCGGCTAAGGCATTCTATCAAACACTTGGTCTACCCTCCCCCCCCCCGGGACGTAGCCCTCTTGGATCGTAGGGCGGGAATTGCATGCAAGCAAGACTATTACAAGATCATGATCTCTCGTCAACCTCACAATCTTAAACTCCAAATCTATTGAGTCCTACAACACATTAGGATCTACCAAAGAATGCTATCTACAACATAGCACTTCACAATACTCCAAACCAATTCATTTGAGCAATGAGGAATTAGAATGAAAAAGCCTTTAAGAACTCCAATCCAATCCTAATCAAGTTAGCCACCCATAACCATAGTGGCTTCAAGACTTAATTCTACTTTCAATCAAAGATTACAATGCAATGAAAGTAAAAGAAAACTGAAATTAAATTGCAATTAAGTAAAGGAATACCAAATTGTAAGTTCAATTTAAGATGTAAACTTCAAATGGTTCAAGAAATCATCAATGTCTATAATCATTCTCTCTAATGCTCTACACTTTCTCTCTACAATCTAGGAGTAAAAAACTAAACTAAGAGCATGATATGATATCAACCAATGCCCCTTCAATTTAATTCTTCGCGCCTTGGGAAAATGTCCCCGTCCACGACCCGTTTACGTTCGTTGATCACGTCGTAGACGGAGTTACTTATGCGACGTCTTCAACTTTGCTTTCTGTTTTCCAACCACGAAGCGTCCACGATCATGGATCTCTTCGTGGACTCCACCTGAGTCTAATTTTGATCTTGTCTCCTCTTCTTCATCCATCTTGGCCCTTGATCCCTACAAAACATCACAATGTGCTTCTCCCTATTGAACATACAGCACCATACGACCTATGCACCCATTTGTCCTATTTTCTACTCAATACAAACCAAAATACACATGATCATAGATCAATTGTGCTTCTAAAACACTACACTTTTGGAACTTATCACAAGTTTCCAAACTTTGAACTTACTTGTCCTCAAGCAAGAAGAACATTAACATCAATGATAACCCATAAGTTCCAAGAGTGTAGCTCATATATAGCTCTCCTTACGAAGTGTTAGAATGAGTGGGGCATGTGTGAGATCAAATTGAGTAGAGTCTTTCATTTTAGGGAGCAAGTATGGTGAATTATGCACTACTCTTTAATGCCTTGATAGCTAAGGGGAAAATGCATGTTTGTGACATTTGAATATTGTTTTCCATTTTAGCCTTTTCATATGATTATGATTATGATGTGAAAAAAATAATATTTTGTAACTATTATTGAATTTTCTTATCCAAAACATTTATGATAATAATGGTGATATTATGTAACATTTAATCAATAATAATAATAATTATTATTATTATTGAATGTTGTTCGGTTACGATTAAAGTAATTGATTATTCCGTTATTACTGATGGATCTCAGCGCTGCACTATGCTTACTTCCCAGGGGGTCACCCATCCCGTGACTGCCGGAAGTCAAGCACGCTTAACCACAGAGTTCTTTAGCTAACTGGTTGCCATATCCTTCCTAAAACCAATTGGTGATAGGTAGGTGGACTAATACCATTTAACCACATCCCTCCATGGTAAGCCACAGCGCCACCAATCCCCCTCCCAGCACCTGCATCAACCTTTGATCACCAAGCCCAGCTATGCAGCATGCCTGACTCGGTCCTTAGCCTACGCGCACGACCTACGCCCACATCCCACCTGGGATTGGACTCGGCTTTCGCCTCGCCATCGATTCGAACCCGTGACCTCGGCTCTGATACCAATTGATGGATCTCAGCGCTGCACTATGCTTACTTCCCAGGGGGTCACCCATCCCGTGACTGCCGGAAGTCAAGCACGCTTAACCACAGAGTTCTTTAGCTAACTGGTTGCCATATCCTTCCTAAAACCAATTGGTGATAGGTAGGTGGACTAATACCATTTAACCACATCCCTCCATGGTAAGCCACAGCGCCACGTCTCGAATCGAGCATGGGCTGAACTCGGCCAACCTTGCCGACGCCCAACAATCCCCCTCCCAGCACCTGCATCAACCTTTGATCACCAAGCCCAGCTATGCAGCATGCCTGACTCGGTCATTAGCCTACGCGCACCTGCATCCCAAGCCCAGCTATGCACCCAACAATCCCCTCTTGAGACTTGGACTTGGCACGACCTACGCCCACATCCCACCTGGGATTGGACTCGGCTTTCGCCTCGCCATCGATTCGAACCCGTGACCTCGGCTCTCGGCTTTCGCCTCGCCATCGATTCGAACCCGTGACCTCGGCTCTGATACCAATTGATGGATCTCAGCGCTGCACTATGCTTACTTCCCAGGGGGTCACCCATCCCGTGACTGCCGGAAGTCAAGCACGCTTAACCACAGAGTTCTTTAGCTAACTGGTTGCCATATCCTTCCTAAAACCAATTGGTGATAGGTAGGTGGACTAATACCATTTAACCACATCCCTCCATGGTAAGCCACAGCGCCACGTCTCGAATCGAGCATGGGCTGAACTCGGCCAACCTTGCCGACGCCCAACAATTACTACTATGTAATAATTATTAGAATTATTGTAGTAATAACGATTATCGATTTTTGAATCGATGGATCAATGATTTGTGCCGTTACTATCATCATTAGTTTTGGATTTTGATAATATGATTTGAAATCCAAAAAAAAATATATATATATATATATATATATATATATATATATATATATATATATATATATATATATATATATATATATATATATATGTTAATAATGATAACATTTTGTAACATTTTATAGTTATTACTATCAAATATCAGGGGTTACGATTGAGGAAAATTGATTGTTCAGTTATTACTGTTACATAAATATTATTTCAGTAAAAACCGTTATTAGTTTTTGAGCTGAAAATCAATATGTCGTAACATTGTTATCATTATTGTTTCTGGATTGTGGTGCCCACTTTGATTGAGTATGAATATTTGATTTTTGTATTCATATTTTAATGAGTTTGTTTTATGCATATAATTAAAGTAAATGCATAATATTATGATTTAAATTATGCAATTTAATTTTGTGAGAATTCAATTTGTAAATGTCAACATATCATATGGTTTTGATATTGTTAGAATTTACAATTTTAAGCTAGTTATCATAAAGTTTGCTATATGCATTGAATTATTTTTGTAGTGGGCATATAAGTTAAAACCTTTCAATTATTGAAAAGTATATAGTTATTATAGATTATTATTATTTTTCAAATTTTATAATCCTTCAAGTTTTTGATTTATGTCATTATTTGAATAATAATAATAATTTTATAGCTCTTTTAAATTGCTATTATGGTATACATTTTATTTAGATATGAGCTTATTGAATTTCATGCATAATTGTTACTAGCATAACATTATATTTTCTAGTTATGTGAATTTATATATGCCTTTAGAATTGCATATGTTAGGAATTAAAAAATTCCTTGTTAAGTTGAACTTTATGTGTGGACTTATATACGGTAGTGCATTATGTTTAAGCATTTTAAGACTGTCTAAGGTGTTCACTTGAGATTAAAAGTCTTTCCCTAAGGTGAACTATTAAGATTTGAAAGATTATCCGTCAGTTATGCCTTTTGTGTGAGAAAACATGACCAGGGAGGATACTTGGAATTGTTTATCACATTGTTGCATACTTGTTTTTAGGCTTTAAAATTGATGCCTAAAATATCAAGATAATCATTTTTTTAGGCTTTAAAGTTGATGCCTAAAATATCAAGATAATCATATAGTGATCATATAATTTTGATTAATTAAAGATTAACCACATTATTTAATTGAAATTTTGTGAGATCACATACAGTCATAAACGTATTGGTTGTAATTAATTATATGATATAATGAAATTTAGCCACAGGCAATTTTGTTATTTTTTTTAAAGTGAAAAATACTTTTATACGGAGCATTATTCAGATGAGTGAAACAATAGTTGAACTAAAATTAGGGTTGAATATGGAAAATAAATAAATAAATTAGATGATAGGAGTTAATAACGGCTGATTGGAGAAGTGTGCCACTAAATTTGCGACCACAATGTCAGCCATGGCGACGCGCGTGTCCACGGTGCAGGCTCCCACTTGGACAACGTTTTGAAGCTCAACCAATCGGTGTGGGACCTGAGGTTCGTGTTCAAGAACATCAAGCCCAGCTCCCCCTAACCTGCCCTCAACAAGGGCAGAAACCGACTCCTCTTCAACAATGTGAGGACCCCTTCCAACGTTAATGACAATGCCATTTGGACCCAATGCATCTATGACTTCACGGTTCACAATGTGGCGAGTTTCAGTGGTCAAGGCACAAGCAACTATGAGGATTTGGCAGTTGGATGCCAAGTCAATGACTCCAGGATAGTATGTGTAGTTTGAGTCCTGTTTCTTTGACCTTGATGTGTAACTGATTGGGCATCCAAAAGCTTCAGCTCTCGTGGCTATGGCTGACCCAATCCTTCCTAATCCCACAATACCCACACATTTGCCACTAAACTTTGAAGACAATCCAAAATCCTGTTTCTTCCACATCCCACTCCTGATGGATCAATCGGCATGGCAAATCCTTCTGAGCGTAGCCAGCGTGAGCAGAATCGCCAAATCGGCGACTTCATCGGTAGAGGCGTAGGGAGTGAAAGTGACTCGAATGCCCTTTTCCTTGCACTTCACCAAATCGGTCTTGTCGAGTCCGGAGCTGTGGCTCGCAACGATTTCGGGTCTGGCGAGCAAGTCGATCAGCTCCGAGTCTGCTCCCCGGACGCCGTCTCCGACCACGGCTCGGATGGAGGAGTGGTGCTTCAGGAGCTTAGGGTTGGAGTGAAAGGGGGGTTCCCAGAATTTGAAGAGAGTGAAACGTTTGGAAATCTCTTGTTGTAGGTAGCTCGAGAGTGGTCTGAGTAACAGCACCCCTATTTCCTCCATTCTTGCTCGATAAAGCCTATTTGCGTCCGTTGTGACCTGTGACATGTTATGATCGTAATTTAGCCGACAGGCAATTATGTATCAGAATATAGTTTTGGTGAGTTTTATCATTACAGATAAGAAAGTCAATTTATTTATCATATGGTTATGATATAAATTGAGAAGTGTCATCTTCTATCATAAAGTTTGGATATATGTACATATTCAAAGAATATTATTCTTGAGGTTTATCCACATGAAGGTATTAGTTTAGTTTCTTTTGTGTGTATTTTTTATGCATTAAAAGGAAATTAAATTAATAGCTTGACACATTAATATTCTTTAATGTACATATATCAACTGATCAATACAATTTCATAACTGAAATTTTTGATCACTTTGTGACTAATTACATAAACTATAATAAATTCCTATCGGTAGATTTTATCATAGCTTATGTAAATAGTCAGGATAAAAGATCAAATCATATTTCTTAATTTACCCACCGGGATTGAGAAAATGAACATGATTTGATAGTTTTATCATAAGCTTGTAGATGAATCTAATTGAATAAAACTTTAGCCCACATGCAAGTTTTATGTCACTAGATTCTTCTATCATTTTGATAATAATTTTATCATAAATTTTTAGTTGAATCTAATTGAATAAAACTTTAGCCCACAGGCAAGTTTTATGTCACTACAATCTTCTATTTGATTGTCATAAAACCTCAGTTGAGTCTAATTGAATAAATATTTAGCCTACAGGCAAGTTTTATGTCACTAGATTCTTCTGGTTAAATTGATGAGCAAGATAAAATTTTATCATACCATTCTTTTTAGAATTTATAACTTAAGGTCGGTTATGATTCTATGAGGCATGGGTTGCATTGGCAACACATGTATTTTGTTAATCTCCAAAACTTAGTAACTTGAAATTGTTACTGAGTGTTGCTTACTTGGTTTTTCAGCTCAACCACAATAGATCTTTTCTGTATGAATTTTAGATAGAGTTAATAACCAAAATGGTCCCTCGACTATGCCGTAATTACCAATTTAGTCCTCGACTACTATTCTTATCCAATTAAGTCCTTAACTATGTAATTTTTGCCTAATTTAGTCCTCTGTTAACTTGTCTGTTAGTCGAGGGTTAAAATTAAGGGTAAAAATGTAATTTCATAAGCTTTCTCCTCCATTTCTCTCATTTCACCGCGGCAAACCTTCCAGCAAACATTCATGGCTTTAATACCAAGGTATGCATAACTTTTCGATGACGACTTCAGGCTCACTCTCATTGGCATTTGTTAAAGGTTTATATAATTGAAGAAGTAAAGTACAATGTGTTTTTCCTGAAGAGTTTCGTCGACTCCTCATTGTTGAAGGCATTTTCTGGTGCGGCGGTGGTGACACCGGAATTAATACCCCTCGCACTGACTTTGGGAAGCAAAGACGCAGCGGAAGGAGAAGTGCCTTGCATATCTAGATAGCATAGGCTCTCTGTCTCTTGAAGTAGTCATATCAATGTGAACACTTTGGGTTCAGCGGGGCTGATCTAGCTGACCTCTTGAACGAGGCAGTCATACCGGCCTGCTGATAGACCGGGTAAAACATCCATCTCATCTAAAGAGATTGATGATTCAATTGATAGAATTGTTGCGGGAATGGAAGGGACGACTGTGACAGACGGCAAGAGAAAAAGTCACTTGCGGGTTGTCTGCAAAATGAATTCTATTTAAATCTCATAAGAACCAAGTTATTTATGTGATGTTCTTATCATCAATGGCAACTTATCCTACAAACTAAAGCTGATTTTTAATCATTGAAAACAACGAAGCAAAAGGTTAAAATGGCTTTTATCATCAATTTAAATATAATAATGATGTAAATGAACCGAAAATTATGCCATTTTCATTCACTCTTCTTATAGTAATCCTCTATGGATTTGCTGCAAATATATAGCTGGTTTTATGGTGATCTTAAGTTGAACCTGAAGCACATGCGCATGCATGTACACTTAAATAACGTCTCTTATATTTCATGTCATGCACTACTCTCACTCCTGGACACGACGTTGTTCAAAAAGTCCCAGGTGTTCGCATTGATATTACTTCAAGAGATAGAGCGCCTATCTTATCTAGATATGCAAGACACTTTCTCCTTCTGCTGCGTCTTTGCTTCCCAAAGTCAGTGCGAGGGTATTAATTCCGGTGTCACCACCGCCACTGCCGCACCAGAAAATGCCTTCAACGATGAGGAGTCGACGAAACTCTTCAGGAACAACACATTCTACTTTACTTCTTCTATAAACCTTTAAAGAACGTCATTAAGAGTGAGCCTAAGGTTGTCGAAAGGTTATGCATACCTTCATATTAAAGCCATGAATATGCTTGCTGCAAGGTTTGCCACGGTTAAATGAGAGATGAGGGAGAAAGCTTATGAAATTACATTTACACCCTTAATTTTAACCCTCAACTAACAGACAAGTTAACAGAGGACTAAATTGGGCAAAGATTACATAGTTAAGGACTTAATTGGATAAGAATGGTAGTCGAGGACTAAATTGGTAATTACGGCATAGTCGAGGGACCATTTTGGTTATTAACTCTTTTAGATATGATATACTTTTGGATCCTTATATTGGAAGTGTACATATCTAGCCAAATTTTAATTAGAGCAATTTAATTTGTTCAAATAGTTGAAAATTGTGTTTGTTACATGTACATATTTGGTATGTCCAACTATGGTGGGAATTTTATTCTTTCTTAAAATTAGTTGGACATGAGGATCGTTAGTGTGTATGTATATCATTTATATAATGCTTAAGAATGACTTGATCAGTGGAAGTAATGGCTTGACTAGTGGGAGTGGTCATTTGATCATTAAGATATCTCATTTCAAGATTGTTCCACTTCAACGATAAGGCACCTTGCCTTGTTAATTATAAATAAGTTCAAATTGTTTGAACTACAAGTTGTGCAACATATTTATGAAAATGTTGTAACAACATTAATAGTTTTTATTTTAACAATGGCATGAAGTTTATGGTGAACTATCATGAGTTGAATACTTTAGCATTTATTGGAGTTTTTTCGTCTCATCAAATTGATCCTAGGTCATTAAGATTTGAAAAGGCTCATAAATTCAATGCTGAGAGGCATAAAGCAAGCAAAGGCTCATGAGATTGATTCATATTGAGGATTTTTTATTATACTGATACAACATTTGTGTTGTTTCATAAAGTTATATAAATAAATCCTCGTTATTGCTCTATGGCATAAAAGTTGGGCTTTCTTTTTATTCTGGAGATTATTTATAAGGTGTATGTTTAAAGTTCCATTGTGGGCTTAGACTTATTGTTTTGTCATTTAAAGTCATTGGGATATTGATAGACATATTTTATATCTTTATTTTATGTACATCTTTATAATATTTTTGTATTAATTATTTATTATTGTATAATAATTATTTATTTTTAAAGTTTAGTAATCAATAAGCTAAATAAATATTTTATCTAGTTAATAATGAGTTTTAAGTCCAACAAGTTTTTAACCCAATTCTTTAATTTTATTTTAAGCTTAAGCCTATAATAACAACATGGCCCATTCCTTATTTGTTTAATTAATTAAGCCCAAACTATATAACCTAATTGCTAAATAAACAAAACAAACAAAAGAATTTAAAATGTTTAGTTTGTTAATTGTTTCCGAGGAGGAAGACCGAAGACTTCTTCGGCAACTACAACACAAATGTCGACGGCAAAATTTGAAGATTTCGTTGGTCAACAGGGAAACGGATGGCAAAGATAATTTCAAATATTTGGGTTTATTTTTGAGAGGTTCATATTAATTTTCAGATTAATTATTTTCCTTAATTTAAGAGATTTTTGTTGAAGTTAGAAGTGTATAAATAGGGGTGAGTTCCTGTTGTTTGGGAATCAGACTATCTGTTTTATTTTATATTTTTCTACAGTTACAATTTTTTTCTTTTCCTGTTAAGTTTCTGGTTCATGGCCCTGCGAGGCTAATTCTTAAACTTGGTCAAGATTATGTGAACCCCGGTTCTCTATACTGAGAGACAAAATTCTGTTTTAATTTATCTGCAATGAGTATTTAATATTCTTCTGTATTATTTTCTTAATTGGTTGTTTCATTTAATGACTAAGAGGCCTGGTAGTTAATTATTTGATTCAATTCATAGCTAGATTAGAAAGTGATTCTTATAATTGATTTTCTTTTCTAAGTAGCAACTATGATTAATTTTATCACGGCTTAGTGTTAATTTTATCATAGGAAGAGTATTAATCTAAATTAAACATAACCGCTTGTGTTTATGTTGTTTAGTTTCGTTGGTTTTTCTAGTTTTAATGCTGCTGTCAAGTTAAATATAAGCGCTTGTCTTGTGTTATTTGATGGTTAGGGGTAGTTAATACCGCTTGTGTTTGATTACCTATGACTAAGGAAAAACAGGAATGAATTCCACAATGAATGCTCAAATGCGAGTGAATTTGTCTTGTTGTCGATGAACAGTAATTAAGATCCGGTGGTGAATATTTTCTTAGACCAAGTGTTGAAAATTCATTTGATTTCATTAGTAAACTTCTACTTGATTATTATTTTTTTTTATTCTTATTTATTTATTTATTTATTTTTTGAACGTCAATTTCATTCCAAACCCCCTCGTTGCTTAACACATAAGTTAAAATAGTTACTCCTCGTGGGATCGACCCTTACTCTCACTACTACGTGTTTAAGGTTCTAATTTGGGAGCCTACGACAGCTCGCCAAATTTAGATCAACAACCCTTATGCATCACTTTTCCTGCTTTAGATGCTAATGTACAATTTGAATTAAAATCTGGATTAATTCATCTTTTGCCTTCTTTTCATGGACTTGCAGGTGAAGATCCTCATAAACACTTAAAAGAATTCCATGTGGTATGTTCAAGTATGAAACCCACAGGGGTTACTGAGGAACAAATCAAGTTGAGAGCATTTCCATTTTCTTTGAAAGATTCAGCAAAAGATTGGCTATACTATCTACCCTCCGGGAGCATCACCACATGGAATGATTTGAAAACAATGTTCCTTGAAAAATATTTCCCAGCTTCAAGGGCGGCCAACATAAGAAAGAAAATATGTGGTATAAGGCAACACAATGGAGAGTCATTATATGAATATTGGGAGCGTTTCAAGAAGCTGTGTGCAAGCTGCCCTCATCATCAGATTAGTGAGCAATTACTCATTCAATACTTTTATGAAGGACTTTTTCCAACTGATAGAAGCATGATTGATGCTGCAAGTGGAGGTGCTTTAGTTGATAAGACATCGGATGCTGCAAAGAATCTAATTGCAAACATGGCAGCGAATTCTCAACAGTTTGGCAATAGACTTGTCCAACCGTCCAAGCAAGTGAATGAGGTAAGTATTTCCAATCTTGAACAACAAGTGGCTGGTTTAACTACTCTTGTTCGTCAATTAGCTGTAGGAAATATGCAAACTGTGAAGGCTTGTGGAATTTGCTCGGTAGTTGGGCACCAAACTGATGCTTGCCCAACTCTTCAAGAAGAACCTATTGAACATGTCAACATGGCTGGAGGTTTTCCTGGACAACCTCAAGGTAAATATGATCCATTTTCTAATACATATAATCCTGGTTGGAGGGATCACCCGAACCTTAGTTATGGAAACTCACAAGGGAACCAGGTTGTTCAGAATCGTTCTAATTTTCAGCAGTATAGACCACCATTTCCACCAAGACAACAACCGACCCAAAGCTCTAACTCAGGTATGAATCTTGAAGATATTGTTAAGTCTCTTGCTACTAATACTTTACAGTTCCAACAAGAAACACAACAATTCCAACAAGAGACAAGGTCAAGTATTCAAGAAACAAGGGCTAGTATTCAGAACTTGGAAAGACATGTGGGTCAATTGGCAACTGCAGTCAACAGGTTGGAGGCACAAAGTTCTAGAAACTTACCATCTCAAACAGTCGTTAATCCTAAAGAGAATGTAAGTGCAATTAGCGTGAGAGGTATGTCGCTGGAAAGGAATGTTGATTCGGACAATGAAACAAGTGTGGGGGACATTGCCAACAATAACGAGAAGTCTCAAGGTAAGTTTTCCTCTTTTTCTAATTACAAACCAGTACCCCCATTTCCTCAAGCTCTTTTAGAAACAAGAAAAACAAAGTCAAATAATGATTTATATGAAACATTTCGTGAATGTGAGGGTAATAATCCATTGTTAGATTCTATTAGAAAAGTACCTCGTTATGCAAAGTTTCTGAAAGAGTTATGCACTATAAAAAAAGAAACAAAATGAAGGAAAAGTTGAGGAAGTGAAAGTGCAAGAGAAAGTCTTTCTGGCTAGTCAAAACAAGCTTCCTGAAAAGTGTAAAGACCCAGGCATGTTTACTATTCCATGCATGATAAGTGGTGTGAAACTCGAAAAAACCATGTTAGATTTAGGAGCTTCTATCAATGTCATGCCATAATACCATATTCTGTTTATACTTCTTTAAATCTTGGACCCCTTAAGAAAACTTGTGTAGTAATTCAATTGGCTGATGGATCTACTACTTATCCTAGGGGTGTGATTGAGGATTTGCTTGTTGAAGTTAATAATTTGGTTTTTCCTGCTGATTTTTATGTGCTTGATATGGAAAATAGTAATAAAATTCCTCATATTTTGTTGGGAAGACCATTCTTAAAAACTGCAAAAACTAAAATCGATATTCATAGTGGGATGCTTACTATGGAGTTTAATGGTGAATTTGTGAGTTTTAATATTTATGATACCATAAAATCTCATAGTGATGATAATTTTGCAATTTTTGTTGATTCTTTAAAGGTTGTTAAATTCGATGAGATTGCATCTAATGAGAATAAATATGGAAAAATTAATAAATCATTTTTGAGTACTAATTTGTAGGAAGGTACTATTTCTTTGAATAATCATAATCGTCAAAGGTACTCAAAAAGTCGATGGAAATTTAAAGAATTGTTAAAGCAATAAGTCGAGTCAACGACGATAAACGAAGGCGCTACTTGGGAGGCAACCCAAGGGAATTTTTTTCCATTCTTTTTCTTTTATTCACTATTCTTATTTATTTATTCCTTTATTTCTTCTATGCATTTTATTCAACATTGGGGACAATGTTGATAATAAGTGTGGGGGAGGGAATTTAGTTTTATTTGTTTGTTTTTGTTATGTCAAAATTTTTTAAAAAATATTTTATTGCTATTTTATGCAAATTAAGTATTATTATTATTATTTTTGAAAAAAATATTATATTTTACTTTCTTGAAATTCATAACATGATTGAATAGATAGTTTGGCAAGTTGTGATTAGTTTGTTAGCATTTCTTGTTTGATATGTAGTGGCTAGATTAAGTAAACAATAAACCTGTGAGACTTTGAGTCATTGACTGACACTTCGGTCTTATTTTCTTTCTATTGTGTGATTTCTTCCATAATTTTGTTTCTCTAGAACTTGCCTTGATTCTCTGTTAAAGCTAATTTGACCATGCATGATTCAAGTGTGATTAAGGCCATTATTTGATTTTGAGCCTCACTAGCCAAATAATCAGTTTTCCCTATGATTTATTTTCCTTTGTTAACCCACTTTGAGCTTTGTGGCCATTCTTTTCTTTATTTCAAACCACATTACAAGCCTTTTATACCATAAATAATGCCTTGACCCAGCTGAATAACTAGTTGAGCAAATTTTAAATTCCTTATGTAATCTACATGGGTTGTAAAGAATAAGTGTGGGGGACGTCACTTACTTTTGTTAATAAGGTTGAGAGTGAGGTGGGTTGTATCTTTGTTGCCAATTATTTTTGTCTTTATAAAGAAAATGAAGGCAATTCTTGTTCAAAAACAAAAACAAAGAAAGTGAAGGCAGTTCATGATTTCAAAAAAAAAAAGTATGAAGGATTGAAAAATGAATAGAAAAATGAAGAATATATGTTTGAAAATGGAAAAAATGTTGCTGAAAATTTATGGGAAAATGAGAAAGAATCATCAGTTAGTTTTGAGTTTGAAGTTACTTTTGAATAAATGAAGTATGGGAAGTTCTTGTGATATTGGAGGAAGAATTATTTGTTTTTGAAAATGATAGTAGTGTTGAATGTCAATAAGAGAGTGTTTTTGAACGGGAGTAACCTGTTTTGGTTTGTCAAGGCCATCCAACACTGCAAACCTTGACTGTGTGCCTAAGCCCCTGGCCGATTTACTTGGTGGCGTTGCGTAGTTCGCTGGTGGTTGGCGTCCTCCTGGTGGGTGATTTCTGCCCCTTCCTTGCCTGCTCCTATCCCTGCGCTGCACCAACATCCAGGAATCGTAATCGTCTTTGAACTGGGACTCGGGATTCGTTGCCATCAGAGGAGCTACTTCAGGGCGTCCATCCGCCTCCTGACCTCTTACATCCTCAGGATTGCCCTCAGCGTTTTGGTTGCCTTTGTGACATTGATCATGTTTATGACCATATAGACCACACTTGATGCACACTAGATAAATACCTTCATACGTGATCGGCAAACCTTCTAGTCCAAGGTGAATTTCGAGAGTAATGGCTTGGAAAAATCGATTTCAACGTAGACTCGTGCAAATTTGCCCTTGGAAACGAGGCTTGTTGTATTATCTACTTTAACCGGACGGCCTACGTTCTTGCCAATCTTGATTAGGAATTCATCCTCAAAGTACTCGATAGGTAGCATAGGGAACCGAACCCATACAAGCAGTTGCTCTGTTCTATCATCTCTAGGATCAAAGTTAGGTTTCCACTCTTGAACTACCAAGTAGTGATCCATAATCATCCAGGGGCCTTCGAATTTTGCAAACTCATAATCATTTAGAGCTTCGAACTTCGCCAGATAATAGTCGAAATCCAAGGTGATGAGTTCAAACGGCGATTCCGGTTTCCACATCCTTTGAAGCCTCTGTAACAGGTAGGAGTAACTTACGTACCTTTCTCCCAAGTACTCTGATAATCAAAGAACGCCGCCACGGACGACGGAGTCTTTCCTTCTCCTCCTTCGTCACTCGGATTACTGGGCATTTCAGATCCGCCTTATCCTCTTGCATTAACTCATCTTTCGAGGCCTCTTCGGTATCGGGAAGGTTGTAAGTCACCTTGCGTTGCCATGCATGACTTGGAGTGGTTGCGGGAGTTCGCCATTGAACTGATTCCGGCGATTTCAAGTCGGCCAGATCTGGGGTTTCTTGAACAATATCTACGGAGGGGGATGCGAGTCCTGCTTCGTCCGAGTTCCTACCACGTTTGGACTTCTTTGTGCTCCTTTCGAGTAAATCTTGGTCTTCAGGTGACCGGGCGGTCGCCGCCGGTGAAGACCTCTCAGACAAAGTCTCCATCACGAATTCCATTGAGACGGAATTTTTTTTTTTTTGTCAAGCACCTTGTGCTCATATGGTAGAGTAGTGACTCTCCCATATGGAAGGTCATGAGTTCGAGCCTCAGTGTTATCTATGTTTGAACAGATACACAATGTCATATAAGTCTCAAACAAAATGTTAACATTACAATTCATATTTATTGTCAAATAAAGAGACTCCTCCAACTCAAACCCATTACGATTACCAAGCAATTGATTCTCATTATTACCATTCTGATTCCAATGTGATTACCAAACTCACCCTTATCATTATCATTACTGAATAAGATTTTCAAATAGGGTTACTGAATCAACTCAACATTTACATCAACACACTATTTAAAGTGGGTAACGGTGTGTAAACAAATCAAGATATTCGCAAATTACTCAAGTTTGATGACTAATAAACAAATCCTTGGTTACTATACTGGAATGTGGAAGGGAATGTTTAACAGTGTTTCATAGAAGATGAAAGGTTCAAAACAACCAAAAATGCTTTAAACAAATCCCATATATTTATTTCACCGGCCTAGCTCTGCCTAACACCCTAATAAAGGTCTGTCATACTCATACAGGAGAAAACTCAGGGTTCCACTTAAAATACGATTTGGTTACTTGGTTAAAGTTCAAGCTCCTTAAAGTTACATTCAGTTGAGTAAAATCAATATCTTACATCACATTCCCGAATAATCAAGCTGAGTCAAGTAGAAAATTGACTCAACTTTTTAGCATGATCAGAAAACAATACACATTGATGATTGAACGTAACAAGTAGATCTTACACTTTAATTAATCACCTATCTACCCTCGCAGAACCAACCACAAAACTCCGATCCCTTTGGGCCTACAATCTCAATTCTTGATCTTTAGCTCTTATCTCTCTCTCCAACTCTTCAGAACTGTTTCATCTCTTCATCTTTTTTTTGGAACATTTCTCTCTTCCCAAAGCTCATCTCCGATTGGGCTACATCCTTATTTCAATTTCATTTTTATTCCCATTTTCCTCGGCAGTGGGTAAATTATTGTGTGGTGGTCCACACAAGTAGACCAGGGTTCAAAATGACATTGCTGAATTTTATGAGTTAAAATAATGTACATTACTTTTTTTAGTACCGTTTAACGGTCCAGGTCCACCCACGTTCGTTTCGAGAGGCACAGAATAATGTACATTATTTTTTTTGGGATACGAAATGTTAGATATAAATAATCTCACCAAACAGAATGCTTGTCCCCTGTATGTGCTATACAATGCTTATCATGTATCCCATCAATACAGGTTTATATAGGCACAGAGTCTGGTTGAATAACTACTACTAGTTATTTAGTACAACCAAACCACTTAATAAGCCTAGCCAACTTGCACCACTAGTTATTTAGTACAACCAAACCACTTAATAAGCCTAGTCAACTTGCACCACTAGTTATTTAGTACAACCAAACCACTTAATAAGCCTAGTCAACTTGCACCACTTAATTAAGGAACTAATATATAACACACGAAGGCCCTAATATATAACACACGAATCGATTAAGGCCCTAATATATAACACACGAATGACACCACTTAATTAAGGCCCTAATATATAACACACGAATCAACTTGCACCACTTATATAACACACGAATCAACTTGCACCACTTAATTAAGGCCCTAATATATAACACACGAATCATAGTGATAAGTCCTCTGAGGCAGAGAAACTGGCTCAAGGGGAATTGTCACTTATTGGAACCGAACCAGGGTTCTCTCGAAATTCTTCGGCTCTAATATATAACACACGAATTATGGGAATCGAACCCGGGTTTTCCCAAAATTCTTCGGCCTTAATATATAACACACGAATCATAGTGATATGGCGGGAATCGAACCCGGGTTCTCCCGAAATTCTTCCCTATATATAACACACGAATCAGAGAAACTGGCTCAAGGGGAATCGTCACTTATGGGAATCGAACCCAGGTTCTCCCGAAATTCTTTCCCACAAAGAGAGCTCACTTGCCACTTGAGCTACCCCATTGGGTTAAAATAATGTACATAATGTGTTAGAATAATGTACATTATGTGCGAATAATGAAACTTCTAGGTAAGATAATGTACATTATGTGTTAGAATAATGTACATTATGTGTTAGAATAATGTACATTATGTGTTAAAATAATGTACATTATGAGTTATAAAAATGTATATTAATTAGACCGTGGTCCATGCACCTATGTGAATCACAGTACACACAATAACTATTGTCCATAGTGATGATGGATACAATGACAGTATTGCAGTTTTCCTTATCTAGAATTGCCTTGACATATTTTTTCTCTCTTTCCAAAAGGTTGAATCACTAACCCCAAGAGCCCCCATGCCCTGACCCAACAGTGAATCTGAGATGATGTAAATCATGGTAACTCAGTTGAACACAGAGACTAGACCTTCTCTGCTTACTGCGCACAAAGAACACCCCTCACCGTTGGTGAGACTCTCGATCCTTGGTCTTTCTTTTGAAACAACTGAATTACCCATGCGGGCTGCCTTGACATATTTTGGCACATGAATTAGCTACCTCTAAATGGTAGGAAAATGCATGAATTGATTTATCACACACTCACACGGAAGGAAATTTCTGGTTAGGTAAGTATAAAATATATTGAAATTCCTATTAACCACTGGAATTGTTCCCAATCTACTAGAGGATCATTCTTGGTGACATTGTGCTTCCAATTTCTTTCCAAAGGAATTCTTGCAGGTTAGCATCCAATTTCATGTCTCTTTTAGTAAGTTAAGGCCATCTTTCATATCAATGATATATTCTTTGTTTGCTACAAGCTTTCTCTATATCAAGGAAGCATCTAGCTATGGGATAATGTTACGTGTTGGAATTTAATACGCAACGAAAGAAACCTTTCGAGCAGGTTTCTAGCTCCTAACCGTATTCGAGTCACGGCCAACTCCAATTTCACACTTCGAGCGTGTGAGGACTTCAAGAAGAAGAATTAAAAGACTAGAATAACAATATAGTTCTCTGGTTCTTCATCTTCATATACAATGGACCTATTTATACTAATTTACTAATACATGTAATAATTAACCTACCAAAACTATACTAACTATACAAGGTAATGATATATCACAATATACATAATTTCCTATGCTAATTGAGGCACAATATTAACTCTCACACTAATTAAGTTGTACCATCCTAATTATCCTACTAATTCTAAAAACATAATTAATTCTTCCTAATTAAGCCATATAATTACATTTAAGGACGTATCACTCTCCACCCCTTCAAAAAACACCTTGTCCTCAAGGTGTAGGTATGGAAATGAGCATATCCATGCCTTGATGATATTGCTTGATTGATTTGCCAAACATGGACATCATAGACAACATGTTCACTGGATTGCCCTGTAACGAAATTCCTTGTTGGTGTCATGATTTGGACAAATTTGGGCGCCATTACTATTGTAAAGTGGATGGGACTTTCCTCCAAAGACAATATTGATGTGAAAATTGATTCTTGAAACAATTGGGGAGACTTGATATACCCGATTGTAGTCATTGCTTTAGCTTTAATTGGTGCTTCAATTTGAGTTGAATCCATGCAGATCGTGATGTGATCCTCCATAGTATTTGATGCATGATCTACCTCCTCATTAGTAAATATTTTAATTTCTTCCTCATTGGTTTGATTAGTATAGTCTTCACCAACAATTGCACTAGAACTCATGTCGACCATATTATCACCAAACTCTTTTTGTATCATTACTTCCGCATCAATTTCCACATGAAGAGCGGAAGTTTGATTATCTATTTCCCCACATGTAGCCATTATTAATTCTGCATCAGGGAATTCAATATTCATAGTGCAATACCCATCATAAATGTTTTGGCCATGGAATGTTTGTTTGGCTATGATCGAATCCACAATGCAATCAAACCATACCAAAGCTTGGAAGGTGTGACCCTCATCCTTTAAAATATGAATATATTGTACGGGTCCTTTTGTGAAAAAAATCTCATACAATACAAAATCATCAATTGGGTACCATACTTGGTGTACAGAAACCAATAAGCACCGATGAGTAATGTTTTCCATTTTTTTATTTTATTTTATTTTATTTTTGCTTTTTGAAAAATTTTCACTTTTTTTTTTTGGACTTCCTTTTCTGATTATTGTCTCTCTTTTTTTTTTTGTCTTTTTTTTCTCGCTTTCTTTTTTATTTATTTTTTAAAAGTTTTTTTTAAAGAACTATACCTAAGGTAGTAAGCAAGCTAGATTACAGAGGTAGTAAAAAAAAGGAAAAAAAATGCAAGATTGCAATAGATAAATCTATGACGAAAATCACAGAACTTTGATTGTTGTGGATGATTTCTTACCGCGAAGAAGAGGCTATAATTATGTGTGATTGATGTTGATGATAGGATGCGGCTTCTTTTGCTCCTTCTCCAATGGTGACGATGACAATGCATATGGCGTCCAAGACAATTAGAGAAGTTGGTGACTGAGTGCAATGGTGGAGGTTATTATTGATTCTCCGGTTGAAGTAGTCTACTTGGAGAGTGGACATTGATGATGCAAGCGGATGCAGGGATGAACACAGAGATGCATTTCATGTCATAAGGAATTGTTTGGTTTTGTGTATACAAAAAATAATAGAAAAAAATAGGTTCGATGTAATGAAAGCACCAATGTTACGTATTGGAATTTAATACGCAACGAAAGAAACCTTTCGAGCAGGCTTCTAGCTCCTAACCGTATTCGAGTCACGGTCAACTCCAATTTCACACTTCGAGCGTGTGAGGACTCCAAGAAGAAGAATTAAAAGACTTGAATAACAATATAGTTCTCTGGTTTTTCATCTTCATATACAATGGACCTATTTATACTAATTTACTAATACATGTAATAATTAACCTACCAAAACTATACTAACTATACAAGGTAATGATATATCACAATATACATAATTTCCTATGCTAATTGAGGCACAATATTAACTCTCCCACTAATTAAGTTGTACCATCCTAATTATCCTACTACTTCTAAAAACATAATTAATTTTTCCTAATTAAGCCATATAATTACATTTAAGGACGTATCAGATAACCCCAACCAAGATAGCAAGAGATCCACTGCACGCTTATAACCACAAGGTTACTTGTTCGAATCCTTGTTCCCTTGGTTTGAGTCGGTCAGTTATAGATAACCTAAGCTAGTTTACTTCTTGTGGTCTTTTCCCGACTAGGGTCACAAGGCGAGATTACTTACACTCGAAAGGGTTATGGAGTTTCCCTCGTCATCCAAAAAAAAGAGGTAAGCATCTAGCTTATTTGAATGGTTAGTCTCAACTCATGAGGAAGAACTAGTCATAGACCACAAGTTACAAATGCCTGGAAAAGTTCTATTGCCATTTCGCAAGGCATCCAAATTAATATAATGAAAGTGAAGAGCCCACAGACAACACAGGTTGTTTATAAGGTCATTGTTAGCTACCCATCAAGGTAAAGTTGGAGCATTATAGCTGCAAAGTGTATTCTTCTAATACTTGAATCTTAATAAAAGTACGTCTTTAGAATAACTACTAATAACAAAAAATATACCAAAAGTCGGAACTCATCACAGTTTCTTCTAGCTTCTTATTCAAAGCTTGCATCTCTTCCATCGTGTTACGGACTTCCGTTAAAATTATCTGTTCTGGCACTTTCTTTATTTTTGCCTTCCGCTCTTCTGCCTGAAACCAACAAACACATAATGAGAATACAGGCAAAGAAACACTAAGTAATATGTCCATAATTTAGCAAATATTATTGACAATGTTATCAAATACCACTAGGGGAGGTAGGGGTGGGAAAATGTCAGCCCCTCCTAGGGCTTATGTCCTGGCCTAATTAAAGCCTAGTTAGAACTAACTCATTTAGTAAAAAGATAGGTTTGAACCGATTTCAAAACCTATTAAACTAAATAAGTCAGGTATATATATATATCAGGCTCAGCCTTCAGGCTTATTGGCCTGGCATATATATATATATATATATATATATATATATATATATATATATATATATATATATATATATATATATATATATATATATATATATATAGGGTAGAGTTCAAGTGTGGCCGCGTCTTAACGTGTGAACAGTGCGGCCTCACCACTATGTATACAGATATACACCACTCAGTGTTAGAAAATGCACCACACAAATATGCACCGTTAGGTACACATCACCAAAAAACACACCACTAGATATGCAAATATACACCACATAGTGTTAGCAAATGCACCATTAGGGGCAGGGGAGTTATGGTGAATTATTTTGGGTGTGTGGTGTGTTTTGTGTATTTTCATTGTGGTGCGTTTTATAACATTGAGTGGTGCATTTTTTCTAACATTGAGTGGTGTGAACCGCACCGACCGCACGGGGAGGTGCGGCCACATTTGAACAGATTTCTATATATATATATATATATATATATATATATATATATATATGTATGTATATATGGGCACGCTCCAATGAGAACGGGTGCCCAGGAGAGAAATAAGAACGATCCACAGCCATCTACGTGTCCAGATCAAAAACGACGCGGTGGCATTTTTGTAAATATCTCGAACTTTGGTGCAAGTAAATGTGTTATAAGTGCAAGTAGTTAGTGAACACTTGTAAGTAAAAAGTGCAAGAAAAATCACTTACAAGTGCACCTATTTTCACTTAAAAGTGTAAGTAACTTACCTTGTTAACATTTGTGCACCTAGGTACAACTAATTATACCATTAGGTGCAACTAGTTATAACGTTAGGCGCACTTTGTATTGATGCTCAATATACATTTACTTGCACATGTAATACAGTTTACATGCACTTGTGCACCTATTTCACTTACAAATACAAGTAATTTACCTTGTTAACATTCATGCACTTAAGTGTACCTAGTTATAACCTTAGGTGCAACTACATCTGTACACGTGGTGCGCTGCGATTGGTCCGCAGTTTTCTCCTGGGCGGTGCGTTCTCATTTAAACACAGTCATATATATATATATATATATCTATATATATATATATATATATATATATATATATATATATATAATCTTCCCCCTCCAAAATTTTATTCTAAATTATAATTCAACTATAAACATTGCTGCTAATCCTGCTATATGTATTTTTATTGTTAAGTTTTGTTTTTTTTATTAATTGTTCTTACTGTCATAATATTTAATGAAATCTCCCAACTTAATTATATGAATTGATTGTTAATTATTTATGAGATTATATATAAGATAACAAACAATAATACAATTGAATTTATTTCTAAACAAGTTAACGAGCATGTTGAAGGCATGACTTGTTTTATTTTATTTTATATTTTAATGCTATTATGTTTCCATTGTGGTGATATACTTATGTAATTATGTATTAATTTTGTATTAGATATATTTCTTAAATTATTTAGATATACCTATAAAAGTTTTTAAAAAGTCTTAACATGTAGGTTTTTTATAGGCTTAAAGTATGATTTACTTTGAAGCCTTTTTAATTGCCTAAATATTAAAAAGGCTTCAAGCCAAGCTAGACCAATTGTAGGCTCATGCTTGAGCTTAACAAAAAGTCTACATACAGGCTCACGCACATACCTAGGCTTTAGATTTTCGTAACAGGTTAGGACCTAATTTTTTTAAAGCTCAACTCCGCCTATTACCACCTCTATGAGAGGGAACAACAAAATATGTCAAAATGTGTATTGTTAATACATGCAATTAATAAAATTCACTAGAAGTGTATTTTCTATCAACGTCGAATTAGCCATCAAGTCTTTACATTGAGAATGTGTTGACTTACAGCACGTTTGGTTCATATATAGAATGAATTTGAAGGGAATAGAAATGCTATTTAAAAGGAATAGAACATGAATTGTATTTTATTGTTTGGTTCGCTTAAGGAATAGATTAAGAAATTGTATTCCAACGTTTGGTTAGTTAAATGAATAGAAATGGAATATATGTTTAAAAGACATAAATACCATTACATAAAATTTATTATTATTATTATTATTATTATTATTATTATTATTATTATTATTATTATTATTATTATTATTATTATTATTATCATCATCATTACATAAGATTTTTATATACTATTATTCTATAGCAATTACAATATTAAAAAATGATCTAATAATTATGAAACAAAATATGCATATAAATAACAAAAAATTTTAAAGAGCATTCAATAATATTCAGAAGAAGAAATTATAAGGTATTCAAGAAGTTGGTTTGAGATGGGTGTCTCTCCTTGTTTCAAGGAGTCTTTTCATAACAAATGATCAAATATTCAAGAGTTAGCTCTGTCTTCTTCGCTATGTGGAAGTCCAGATCCCGAAACCTTAGCTCCGCCAAGGGAAAGTGGAAAATCTCTGTGCCATTGTCTTTGTCACTTTGATCTCTCTACTATGCTCGATCTTAACTAGGTCTTTCCCGCCTGATAGTCCAACGGATCGCCGCATTCTTGTACTGCTCGACGACTCGTCCCTCAAGTCATCTCACTCCTTCTTCTTTAACTCTCTACAATCTCACGGTTTCGTTCTGAAATTCAAGCTCGCCGATGATCCCACCATCAAGCGATATGGACAGTACTTGTACAATAATTGCAACCGTCTGTGTTATGTTTGCTCTAGCATCTTCGCATAAGTTGCTAGTCCACCAAATGGACATAAAAACAACATTCCTAAATGGTGTTCTAAAAGAAGAAATTTACGTGGAACAACCTCCCGGATGTGTTGATCCTGGTCAAGAAGAAAAGGTATGTAGACTCAAAAAATCTCTGTATGGCTTAAAACAAGCTCCTAAGCAGTGGTATGAAAAATTTCATAAAACTTTAATAGACCTGGTTATACTGCTAATCGGTCATATGTATGCTTGTATACTAAAGAGATTGAGTCTAAAATTATGATCATATGTGTCTATATAGATGATATGTTGATTTTTAGTTCAGACATTGATGTTATTAATGAGTCAAAAGAACTATTTGTGTCAAGTTTGATATGAAGGATCTGGGTGAAGTCAATGTTATACTTGGGGTAAAGGTTACTAAAATCGATAAGGGTTATCATCTACCGCAAAGCCACTATACATAGAAACTTTTAAAGAAGTTTGCTGGTTATGATATAGCCCAGCTAAAACCCCTTATGATCTAAGTATCAAGCTATCAAAGAATCTAGAGACAATTGTGTCTCAAGAAGAATATGCAAAAATAATTGGGAGTCTTATATTTCTAATGAACTATACTAGACATAATATTGCTTTTGCAGTGAATAAACTCAGTCGCTATACTCACAACCCAATTGGTACACATTGGAATGCAGTGAAATGAGTGCTTCGGTATCTTAAAGGTACCATGGACTGGGGACTTAGTTGTACAGGGTTCCCAACAGTATTGGAGGGGTAATGTGATGCAAATTGGGTCAACGACAGTGACAGTGAAGATGTCAGCTCGACTAGTGGATATGTGTTCACTATGTGCGGAGCTGCTATATCATGGAAATCAACTAAACAATCTTGCATTGCTAGATCAACTATGGAAGTAGAGTTCATAGCTCTTCATCTGGCAAGTCAAGAAGCTGAGTGACTAAGAAGCCTATTGGCAAACGTGCCTTTGTGTGGGTGTCCAACACCTTCTGTGACGATACATTGTGATTCCCAAACTACCGTTTGTGTTGCAAAAAAAATAGTGTCTATAATGGGAAAAAAAGACACATAAGAGTCAAACATGAGTATGTACGGCAGTTAATAGCCAATAGGGTCATCATAATGGAGTTTGTGAGATTTGAGAGGAATATTGCAAATCCTCTCACAAAAAGTTTAAACCGGAAGGTTATCCTTGACGCGTCAAGGGAGAAGGGTTTAAAACCACTTGCGCTCAATGGAAAATGATGTAACTCTATAGCCGATAAAAGGTGGTATATATTGAAGATGGACTTAACAGAGTTGAGTGCTAAGAGATTTGAGGAAAGTCAAAGAGTTTTGACTTTGTAGAACCTGAAAATGTTAGAGTTGATTTGTGCATTTGAGTCCAAAATTTATCTAACCGGTGAGTTCAAGAGATTTCTCACTCTCGAGAAGAAAATTACTCAATGAGACTACTTGACAGTTCAAGTTCAAACACTAGCAATAAGGTTAGCTCTCGTGCACCGCTCAGACATTGTTCATTCCAACCTTACTTCTTTCAATGTGTGGGGGATTGTTAGGAAAACATTGAAAGAAGCTAAACTTGTTGATCACCTTTGTTGGCAGACCCACGTTTTATAGCTCACCACTCTTTGCGTATTTGGAGTAGTATATAATATGTCATCTCCTCACCGTCAACGCACAACAATTGCTTCTTTCTTCATCTTCTTCTTCCGTCTATTTGAGCATTCTGAGCGCTAGGTTCATCCTGAGTAGTTATATGTTAACCCATCAAGAGCATCGCATAAATGTTTTTAAGGCAGTGTTTTAATGAACCCAACACAAAAATTCATTCCTTTTCCTTCCATATTTTTATTTCTCAGCCTACATCAGTTTCTCAACACCCATAGGGCTCTAATTCACATCAACATATACATATATCCCACTTTTCGTCCCATAACCTTGGTTATCAAGGTTTGTCTCTAATGCCTACGACGCATGCGTATTTTCTCCTCCCTCGATAGCCTTATGACTGGACAGTCGTCTAACTGTCTCATCCTCGTCATTTGTTGGTGCCTCATCATTCTCCGACAAATTATGCCGTGGACCCAGGTCCACCTTGCAAGGTGGACCAAGGTGGACCTGGGTCCAATACGACGTCGTTTCACTATTTTTTTTTTTAAAAAAAAAATTACTAAACATATAATCCCGAAATGTGTGAATGTGGAGGTTTCAAATTGTGAATATGGAGTATAGAATTTGTTAATCTATAGTAGAGTTAACAGAGTTCTAGCAGCCCTGAAATGTGTGAATTTGGAGGTTTCAAATTGTGAATATGGAGTATAAAATTTGTGAATGTAGAGTTATGAATGTGTGAATCTATAGTAGAGTTAACAAAGTTCTAACAACTTGTAGCCCTCTAATGTGTGAATGTGGAGTTCCCAAGTTGTGAACATGGAATATAGGACCTGTGAATATAGAGTTTTGAAAGTGTGAATGCATAACAGTGGTATTATAATTACTAAACATATACCCATGTAATGTGTGAATTTATAATTACTAAACATATAACCATGTAATGTGTGAATGTGGAGTATATGATCTGTGAATGTAGAGTTTGTGTTCAAACATATAACCATGTAATGTGTGAATTTATAATTACTAAACATATAAACATGTAATGTGTGAATGTGGAGTATATGATCTGTGAATGTAGAGTTTGTGTTCTGTTGCGATGAGGAGTCATCAACGCAATTAATTTTTTTAATTTTTTTTTAAAAAAAATTATGAAATGGCATCGTATTGGACCTAGGTCCACGGCATAACAACTGGCTCCTCCGCTGGGTTCACAGTTACAATTAGAGATTCCCTGTATAAGAGCTTCCTTTCACCAATTAGGCAATTATATTTACTTCAAGACATGTTTCCGTCATCTCTACTCCCATCGTTTTGGTGTTTTTTTTTTTTTTTGCGAGCGTGGTTGTTCATCTAGAGCTTCTTTTTTTATGGAAATATAATATTTAGAAGTTTCCCATGGTTTAGTTAAATGTTGAGAAAGAAAAAGTTAGATTAGTCGCAGATATTAACGAGGTTGCTGTTACATCCTTCCTTATCTACCAAGATGTTGTACCTAGTAAGCTATTTTACAGTACAAAAAAAAGAATATGTAGAAAGCTTGAGATGTTCATAGACCTACTCCACTTGCCTGGGCTTGTCCTGTTAAAGGAAGGATACTCCCTGAGTCGTTACTGGCCCCTTGTCTTGACAGCCTGTGTTTTCTGAGAGACTCGTGACATGGATCAAAGAACTCATGCCGGAGGGCTTCCTCTGCACTCATCCTCAATCTCGGGTTTACTGTTAAACACTTGTCCACCAGATCAAAAAGCGATGCAGGAATGGCATCAAGCAAATCTGGTCGTCGTGTGTTCCTGGTACACCACTCTCGTAGTTTAACCGAAGGCAAGGATTTTACATCGAAGAGCTCCTGGTTCACGATGGCATTTCGTCAGAGCAAGAACATAAGCAAATAATGTTTGAGCGAAAGGTGAGTGAGTGATTGATACCGCTGGGAATGATGATTCGCGGTTGTGCAGTTTGGCCACTTCCCATAAGTCTTCACTGCCCCTCAACTTTGCAACCTCTTTTATGTTCCTGTGTGAATGATGCAAAAAGCAAAACTTTGTTCAGTTTTCAGATCAATCAATACAGTTGCAGAAAATTGTGTGGACACAGAATGTTTTCTCACTGATCAGGGTCTCCAGCAAAGGGGGTTCGCCCTATCATAAGATACAGTAAGCTGACACCAGCTGACCAAACATCAAGCTTGGCACCTTGATGTAGAGATCTCAATAATACCTGAACAAGGGACAAATGTAAGGCTTATAATCCGAAGAGACAAACATGGACTCAGAAGATGTTCAAATTAGTAGTTGTTTCAGTATAACAGTTAACCAATACAGCTTTAACTGCACTAGTCCAAGAATGCAGATTACTCGTGGAAACACCAGTTGAACTTGAATTTACAGTAATTACAGGCAAAATACAAAAAAACAAAAAAAAAATCAAAAAAAAAAAACCAAAAACAAAAACAAACAAACAAACAAACAAACAAATGTGTCTAACCACAGTGTTAGCTTAAATTACTAACCTCTGGAGCCCTGAAACCCTTTGTCCCAACACATGAACCTTCCCGCTTTTGCTTTCCATCACCTAGAAGTAGCAGCAAGTATAATACATAATTAATCATAATGCACATTTGAGGTCTATCACTTCAGATCATACACATGCAAATTAGAATTACCTTTACTCTTGAGTAACCCAGCACCACGAATGCCAATTCCAGAAGAATGCAGTGGCATGGGAGTTACATAAACAAATTGCCTGTCTTCTTTTCCAGGAGGTGCTGCAATCCTCTTTCTCTTAGAAGTGGGACCTTTCACTTCCCTATGGTTTGCACCTTGCAGTGCTTCCTGCGCCAGGCTGATCAGCTCCTTCCTACCATGGCATGGGAGAGGCTGTCTCAACCTTTCCGCTGATGGGGTTCTGGTGCTTGTTGGTTCCTTTGTAGAAGTTAACCCTGAGCCATCAGCACCTTGGCTTTTTATTATATTCCTACTCCCAATATCAGGGTGAACCTTTTCTAAGCCATCCTTCATTTTTGTATTCTTAGGCTGTAGAGTCCTCTTGATGCCTTTCGCTGCTGCTTCCTGATTGACGGTTTCTAAAAGCGTCATGTTTGGAAATCTTCTACTTTTAATTGGAGGAAGAGATTTTTTAAGGTTAAGAGGGGTTTCATCAAAGCCTGTAGCCTGTTCCAATTTTGTCTTATCTGTAGATTACGAGCAGATTGATCAGTGAAGTTAAATATGTAACAGGATAACCTCAACAAAAGAGAAGCAATTATTATCTGGCTTTTGAACAGTTGCCAAATCCTCATTTTAATCACTAACAGATCTTGTCTAAAATATAGAAGATAACACTTTATCAAGAATGCATTAAGAATTACCTGCAATTCCATATTTTTGGTTCATATCCTGTTTAAAGAATGACAATATATCAGTTTACACCATATTCAATAGGAAAAAAAAAAAAAAAAAAGGAAATTGGAATGAAGTGTTCTATAAATTTGGAATACTACTCACCAAGGCTAGGTTAAAATCAATGAGGTAACCTTTATTTAGTTTACGAGAATAAAGAAAGTTTCCCGGTTTGACATCCCTATGAACAATACCCTGGAAGCAAAGAATAATAGGTTAAATGCACTCTAAAAATACCTTTCACTTAATGTTCCAATATGTCATCAGCTAGTTGAATCTCACCTGCTTATGAAGAGAAGCAAGGGCCTTGAACATACAGTATCCATACCACTGGATCTGGAAAACATCTATTTCTTTCTTCAAAACCTAGTGGTTAATTCAAAGTTGAGTTTGAGAAGACTAATATTTAAAATGTCAATTAGTTTGGGCCACTTAAGAAAAGACATGAAAATATTACATCAGGTCTGTCATGCTCCACATGCTCTAAAACTAGGCAATCAGAACTTCCATTCTTGATCGATCCTTCATATTTAATCACAAAATTCTTGCCCCTAGAACAAAGTATAATTCACTGATTAAGATAAATTTATTATTAGAAAATAGAATTAGAGAAACAAATATTTAATGATCATCATATTGAATCCACATTTTTACCCAAATCGCTCCAGCATCTTGACCTCATTAAGGACATGTTGTCTGTTGGCATTAGAATGAGGACCTGCAGAATCATGAATATTATAAGCTTATATGCAGGAACATTTGTTCAAGCACAGCATTCCGCAGTCCCTTAACAAGGCAATATCGATGGGTACAACTACACATGGAAATTCAGTCTAATTAAATAGACACATTGAGAGCCACTATTTCAAAGTGCTTGCTTATTTATTAAGGCAAAAACCAGTCACAGAGCTTCTCTTTCAACAATGCATTTGCATCCCATAACTTTGTATCTCAGCTTTTGCTGGCATGACATTGTATTCCTATAAGTGTTCCTTCAATAAACAGTTCAATATATTGCTCTTTTCTTTTCCTTTCACCAAAACACATACATGTGTACAAATTTGGAGCATATGTTTCTAAATTGCATCTCTTTAACATGAGTATATGTTTCTAAACTACATTCCTTTCACATCCAAATTGAAGATAAGAATGAAAAATCAATTCCTTTAACAGTTAAATTAAACTGACCGATAAACCAGAAACAATCACAAAGAACACTATATTTGCAAAGTACACATTCTGTACAAATTTATTTTTAAAGACTGAACATCAAAATATAAAGCATAATACATTGTCTTACATTTGATTGCAAATTTTTTCCCATCGCTTTTCCTCCTTGCCCTATACACTGTTCCATAACCACCTGCAACACATTTTTTGAAGAAACCATTTGATAACATTGAAAAATGGCAACACTGGATGAAACTCAGTCAAAGGTATCATACCTGAACCCTCTTCTTCCTCAACAGCAAAAGACTCGAAGTTTGGCAGCTCTTTTTGCTCTATTTGTTCCTACCAAAAATATTTTAAAGAAGAAAATTACATACCAGCTTTAGCTCACCGCACATTATAGGAAGACTTTATTAGATACCATAAAAAGGAAAATGCAATATTTGCAGCTTACTTTTGCAGAGTGGGGATTTAAGTCTTGTCTTTTTTCTTTAAAATTTCCATTCCTTGTTTTGGTATCCAAAAGCATTTCATGATTATAATTTGGCTTCTTTGCAGAGATTGGCTTCACATCTCTATTAATTGGCTCCTTCTCTGGACAAGGACTGACCGGCACATCATTATCAAGTGGCTTGTAGACATCATGATTATAATTTAGCTTCTTCTTTGCAGAGATTGGCTTCCCATTTCTATTAATTGGCTCCTTCTCTAGAAAAGGACTGGCCGGCGCACCATTGTCAAGAGGCTTGTAGACAGTTGGCTGTGCAGTAATCAAGGCATCCTTAAGAACGCATTTTGAACTAGGAGCACATGTTGCAAGTTGCTTCCCATCAAAAGACAATTTTTGTCCTAAGATAGTATGACTATGTATTGGCACCTTATTTTCCTCATCATCCAAAGATTTGAACAAACCACTCCCCACAGTTGCTGCATGAATGTTATGGTGGCCTTCAGCTGACTTCTCTCTGTTACTTGAGTTAATTGGTATATGGTTGACACCAAATCTATTTCCAACTGTGCAAGAGAATAGTTCTTCTATTCCTTCCACAGATCTTTCAGTTTCAATGATCCTTGGATAGGAATAAATAGCTGTATCAAGCTCTGCTGCTGGAACTGGTGTCCGTTGATCTAACAAGCAAGAAGTTATTTTGGAGTTTACTTTAATTTTAGTAATATCATACACCTCCATTTCTGTACTTGCTATGTGATTTTCCACTAGACCAGTCCGATGAAGTGGCTTTAATTGAGGGGTGGAATATGTGTTCACTTTCTCTATTGGTTCAGGGAAGTTCAAAAAAGTCTCATCATACAGGAACTCAGCTTTAGACACAATTGAATGTACAGTACCTGCTTCAGTTTTGCTTCCAATTTTATCTGACATTGGTTCATCATTACATTGTATGCTATCAGATCCATGTCTAAAAGCCTCATTGCAGACATCAATACTGCAGGTAGTAAATATTTTCCCCAGTCCATTGTCAGAGGCCAAGCACAATGGTTCCCAAGTATCTATGTTCATACTCATATAATTGTCATCATGAAAGCATTCCTGTGAAAGTATTGTATCCCAGAAGCATAAATATTATCATTTTGTACGTTGGAACATGGAAGAAAGTTTTGAAAGAAACAAAAATACCAATCTGCTGTAACTAGATAATAAGAGGCAAGAGCATGTGAGCAAACCCAGCAACCACCTGTCGGGTATGGTATGTATACATTTTAATTAAGTGGTATATTACTTTCAGTAGACCAATCCTCATTCTCCTAATGCCACCACCCTCTCACTCTTTACTCCCATCACCACTTTCATTAGAGCAGTTCTTTCTAGGCACTTTCTTTTCCCTCACCCTTTTTCCAAGCACTGTGTTTGGTAGACCAATTTTCTCTTTTCTGTAATCAAGGATATATTTCTATTTTTAATTTTCTAAGAACCAAAGTGAACAATATGCAGCCTTTTCAAACACAAATATCAACAAATTGTAATTTGGTCCCACATTGACAAAATATTAAACCAGCCAGTGATTAAGTATTAGTCTGTGGCTTTGGTGAAATTCTGATATACTGAACCACTTGCCAAATCTCAGCCCTACTTCTAGTAAGGTATTATCCTGGTAAGGAAAATTCACACATACTATCTGGCTATACCTATTCTAATTTTCCAGTTCACAAGCTAAAGCATAACTTATTTTGTAAACTCAGGTGAGATATATAACTATTTTGTAATATTCATACCAAATTACCTTAGCATATACATCCTGCGTCTCTCCAGGCAATTCCATCAACACATGATTTCCTTTCTCGGCTGCAAATTACCAATTTAAAATTTTAATTAAACTTGTAAAGCAGAATTTCAAACCAAACCAAACCAAAAAAATTAGAAAATTACGGAGTATAAAAAATAATGTCTACTCTTCTCACCATACAAACTATCTAAAGTTCTTCTCTTTTTTAACACAGGCAACCCCTCCACTGTCCATCTCGTCCTTTTCTTCTTCCTGTAATAAGTCCGCAACTCACCGTCAACAGCTCTCCCAGATGTGAACCCTTCGAACTTTAATCCAGGAAAAACAGCGGCAATTTCGTTCACACACGCAACAAATTTAGCGAATGTAATGTACACAACCGGAGAGAACGTGACGAGGCATTCTCGAGTCAAATGGAGTGGAGAATAAGGGATCGTGCAAAGGAATTGAATGAAATCCGGAGTGGTATGGAAAAGCGTACACCGAGATGCGAGCTCTGGCGGCAGGGCTGGCCGTCGAATTGACATGAGCAGGGCGAAAACGTGCCATGCCTTGTGTAAATCGGTGAGAGTTGCGCCGGCGGCGGCGAGTGGGCGAGTGAGTTCTGAGCAGGCCTGCGGAGCCTCCATTACTGCCTAGATCTGAAACTGTAGAAACGCATGTGCATGAAGCGATTGAAAAATGAGGAAAAGGTCGCGAAGATTTGCAGGAAGGATTCTAGAGACTAGAGAGTGGGGTAGAGAGGAGCGGGAAAATTGTGTTTTGTAGGGTTTGAGATTTTGGCACGTGCGGAGTTCCCGCCAATTCATTTGCCTGAAAATATTAATGTGTATTGGATTGCTTTAGCCAGTTAGAATCAAATTGGGCGGCCCATATAGCAAACAATATTTGTCTGGGCCTGTTATACACTTGCATAAGGCCCAATATCCCTAAAAAGGAAAATTATTGTGTGAACCATAATCCACACAGTGCTATGTGAACCATAACAAAAATTATATTTTTAATATATTAAAAATACAATATTCATGTACTAAATTTACATTATACAAAATAATATACTTTCAGTATTTAAATAATGTACTTCATTAAATACAATGTACATTTTTAATATACTACAAGAACATTATTTGATAGTATGGTTTACATATTTGATGTATAAATCTCATTTTTGTCACATTTAATTTTTCTGGACTTTTTTTTTTAATAAAAAATTCAAAATTTGTTAACACTTTCAATTTAAAGTCACATGTTTTCACTTTTCACCTTGAAAGCGTTTATAAACTTTGTTACATTTTCAATCAAGCCAACATGATTCTAAATAAAAGATGTAATGCATTCAAACTGTTTTCTATTTGGTGATTCAGGTAAAAAGACTAGCAAAAATTTTCAAACTGTTTTCTACTTGGTGATTCAGGCAAAAAGGCTAGCAAAAATTTTCAAACTGTTCTCTATTTGGTGATTCAGGCAAAAACACTAGCAAAAATTTTCAAATTGTTTTCTATTTGGTGATTCAGGCAGCAACAATACTTCTTTTTGTTAACCATGATAAAAAAAAAAAAAAAAAAAATACTTCTTTTTGTTAACGATTTAATGTTGATCACTTTGAGAGTGTTTGGCAGTGGCAGATTAACAAATTTTTGGCTAGTTTGGTCAATTTTGCATGTTTGATCCATCAATAAATTGTTTTGAAGTGTTTGGTAAATGATTGATTTGTTTGATTGTACCAATTAACCAATGTTGAGCTGACAGATGATCATCATTTATTTTCAACTGATTAATTATAAAATGTCTATTTCAACTACATATTAAAATTAGCAACAAGCTCATGAAACGAGTTTGACCAGGGTCTTCTAGCGATAGTCATAATTACTACTACTAATACTAATAACAACAATAATAATAATTTAAGAATTTAGCACAATGTCCTTATGGATCATTTTACATCAAATCATCTAAAACCAAACATTTAATTTACCAAATATTTTTTTATAACCAGTTAGTACAATTAGTTAGTCAAACCAACTATCAATTATCTACTAAACCAATCAACTACAATTGTTTGCCAAACACCTCATTTGTCTTCCTAAATTTTTTTTTAAACCCCAAGTTTTCCAACTTTGTTGGATTATATCCTAAACACTATGAATCTGTCCTAAGGGGTTAATCGAGTCAATATAATTTTGAGACTCAACACCAAATTATACCATTCTATTAACAAAAGTTGATAATTTGATTATATATATATATATATATATATATATATATATATATATTCATAATAATTATAGTTACGAGTCACACTTGTGTGAGACTGTCTCACATATCTTATTCCGTGAGATGAGTCTAACATATGATAGTTGTTTGTTAATTATGATAGAAATCATAATACTTATTACAGAAAAATATATACTAATTTGAAATAAATAAATTGTTACTTATAATAAATATATTGTAATATTTATATTGAAAATTGTGATACTATTTAGAATGATTGTAAATTGTTACTAATGATAACTATAATAATACTTATAATTGAAATTGTGATACTTGCAAAATGAGCAAATACCAATTTTGGTCCCACGACTATTAGTAAAATGACAATTTTGATCCACATATTTAATTCCTACCAATTTTGGTCCCACGACTATTGTTTTAGTACCAATTTTCATCCACGACTATTATTTTAGTGCCAAAAGTCATCGCGCTGGTCACCAATCCGTTTAAAACGTGTAAAAATATAAAATTGTTAATGGTAATTTCGTCATTTTCAACTTAATATCTCAATTTGAGCATAAATAAGTGGACTTAAGTCCTAAGATTGATCAAAATTCGTGGTAAAATGAGGAAGAAAACTGCCAATTTTGATCGATCTTAGGACTTAAAATCCATTTATTCATGCTCAAATTGGGATATTAAGTTAAAAATGACGAAAATACCCTTAATAATTTTAGATTTTTGCACGTTTTAAACGGATGGATGATCGGCGCGATGAATTTTGGCACTAAAACAATAGTCGTGGATGAAAATTGGTACTAAAACAATAGTTGTGGGACAAAAATTGGTAGAAATTAAACATGTGGTCCAAAATTGTCATTTTGCTAATAGTCGTGGGACTAAAATTGGTATTTGCTCCTTGCAAAATATAATTCTAATTTAAATAGTGTAATACTTATATGTGATGTACAGTTGGGTTAGTTGTACCATTATAGAAATGCAGAAAAAATATTAATATCAAAATGACTTAAATCATTCTCAATAATGCAAAAGCATAATTAAACCAAAGAAGTCTTGTTATAAATATAATCAAAAGAAGATTAATTAAACGAAAAAAAGAATTTAACATAGATTTGTTTTTAAAAAAATGCAAGAAAATGATTTTCAAAGTTCCTTATTTATAATCTTTGATGTTCAATTTTGAATATTATGTATATAGTCTTGCTAATTAATTGACCAAAGTTCATGTTAAATTTTAGATTGTATTTTTTAATATATGCTAACATATTCATAGTATATGTAACACCCCGGCTCGGCTATACCGTACATTTAGCGGTTCGCAGGCTCGTAACAAGCTCCATCCTTATAACTCATCTAGTATCAATCTTAACTAAGTAGAATGTTCATACTTAATCACATTATGCAATATAATCCATTTCTTATGGAAATTCGAACCAAATATGTGTCCCTAAAATTTTCACGGTTCGCGCTTGGTACGTAGATCGTAACTTATTAATAACTATTCTTTTTAAAAAAAAAATTATCTGAAAGTACCAGGGTTCATTTCATAAATATTATAGCTTAAAAATATTTATTCCTCGAACTCAAAAATTATCGGAATAGGTGAGGATGGGTTACAGTCTACCCTCCTTAAAAAGAGTTTCGTCCTCGAAACTTACTCTCACTAACCTCGGTTCTTAAGTAAACCTCTATTCACCTTTGCCACACATAATGTATTCTTAACATACTTAGCTATAGCATGCAAAAATAGTTTTAGACATAAGTAAATCAATTCCTACGCACCTGAATTGAATAGTTCTGGATAGCGTTCCCTCATAACACTTTCCAATTTCCACGTGGCTTCTTCCGGACTATGATTCGACCATTGGACTTTGATCATTTTGACCGATTTTCTCCTCGTATCTCGGGTTTTAAAATCCAAGATCTGAATTGGTCTTTCTTCGTATGTTAACGAATCATCTATATCCAACTCCTCAGGTTCCAGTACATGAGATGTATCAGGCACATACTGCTTGAGTTGAGAAACATGAAATACATTATGCACCCGGTCAAGCTCAATCGGTAGGGCCAGTCGATAGGCTAAATTTCCTATCCTTTCTAAGATTTCGTATGGTCCTATATAACGAGGACTCAACTTCCCTTTCTTTCCAAATCTTTTGACTCCTTTAGTTGGTGAGATTTTTAATAGCACTTTTTCTCCAACTTGATGTTCGGTGAATTGTCGTTTCAGATCGGCATAGGACTTTTGACGATCTTGTGCGATTTTCATCCTTTCTCGAATCATTTTAATTGCTTCAGTAGTCTCTTGTAGGTATTGAGGTCCAAGTATAACAACATCGCTTTTGTCACTCCAACATAGAGGACTTCGACATTTTCGCCCATACAGCGCTTCATAGGGAGCCATTCCTATACTTGTATGATAGCTATTGTTATAGGAAAATTCTACTAAATCCAACTGCTCGTCCCACGCACCTTGAAAGTCAAGTACACAACCTCTGAGCATATCTTCCAATGTATGTATCGTTCGTTCCGTTTGGCCATCGGTGGCAGGGTGCAAAGCTGTACTTAACTTGAGTTGCGTTCCCATTGCCATTTGCAACGCTTGCTAAAAACGTGATAGAAACCGGGAGTCTCGGTCTGAAATGATATCTTGCGCTACTCCGTGATATTTAACCACGTGTTTAATATAAGCTCTTGCTAACTTTTCCATTGACCATGTCTTGTTCATTGCGATGAACCTTGCTGTTTTGGTCAGTCGATCGACAATAACCCACACTTGATCATTTCCAGACTTGGTTCTAGGCAATCCTCCTACGAAATCCATCGAGATTGAATCCCATTTCCATTGCGGAATCTCTAATGGCTGCAGTAATCCCCTTGGTTTACTTCTCTCCGCCTTGACCTTTTGACAGTTCAAACATCTAGCCACAAATTCAGCTACATCCTTCTTCATGCCTGACCACCAGAAGTTCTGTTTCAAGTTCTTGTATAGTTTATCCCCACCAGGATGAACTGAATAGGGTGTATTATGGCCTTCCTTCATTAATTGTTCCATTATCTTCTTACACCCTTTTGGTATTATCCACCTACCTTGAAATCTGACACTCCCATCTGGGTGTAATTCAAATGGACCATGTTTTCCGTTTACCATCCTTTCCTTGATGTTCTTTATCCAATCATTCTCTACTTGTGCTTGCTTAATTTCTTCAAATAAAGTTAGAGTAGCAGACATATAATATAATTTCATTTCTTCTTCCACCTGTCCACTCATTTTTACCTCCAGATTGAGTCTTTGAAAATCCTTACATAGTTGTTCGGGTAATATCAAAAGAGCGTGGTTTGATTTTCGACTCAAAGCATCAGCCACCTTGTTTGCTTTACCCTCTTGGTATTGAATTTCCAAGTCATAATCTTTAATCAACTCCAACCACCTTCTTTGTCTTAGATTAAGGTCTCTCTGAGTGAAGATATACTTCAAACTCTTGTGGTCCGTGAAAATTTTGCATGAAACCCCATAGAGATAGTGTCGCCAAATTTTGAGAGCAAACAACACAACTGCTAGTTCTAAATCATGTGTCGGGTAGTTGGTTTCATGGGATTTTAATTGACGAGAAGCATAAGCTACTACCCTTCCATTTTGCATTAAGACGCATCCAAGTCCTTTATGAGATGCATCAGTGTACAACTCATAACCCTCTGTTCCAACAGGTAAGGTCAACACTGGAGCAGTTGTTAACCTTTTCTTAAGTTCTTGGAATGCCTGTTCACATTCTTCGCTCCAATTATACTTGGTCGTCTTTTTGAGCAGGTTTGTTAGCGGTCTAGCTATCTTGGAAAAATCTTGAACAAATCTCCGGTAATAACCTGCTAAACCTAAGAAACTGCAGATTTCTGTAATTGATTTGGGCGCCTCCCATTCAATCACCGCTCGTATCTTGGCTGGATCTACCGCTATCCCTTCTTTCGTGATTATGTGTCCAAGAAAAGCGACTTCTTTCTTCCAGAATTCGCACTTTGACAATTTTGCAAAGAGTTTCCTTTCCCTTAACGTCTGCAACACTACTCGGAGATGTTCCTCATGGTCCTCCGGTGTCTTTGAATAGACCAAGATATCATCTATAAATGCCACAACGAATTTATCCAAATATGGAAGGAAAATTCGATTCATCATGTCCATAAAGGTTCCTGGGGCGTTAGTCACTCCAAATGGCATAACCGTAAATTCATAGTGTCCGTATCTTGTTCGAAATGCCGTCTTAGGCACATCCCTCTCTGCAACTCGCACTTGGTGATACCCTGATCGTAAGTCAATCTTTGAAAATACGCCCGCTCCTTTCAACTGATCAAACAAATCATCGATCCTCGGCAACGGGTACTTGTTCTTTACTGTGACTCGATTAAGTTCTCTATAATCGATACACAGTCTAAGACTCCCATCCTTCTTCTTAACGAATAACACCGGTGCACCCCAAGGCGATACACTTGGCCTAATAAATCCCTTCTCTAGTAATTCCGCCAATTGTGCCTTCAACTCCTCCATCTCTTTAGGTGCCATTCGATAAGGCGCTTTCGAGATAGGTGAGGTTCCTGGTACCAAATCGATGGTGAATTCCACTTCTCTCTCTGGCAGCATTTTCGTAAGATCGTCAGGGAATACGTCAGGAAATTCGCACACGATTGGAATTCGATCGATCTCTAGTTCTTCTCCTTCGACACCTTGCACTAAACAAAGATATACTTCGCATCCCTGGTGTGCGTACTTCTTCAATTTCTGTATCGTCAACAAGCTTGACTTAGGTTGCTTGTCAATTCCCCGATATGTTATTCTCCTTCCTTTCGGTCCTCGTAGGACGACCTTTCGTTCGTTGCACAAGATCTGTGCTTTGTACTTATTCAACCAATCCATCCCGAGCACTACATCAATGCCCTCAAGTTCAAAACGAACGAGGTTTCCAGGACAATTAAATCCGGCTATCTCTATTATAATGTTCTCGTAACCATATCTACAGGCTACTACTATTCCTGAGGCAGTTTTGACATTTAGATCTAACTCAATAGTAGGCTTTAAATTCAATCTATCAGCAAATGTAGACGATATAAACGAGTTGGTAGCTCCTGTGTCAAACAGCACTAATCGAGGTACTGAGTTTATGAAAAATGTACCAGTTACGGCGTCGCCAGCTTGAGCCTGAGTGCTGTTGACGACGTAGATTCTACCTTGGTTCCCCGTACTGCTCTCTCCCATCACTTGTTTTCCTTTATGATTGGAGCTCGGTGGGGTGTTCACGGGTCTTCCCGAATTTGCCGGTTAGAAGTTAGTTCGTCTCATTTCTGTCCCAGCAGGCTTCTGACCATTGTTCCCGTTAAATCTTCTCCCTTGGTTCACATTTTGCAGAGCTTTCTGTGGGCTGTCTATTTGTCTTTGGCATTCAAAAGACTTGTGTCCAAACAGACCACACGTGTAACATTTAACTTTCATCCCTTGACAATTTTCCCCGGGATGATTTCTTCCGCACCATCGACAAGTAGAACGATCTCTCCAATTGGTTCCTTCCCTTCCCCTGCTGGTTGTTGGAGTAAAACTTCCTAGATTCACCTTCTTGTTTACTGCCGAGAACCTCTGTGGTTTATTATCAGCCTTTCTTTTGCTTCGGCCGTAAACCTCCTGTTGATCCAGATACACCTGATAATGATCCGAGGCTCTATCATATGCTTCTTTCAAAGTAGAGCACATGAACGGCGCGATCATTCCTCTTATGCTCCAGTCCAATCCCCGAACAAACCTTCTTGCCTTGCTTGCCTCGTCAGGTACAATTTCCTGAGCAAAATGCATTAGTTCCACATATTGATCATGATACTCTTGAATTGTTGCTCCCTTCTGTTTCAGTCGAAGAAACTCCTCGCATTTAATCCCTTTTATGCGCTCGGTATAAAATTGCCTCCTCAATTCCACTTTGAACTCTTCCCAGCCAAACTCTGGGTGTTGTAGTAGATCAGGTCCAACTGTTGACCACCAGTTGTCAGCAGCTTTCGTCAAGTAGTACACTGCAGAAGGCACTCGCTGATTCGCAGGACAATTCACTACGTTAAGTAACTTGTCAAACGTCCGAATCCACTCTTCTAAGATCACCGGGTCTTTTTCCCCGGCGTAGTATGGCGGTTGTCGGTTTGCTATAGACTTAGCGATATCGACCCGTGGCTGTCCCTGATTCTGGTTCTGGACTTGCTGAGCCATCATGAACTCAGTCATTCGCTCCATTGTCTGGGCCATACGGTCCATCGCCGAAATATTATCGTCGTTACCAATGGGTACATTACGTCGCGGTGGCATTCTCACTGAATGACAATTTCAAGTTAGCGTTCTCACATAGGATTCTCTAAAAGTTAACTGGTTAGGCAATCAGTATAGCAACTACTCATGTTCTATACCACACTACCTAACATTTACTTAAACTTACCCATTAAGTGAGGGCTTCAATCACAGCATAATGATAATCAACACATTATGCTAACAACTCATAATAATCCTAAGCAAGGATTAACACATGCAGAAATTCACAGATATTGTTCATGCTTATTGAACAATAAGAATCATAAGATTCTATAGAGTAGAAGTAAAATACCGCCTTTTTATGACCGCCCGGCTTCCGTTCCAGTCCTGCTCCGAAGTTATGCTCCTTAACAATAAGGTTAGGTTAATCTTAACGAACCTAAGCTGACCCGACCTTGGCTCTAATCTAGGCTCTAGGTTCTAATACCAACTTGTAACACCCCGACTCGGCTATACCGTACATCCAGAGTAATTATCGCCACACTTAGAATGAATTCTAACAATTCCTAATAGAATTCGTTCTAAATGCACAGGCTAAAAGAAGAATTTGGTACACACACTAAATCTTACCATAACATACACTTCCAAATATATATAAACATCAAAAGATATAAATTTATATATATATATCGACCAACCGTTAATATTTACATAAGTTTTAACAGGGTTAAAGTAAGCTAAACTAGATCCCACTAGCCATCTAATATCTATCGTGGCTACAAAAATATATACACCAAAAAGGGTTTGATTTCACTTTAAAACAGGGACACAACTTACTCAAGAAGATGATATACCGGTCCACAGTATGTTCCCCACACAAGGTGCCATTCACCCGCAAACCAGGTGATATGGTCTAAGAAGTCACACGGGGTAATCACCATCATCCACTCATCCCACTCTTCCGGAGGACTAGGGTCCCACGGGTAAGGGTATCTCACAATGAACTCAAGTGGATCACTCTCCTCAACCATCTCGATAGGATAATAACCGTAGCTCGCTTGGATAGCATCAATGAAGGTCAGCGGGCTACCAGGAGACAAAAGGATGATAGGGTCACTCAGAAACTCGGTAACAAAGGCAGTGTCAGCAGCAGACATAGGGTCGAGATCTGGAACTGGGTCAAAGACATCAACGGGGTCAACCAGAAAGTCAGAGACAGGGGCAGGGTCAGGAGTATAGACAGGAACTAGAGCATATACGGGAGCTGGAGCGTCTGGAGCGTAGCCCGGAGCATACGGGTCGTCACCCGTCAGAAAGTGTGCATAGTCCTCGTAATCAAATAGAGGAAACATAAACTCTAACGAATTGTTAGAGTTATCCGGGCTACAGGAGCCCACGCTAGACTGCATCTGATAAGAAACACAATGAAGTGTAGTTAGCACGACGGCTAAGTAAGAAAATCCATTGTCACTTAAGCGTAGACAAAGGTTTTTAAAATATGATATCAATACAAAAGCTTATAGAGTTTTTACCCATACTTTGGAAGTTTACCTGAAATCAAACAATCCAAAGATAGCATAATAGCATATATTAAAAGGAAATTACATAGAATTTTCCTTCAAAACAACAATAATGACATAACTATCATTCCAAATTATATTCTCATATATTTTAGACAAGTTCATAAACTTTCCATTTTCAAGAATTTCACTTTTTTTTTCAATTAGAACCGCAGCTCTAATTCTTTTAATTATCTGAACCGCAACTCAGTATACCGTTCATCTCTTTAATTAGAACCGCAGCTCTAATTCTCTGAATCATCTGAACCGCAACTCAGTATAATATTCATCTCTTCAATTAATTACTTAGTTTCCCCTTGGATAAGCATGAGACATTCTTTTTAACATTTCTCAATTCCCCTTCTCAAACCTCGGGCCATGGCATGCTCCAGCCTTCCTTGTAGGTCTCCTTATCCCAACCTCGGGCCATGGCACTCCAGCCCTCCCGTAGGTCCAACCTTATTCCAACCCCGGGTCATGGCATTTAAGCCCTCCCGTAGGTCCACACCTTGTTCCAACCCCGGTCATGGCAATTAAGCCCTCCCGTAGGTCCCTTTCTCAAATTCTCTGCAACAGATCCAGAAACTAAGATTTTCTAAAACATTCTTTCATGTACGTAATTAGTATTTTCTTTTCATTTCTCAAAACATCCATTGCAACCAAAATCAAGCTAGTTTACCCATAGGCTTTTCAAAAATTATAACACAAGCATACGTAAACATTTAACCAAAAATAATACAGTTGAAAATAACTTAGACATAGCTTGACATCATACCCAAACTTTTTGGACTGAAAAATACTGAACAGAACATTCTGGACGCGTGTGGACGCATGGTGGACGCGCGTCCACCTTGGCGTCCACACCTACGGCTTTTTCTCTGATTTTTCGAAAATCACTGGACATCAGTGGACTCACGGTGGACGCGCGTCCACTGGGGCGTCCACACTTACGGCGTGTCTTCGAAAAACTGGACACCAGTGGACGCACGGTGGACGCGCGTCCACTGGGGCGTCCACACATACGGCAGTAGCTTTCTGGGCAGCAAAACAGTGTAAAAACACCTATTTTTCAACATTTTTCTTGATAGTAATTTATATGGACATAAATATAGTATATACATGCATGCATACGTTAAAGTCATGCATATATTAAGCTCAAACAAAAATTTTTTTTACATACAAATTAACTAAGAAGTTAAAGCTTAATTAACACATAGTTTTCATATTAAATTCCTAACTCCATAATACATATACCTATACAATTGTCCATTTTCAAGTGACTAGCCAACTTAAGGAATTTCCTTACCCTTTTAGAAGCTTTAGAACCGAAGCAAGTGTTGAAGTCCCTTATTCCCAAAAATCCACCGAAGGTCCTAAACAATTTCATCATAAGAATAACATTCTCAAGAGTTCTTACTTTATGATTAAATCTTAGAAAGAGTTTTAACTCACTAAACCAAATAACTTACTTGGTGTTGAAGAGCTTGAAGGTTTTAGGCCATGGAGTTTTCTTTGAAGATCAACAATGGAATGAATAATTATGATCTACACTCTCTCTCCTCTCCTTATAATTTTCTGCCAAGGGGGAAAGACTCACAAAAATCTTGGAGGCCAAGCTAATATGATCTTATCCAAAAGAAATCATTATTTTAATTTATGATATTTTTGAAGAATGGATTTTCTAGACAGTTAGGGATTAAATAAGATAAATCTTTGGTGGAAAATAGCTTAATTCGGGAAATTCTTAATACCAAAATTATTCTAAAATTAATCCCGATATTAATCACCCAAATTACGAATTTTTCAGTACATCGCGAAATTTAGCGGTTCGCAGGCTCGTAACAAGCTCCATCCTTATAACTCATCTAGTATCAATCTTAACTAAGTAGAATGTTCATACTTAATCACATTATGCAATATAATCCATTTCTTATGGAAATTCGAACCAAATATGTGTCCCTAAAATTTTCACGGTTCGCGCCTGGTACGTAGATCGTAACTTATTAATAACTATTCTTTTTAAAAAAAAATTCTCTGAAAGTACCAGGGTTCATTTCATAAATATTATAGCTTAAAAATATTTATTCCTCGAACTCAAAAATTATCGGAATAGGTGAGGAGGGGTTACAGTATATGCTCAACAATTATGCCAACTCTAATTGTGATGTGATTCGAACCTAAGACCTTTTTATGAAAGTCAATGAATAAGTTAAGAATAATAAATAGTTAACGGAATATTCCGTCATTAAAATTTACACGACGGGATGCGGGGTATTTAGGAAAAAAATGATATAATAAAGGATAAAGTAGGAAAATAATAATAAAAATACTAAAATTAAAATAATATGAACCATTTATTTCAATAAACAATTACATTTTTAGTTTTCGTTATAAGACTAACTTTATTAAGTGTACCTTCATTGATACTTACAAAGTGTACCTTCATTGAGCATTTTACCCAATTGTCTTCATTTAGCATCTTACCCAGTTGTCTATAACTCCACCCATCATCTCATTTTATAATTACTAAAAATTATTTACAATTTAATTTTTTAATAATATTTTATTCAACATTAGTTAATAAAATTTGTACATTTAAAATTTACATTAGAAGTTTTATTAAATATAAAACTCGAATTTGAAAAGTTATAAGACATGAACTCTAGATAACTTAAAATACTCATAGCAAAGCCATGTAGCAAACCAGCACATGAAGTTGGTAATCAAGATTCAATGATCATGTTATAACCACCTAACAACAGAGTATAAAAATTTACAGATTTAGAGAAACATGCAAATGGGAAAAGAAGAAGAGTGTTCACACTGAATTCCAAAACATCATGAATGAAGGAAGCACAACTCTACTGAAGACTTCATTTGAAAGTAGAAAGCCTGGGAAGTTTATCCCGCAAATAGTACAATTTTGCCCTCCTCACTTTCCGGTGGCTCACTACTCTGATCTCTTTGACATTTGGTGAATATCTGTTTACAGGAAACAAAACAAGAAAGAGGATAATTATATGAGGTCCCCTCGCTTGCCTACATAGGAAGAGAAAAACACTGCCATACAAGTCCAAAAGTGGAAGTGATATATACGGAATAATGGTATATTGAGCAGAAGCAATTTGAAGAGATAAGTGTTTATTATGAAAAGCAAATCTGATCAAATAGGCACCAGAAAACCGATGCAGCATTGCTTATCTACAATTTACATTTTCATTCTATAACATATTGTAATCAAGAAAACTCAACTTTAGTATACCTTTGCAATGCTGCATCGGACTGAAATACTGATAAATGCATTTCAATGATATTACCTATCATGAATCCTAAACTAAAATTAACATTAAAACCTTCGGCATTAAGAATTCAGTATTCTTCCCTTCCATATTTAATTCTTCTGTGGTGTAAGAATCAGTACAGGATGCATATCATTAATGTGGTTGTCAATTTACTGTAATTTTCTTAGCTCTTTTCCTATGGTAAATATGAATACCATGAAAGTTGAAGTAAGATGTGATAAAAATTAAAATATTAACCCTTTGCAATAGTTTCCTTAATCTGTAATTAGCCCCAACAAAAAGATATGCTTTTAGTATTTTCAACAAGAAAATTTGATGCAGTAATCTATGAATACCATCAACAGGAGCATATCCCAGGCAGTCAGGCACATATCTTAGCAAAATAAGTAGTGACTAGAGACTGTGAAAATGTCATTGCTTCTTAGCCAAATGTCACAACAGACAAGGAAATTAACAGCTCAGGGGAAATGGGGGTTCAATTACATTCATTTTGGCTTTGAGTTAATTTCTCTATTCCTTTCCTATCTTCTCATCTTCCGAGTATAGAGCCAGCATGTTCAATGAAATGCATTAGCCTCATTACCCCAGCAACTTAACAACATGAAATGTGGTCCACAAATTCTTCAACAGTCACTAGTTGGAAAAAGAAAATGCGGAGTACTAGGGAAGGTAAAGAGCACAAGTTCAGCTATCTATAAGCTAGGATTAACATAATAACTTCCATGACAAACGAAAATGAGAAAGAGATACAACAAAAGTATACTCCCTCTGTCCCATTTTAATTCAATTTTTCATAATGTTAAATTTAGTATTAGTACATAAATTTATATATTTAGAAACTACATTAAAAGTACTACGGAGTATTGACACAAAAAATCAAATTTAAAAATTATTAAAAAATACTAAAGAAAATAAGTAAAGAAGAAAGAGTCATTTTGACTAATGAATAGTAAACAGCACAAGTAAAATGAGAAAGAGGGAGTATCTTCCTGTAGTGTCCACATAGAGAACTTGGTATAATGGTATCTGCATATATTGGTGGATGATGACACACTGTATTTGCAATTTCCAGCATATTATTGTCAACTTCTCAATTAGATTTAACTTTATTAGTGCAATTTTTCTTGAGAAAAATTCATAGTTTTTCAGCAACAGTAGATCAAGCAAAAGATTGTAAGTACACCACAAAGGAGTGAAAATAAATGATGAATACACTTACACAGGGAATACGATTTCAACTCCAATGCCAGCAATAATCCTCCGAATCCGAATAGTGGTGTGAATACCAGCATTTTGCTTCGAGATAATTATACCTTTATACACAGACAATCTCCTCCTATTTTCTGGGACTTCCTACAAATCAATAGCAAACCTCTCCTAAGCATTCATACTTACAAACACAAATAACAATTGCTACTCAAAGAAGAAACATAAAACTACCAGCTTGATCTCTACAATATCGCCGGGCCTAAGATCTGGTGTAGGCCTTTGCTCATCAGATGCTTCAATTGCTCTCTTGTTCAATATCTATGCAGACAAAGTAGGAATATCTCATCAAATTACTGTATTCTCCACCGATTTATGAGTTAGCTAGTTCAGTCTCATTTGACCTAATCAGTATATTTACATCTTTGCTCTCCATTACATCGGTTCTCATGGCCAAATACTCAAGTGGAAATCAATACCAAGTCAGACAGCAGCAAAATGTTTATCAGCAAATTCAAGAATACCAAAATGTTTATCAACAAATTTAAGAATATCCCATCAGTTATACTTCATCCAATGTGAACTTATCATAGCCCAATACAATATTCACTTGTGAATGGAATAGCATGCTTTTTATCAAATTTAGCTAACTTGTCAATGTCCGCAGACTTGAATATTGTGGCATTGACATTAAATTTCACATTTTCATGTTTTAAATGGATTTAAATATATATATATATATATATATATATATATATACACACACACAGATAGTTCTTATCTTCTTCTCCTAGGCTTTCTCAGCAGTCAAACAGAAACTCAATCAATACAATTCAATTGGGGAAAAGAAACAAAGAAATATATAGAATATAAATACCCCCATTATCTCTCCGAGCTTAATCCTAGGCTTCCTAGGAGGCTTTTCCTCAGTTGCAACTTCAGCTTCAGCCTCCGACTCGGTTTCAACTCCGGCTTCCGGTTCCGGAGCAGTTTCCTCAGCCACTCCCTCCTCCGCTTCAGCTCTGACAACAAAACGTTTCAAATTGGCAGTGCGGAAAGAACAGGATGAATTCCTGGACAGGCGAATTGCAGGTGAATTGAACTGCCCAGCTCGAAGAAAAGCAGAAGACGCTAACTTCTTGGGAGCCCATTGAGGGTTCCTTGGAACCATAAACACCGCCTGAAATTAATCAAAGAGGCAATAATTATAAATACTTCTTGGTGAATGAAAACAGATGAATTGATTGTTGAAGTGGAGGCGACCTGAGGGAGAACATTGGAACCCATTTGCAGGTGACGAGTGAAAGACAGGTAAAGAAGATGATTTTGGAATGTTAAGATATGAAGGAGGATGAACTCATGGATTGAATGGAAGAGTTTCTTCTGCTGCAGTCCCGGTGAAGGGTAAGATGAACGAGAGGAAAACCTTATCTATTAGATGAATACTTGAATATATTAGGTTTTGGTTTTACCCGGAATAAAAATGTTATTTTTGTTATTAATATAATAATAATGTGTGGCCATTATCTCAATTATTGTATTTCTGGACATATGAAGACTCAAGTGTCCTTTGGAGTATTGAAGAGTTAACGTTGTCCTTTGGAGTATCGAAGGATCAACCTTACTTCCTATATATATGCTCATATATTTCATTCTAATATGTACTTCAATTCTTTAGCTCTTCCTAGAGAAGAACATGTAATCCTTTGATGAGCTTAATGAAAGTTCCTCCCTTCCTCCATTCTCCTGCAATATTTCTTCTAGTTGCTCTCCCTATGTTATTAAAATCATGTATGTTGTTGCTTACAATTCCTTAAGTTTCATAACAATTTTCTCTTTAAAATTTGCGGTGAAATAAATATTTATAAAAGAGTTATAATTTCATTTTTTTTACTACTGGAGTAAAAAAAAAATCAAAATCGAAAACACAAAAAGAGGAAATATACCTTGGTGGTGGCGAATGGTGACGAAAAGTAAGAGAAGATGGAGAAGAAACTGCTCTTGTGTTGCAAGTAAAAGCTACTCTGGTGTTGGTGAAAGGCGAAGAAGAAGCTCGGTGATGTAACGAAGGCGATGAAGAAGAGGCGGAAAATAACTCCCCCAAAAAAAAAGGAAGTCATTTTCCGTAAAAATCAATGAATTTTCCTTTGACCAGGCTTTATTTTCCTTTGACTTTAGCATTTTCCTTCTAGCCAACCACTACAAACCCGGAAAATGACAAAAATCATTTTCCGGGAGGGTGTGTTTGGAAAGCAGGAAAATGACTTCTGGAAAATGTTTTCTGAAAAATGAGTCATTTTCGGGAAAACATTTTCCTTTCTGGTGTTTGGCTGCACAGCAGAAAACTGTCTTTGTGTGTTTGATTCATTTTCCAGAAAATGATCAGGAAAATGAACAGAATTGTATACTTCTAACATTTTAATTGCTATATACCTAAAAAAAATATTTTTATTGTTTTGTTTAAAATATAACAACTTTTATTTCAAATTCCATGCAACAAAAAGTATGTAAAAAAGATAGATTCAAACAGTATCCAAAAAAATGTTTACTGATTACCCTTGTACATCATAGGCAATAACACTAATAAAATTCAGGGAAAAAAAAAAGCAGAATCTCTGTTTATTACTCCAGCATCTGAAAAATCACAATACAACACAATATAAAAACAAATGAGGGGACTTGTGTAACCAATCTGAATTACATGAGACTTAACATTGTATAAAACTGGGGAACGAAGAGGCTAAGAAGTTGGAGCCCTACGACCATAATACAACACCATCACGAAACCATTGGCTGATGAACCAATTGCAACTGGTACCCTTTATGAGGAGGTCATTTGAAGCCAAGAATCAACCAAGTTATTCAGCTGCAATGTAGGTACTAGCAGCTGCCCTATACATCTGGTTTCAACTTGTACAACAATCAAATAAACACTCAGTGAAGCATAGAAGAGTCATTTTCATTTTTGGTCCTACTGTTATTGGAGCATTGCCAATTTTAGTCAACTTCGTTAATTTTTGCCACATTGTGACCAGTCTTATTTAGTACTTGACACTTTTAGTCCACCGTTATAATTTTCATCAAATTGCCGTACAAAATAGGGGTATTTTTGGTCTTTTCATGTTTTGGTTATCTCCTTGACCCTTTGCAGTGTTTTTCCTTACACATTTTCATCCATTGAAGAGGTCCGACGAAAGCCATGTGAGCCACATTACAAAGCCATGGCTTTTGCCGGACCTCTTTATTGGATGAAAATCTGTAAAGAAAACCACTACAAAGGGTAAATGAGATGATCAAAGCATGAAAAGATCAAATACCCCTTTTTTGGACGGTTATTTGACAAAAATTTTAACGGTGGACTAAAATTGGCAATGAATAAATAAGACTGGCCGCAATGTGGCAAAAATTAATGAAGTGGACTAAAATTTGCAATGCCCCAATAACAATAGGACCAAAAATGGAAATGACTCAGCATAGAACTTAAAAACAGTACTACTGTGTTTTTACTCCATGTACTTGTTTTTTTTTTTTTTAATTATTATGGCATGTATTTTAGCATCAAAACACATGGCACCATATGTTCTTTGCTCCATATTTCTATCTTTGATAATATGTTTTTTTCATCTTCTATCTTTGCTCTAGTATCATCTTCTCTGTATTGTAGTATCTCTATTTCATAGTGTGCAATCTAGAAGATGTTGCACCAGCTGTGGTTTCCTTCCTAGATGCATTATGAAGACAAGTACTGAAGTTCTATTGTCATCAGTCATCAATGCATTAACTGAGTATGTCTTCCCTCAGGATTTATGAGAACCAAAGAATATGTGAAATCTAACTCTCATTATCAGACCAATATTTTCCTTTATTGAACAATTCAGATGAGAGATATGTTTTTCCTAATTCTCATTATCAGACAACAAATATGTGAAATCTAACTCACATGAGGGAATACAGGTTTCTTGAACAATTCAAACTTCAAGAATAATATTATTCAAAAAAGGAATTGTAAAGTCAGTACTCCAAAACGAAAAAGTAATCCAGATTAAATTGGTTTTCGGTCGAAAACCAAACTTGGAAAACCAGATTCTAGTTTCCCAAGTCGGAGACCAGTACGTTTCCGGCTGTGGATTTTCGTACTCACAGCCGAAAACCATTTCCGGTGGCCGAGATCTGTTAGATCCACCACCGGAGTAAAAAAAAAAATCAAAATCGAAAACACAAAAACGAGGAAATATACCTTGGTGGTGGGGAATGGTGACGAAAAGGAAGAGAAGATGGAGAAGAAACTGTTCTTGTGTTGCAAGTAGAAGCTGCTCTGGTGTTGGTGAAAGGCGAAGAAGAAGCTCGGTGATGTAACGAAGTCGATGAAGAAAGGCGGAAAATGACTTCCCCCCCCAAAAAAAGGGGAAGTCGTTTTCTGTAAAAATCAATCTATTTTCCTTTGACCAGGCTTTATTTTCCTTTGAATTTAGAATTTCCATCTAGCCAAACACTACAAACCCGGAAAATGATTTCCAGAAATCATTTTTCGGGTTTCGAAAGCAGGAAAATGACTTTTGGAAAATGTTTTCTGGAAAATGAGTCATTTTCCGAAAAACATTTTCCTTTCCGGTGTTTGGCTGCACAGCAGAAAACTGTCTTTGTGTGTTCTGTTCATTTTCCAGAAAATGATCAGGAAAATTAACAAAATTGTATACTTCAACATTTCAATTGCTATATACCTAAAAAAAATATTTTTATTGTTTTGTTTAAAATATAACAACTTTTATTTCAAATTCCATGCAACAAAAAGTATGTAAAAAAGATAGATTCAAACAGTATCCAAAAAAATGTTTACTGATTACCCTTGTACATCATAGGCAATAATACACTAACAAAATTCATGAAAAAAAAAACAGAATCTCTGTTTATTACTCTAGCATCTGAAAAATCACAATACAACACAATATAAAAACAAATGAGGGGACTTGTGTAACCAATCTGAATCACATGAGACTTAACATTGTATAAAACTGGGGAAAGAAGAGGCTAAGAAGTTGGACCCTACGACCGTAATACAACACCATCACGAAACCATTGGTTGATGAACCAATTGCAACTGGTACCCTTTATGAGGAGGTCATTTGAAGCCAAGAATCAACCAAGTTATTCAGCTGCAATGTAGGTACTAGCAGCTGCCCTATACATCTGATTTCAACCTATACAACAATCAAATAAACACTTAGTGAAGCATAGAACTGAAAAATAGTACTACTGTGTTTTTACTCCTTGTACTTGTTTTTTATTTATTTATTATTATGGCATGTATTTTAGCATCAAAACACATGGCACCATATGTTCTTTGCTCCATATTTCTATCTATGATAATATGTTTTTTTCATCTTATATCTTTGCTCCAGTATCATCTTCTCTATATTGTAGTATCTCTATTTCATAATGTGCAATCTAGAAAATGTTGCACCAACTGTGGTTTCCTTCCTAGATGCGACAAGTACTGAAGTTCTGTTGTCATCAGTCATCAATGCCTTAATTGAGTATGTCTTCCCTCAGGATTTCTGAGAACCAAGGAATATGTGAAATCTAAATCTCATTATCAGACCAATATTTTCCTTTATTGAACAATTCAGATGAGGGATATGTTTTTCCTAATTCTCATTATCAGACAACAGATATGTGAAATCTAACTCACATAAGGGAATACAGGTTTCTTGAACAATTCAAAATTCAAGAATAATATTATTCAAAAAAGGAATTGTAAAGTCAGTACTTCAAAACAAAAAAGTAATCCAGATCAAACTGGTTTTCGGTCGGAAACCAAACTTGGAAAACCAGATTCTGGTTTCCCAAGTCGGAGACCAGTACGTTTCCGGCTGTGGGTTTTCGTACTCACAGCCGAAAACCATTTCCGGTGGCCGAGATCTGTCAGATCCACCACCAGAGTAAAAAAAAAAAAACCAAAATCGAAAATACAAAAAGGAGGAAATATACCTTGGTGGTGGGGAATGGTGACGAAAAGGAAGAGAAGATGGAGAAGAAGCTGCTCTTGTGTTGCAAGTAGAAGCTGCTCTGGTGTTGGTGAAAGGTGAAGAAGAAGCTCGGTGATGTAACGAAGGCGATGAAGAAGAGGCGGAAAATGACTTCCCCCCCAAAAAAAGGGGAAGACGTTTTCCGTAAAAATCAACCTATTTTCCTTTGACCAGGCTTTATTTTCCTTTGAATTTAGAATTTCTATCTAGCCAAACAGTACAAACCCGGAAAATGATTTCCAGAAATCATTTTCCGGGTATCATTTTCCGGGTTTCGAAAGCTGGAAAATGACTTTTGAAAAATTTTTTCTGGAAAATGAGTCATTTTCCGGAAAACATTTTCCTTTCCGGTGTTTGACTGCACAACAGAAAACTGTCTTTGTGTGTTTGGTTCATTTTCCAGAAAATGATCAGGAAAATTAACAGAATTGTATACTTCTAACATTTTAATTGCTATATCTAAAAAAATATTTTTATTGTTTTGTTTAAAGAGTTAATACCCATTTTGGTCCCTCGACTATAGCGTAATACTTGATTTTGTCCCATAGAATTAAAAGTACCCAATTTAGTCCTCTAACTTGTAAAATTATGCTCAATTTGGTCCTCCGTTACAATTTCTATCCACCAGTCGTTATATAGAGGGGCAAAATCGTCATTTTCAATAGTCGATGGACCAAAATGGGTACTTAATAGTCGAGGGACCAAAATGGGTACTTATTATTATTATTATTATTATTATTATTATTATTATTATTATTATTATTATTATTATTATTATTATTATATTTAATATTGGGACAATATCTCTTAGTTTAGTTTTGTATATCAACATTAGGGGTGTGTAATCTATTAATCGAACCATTTTAACCGAAGTTTTTAAAACTTTAACCGTTAATCGAGCCGACTTGAAATTGTTTTCGATTAATTGGTTGGTTAACAAATTAACCTAATTTTTTAAAGCAACAATTCTAAATCCTAAAACTAATACCTATTATAATAAATCTAATTAAAATAATACATATAATAAATCCATAACAGAATATAGAAAAACAATATCATAAAAGTTCAGTTAAAAATAGTTAACCGACAAATTCGAACCCAATTAACCGTTAATCGAAATTTTAAAAAATCTTTAACCATTAACCGAACCGAAAAAGTTTAGTTAAAAATAGTTAACCGACAATTTCGAACCCATTTAAACGTTAATTGAAATTTTAAAAAACCTTTAACCATTAACCAAACCATTGAATCAAAATTTTAAAAAGTTTAGTTAAAATTTTAAAAAACCTTTAACCATTAACCGAACCGAACGGCTAACCATTGTTTAACTTAACTTTTTCGGTATAAAGATTGTCAAAACCTTATTTTTGAGAAAAATACCACTTTTAGTGGAAGTGTACTCTACGTGAGAATGATGAGGAAATGATGTTTGAAAAGTTTGCGGGCACTGAAAGTATTTTGAAAATCCTTCCGGGGCTGTGATATATGTCCAAAAGAAATGATTTAAGAAAGAAAACTAAAGGAAGGATCATGTTTTCAAACCTTAGTTCTAGTAAAAGTGTTGAAGGACCTTATCTTGTAGCCTACGGGATAAAGAGCTTAAAGTGCCTTCCCGTATGGTGGTTATGTTATTGTATGACCAGTTCATACTGTGGGCGAAGTCTATTCGTCGAGTACTATATCACCCGGAAGGAAAAGGGTCTCCTGCGGGGGTGTGCACACTTAAGTATAGTCACTCTATTTTCGGGTAGGGGTCGTTCTTATGAACCTAGTGAGGCTAGCTAGGAATCATTCTAACGCTCCTATAAGTCCAGGGGATCAGTATTAGACCGGGCGATGACCACTGAACCCGAGTTGAACGATCCAAGTGGTCCGTCAAAAGTGGAGAAAGAACTCCAGAGGCCTCACACCAGTGGTGCGCTAACTGCACTTCAATGTGTTTCTTATCAGTTGCAGATTAGTGTGGACTCCTGTAGCCCGATGAGCTGAATAGAATGGAAATACAGGTTGAGGTCTTCTCTATCCTAGAATAGACACCCTGAAAGGGGTTACTTCCATATGTATTAAGTTTGATGTTAATGTAGTGTTTTGAGGTTGTAATTTTAGCCTGTGCACTTAGAGTGGAGTTTGTCAAAGAGGTGATAGAATTCACTCTAGGTGTGGCAGTGACACCTAGTTTTCTGCTGATAAGATTTAAGCTTCCGCAGCGTTTTATTACAAATTTTGTAACAGATGTAAGAGTTGAAAATAGGGGTGTTACATATAACAACTTTTATTTCAAATTCCATGCAACAAAAAGTATGTAAAAAAGATAGATTCAAACAGTATCCAAAAAAATGTTTACTGATTACCCTTGTACATCATAGGCAATAATACACTAAAAAAATTCATGAAAAAAAAACAGAATCTCTGTTTATTACTCTAGCATCTGAAAAATCATAATACAACACAATATAAAAACAAATGAGGGGACTTGTGTAACCAATCTGAATCACATGAGACTTAACATTGTATAAAACTGGGGAAAGAAGAGGCTAAGAAGTTGGACCCTACGACCATAATACAACACCATCACGAAACCATTGGCCGATGAACCAATTGCAACTGGTACCCTTTATGAGGAGGTCATTTGAAGCCAATAATTAACCAAGTTATTCAGCTGCAATGTAGGTACTAGCAGCTGCCCTAAACATCTGATTTCAACTTGTACAACAATCAAATAAACACTCAGTGAAGCATAGAACTTAAAAACAGTACTACTGTGTTTTTACTCCTAGTACTTGTTTTTTTAATTTATTTATTATTATGGCATGTATTTTAGCATCAAAACACATGGCACCATATGTTCTTTTTGCTCCATATTTCTATCTTTGATAATATGTTTTTTTCATCTTCTATCTTTGCTCCAGTATCATCTTCTCTGTATTGTAGTATCTCTATTTCATAGTGTGCAATCTAGAAGATGTTGCACCAGCTGTGGTTTCCTTCCTAGATGCATTATGAGGACAAGTACTGAAGTTCTGTTGTCATCAGTCATCAATGCCTTAACTGAGTATGTCTTCCCTAAGGATTTATGAGAACCAAGGAATATGTGAAATCTAACTCTCATTATAAGACCAATATTTTCCTTTATTGAACAATTCAGATGAGGGATATGTTTTTCCTAATTCACATTATCAAACAACAAATATGTGAAATCTAACTCACATGAGGGAATACAGGTTTCTTGAACAATTCAAACTTCAAGAATAATATTATTCAAAAAAGGAATTGTAAAGTCAGTACTCCAAAACAAAAAAGTAATCCAGATCAAACTGGTTTTCGGTCGGAAACCAAACTTGGAAAGCCAGATTCTGGTTTCCCAAGTCGGAGACCGGTACGTTTCCGGCTGTAGGTTTTCGTACTCACAGCCGAAAACCATTTCCGGTGGCCGAGATCTGTCAGATCCACCACTGGAGTAAAAAAAAAATCAAAATCGAAAACACAAAAAGGAGGAAATATACCTTGGTGGTGGGGAATGGTGACGAAAAGGAAGAGAAGATGGAGAAGAAGCTGCTCTTGTGTTGCAAGTAGAAGCTGCTCTGGTGTTGGTGAAATGCGAAGAAGAAGCTCGGTGATGTAACGAAGGCGATGAAGAAGAGGCGGAAAATGACTTCCCCCCCAAAAAAAGGGTAAGTCGTTTTCTGTAAAAATCAATCTATTTTCCTTTGACCAGACTTTATTTTCCTTTGAATTTAGAATTTCCATCTAGCCAAACAGTACAAACCCGAAAAATGATTTCCAGAAATCGTTTTCCCGGTTTTGAAAGCAGGAAAATGACTTTTTGAATATGTTTTCTGGAAAATGAGTCATTTTCTGGAAAACATTTTCCTTTCCGGTGTTTGGCGGCACAGCAGAAAACCGTCTTTGTGTGTTTGGTTCATTTTCCAGAAAATGATCAGGAAAATGAACAGAATTGTATACTTCTAACATTTTAATTGCTATATACCTAAAAAAATATTTTTATTGTTTTGTTTAAAATATAACAACTTTTATTTCAAATTTCATGCAACAAAAAGTATGTAAAAAAGATAGATTCAAACAGTATCCAAAAAAATGTTTACTGATTACCCTTGTACATCATAGGGAATAATACACTAACAAAATTCATGAAAAAAAAAAACAGAATGTTTGTTTATTACTCTAGCATCTGAAAAATCATAATACAACACAATATAAAAACAAATGAGGGGACTTGTGTAACCAATCTGAATCACATGAGACTTAACATTGTATAAAACTGGGGAAAGAAGAGGCTAAGAAGTTGGACCCTACGACCATAATACAACACCATCACGAAACCATTGGCTGATGAACCAATTGCAACTGATACCCTTTATGAGGAGGTCATTTGAAGCCAATAATTAACCAAGTTATTATTCAGCTGCAATGTAGGTACTAGCAGCTGCCCTATACATCTGATTTCAACCTGTACAACAATCAAATAAACACTCAGTAAAGCATAGAACTTAAAAAACAGTACTACTGTGTTTTTACTCCTAGTACTTGTTTTTTTATTTATTTATTATTATGGCATGTATTTTAGCATCAAAACACATGGCACCATATGTTCTTTTTGCTCCATATTTCTATCTTTGATAATATGTTTTTTTCATCTTCTATCTTTGCTCCAGTATCATCTTCTCTGTATTGTAGTATCTCTATTTCATACTGTGCAATCTAGAAGCTATTGCACCAGCTGTGGTTTCCTTCCTAGATGCATTATGAGGACAAGTACTGAAGTTCTGTTGTCATCAGTCATCAATGCCTTAACTGAGTATGTCTTCCCTCAGGATTTATGAGAACCAAGGAATATGTGAAATCTAACTCTCATTATAAGACCAATATTTTCCTTTATTGAACAATTCAGATGAGGGATATGTTTTTCCTAATTCTCATTATCAGACAACAAATATGTGAAATCTAACTCACATGAGGGAATACAGGTTTCTTGAACAATTCAAACTTCAAGAATAATATTATTCAAAAAAGGAATTGTAAAGTCAGTACTCCAAAACAAAAAAGTAATCCAGATCAAACTGGTTTTCGGTCGGAAACCAAACTTGGAAAACCAGATTCTGGTTTCCCAAGTCGGAGACCGGTACGTTTCCGGCTGTGGGTTTTCGTACTCACAGCCGAAAACCATTTCCGGTGGCCGAGATTTGTCAGATCCACCACCGGAGTAAAAAAAAAAAATCAAAATCGAAAACACAAAAAGGAGGAAATATAACTTGGTGGTGGGGAATGGTGACGAAAAGGAAGAGAAGATGGAGAAGAAGCTGCTCTTGTGTTGCAAGTAGAAGCTGCTCTGGTGTTGGTGAAATGCGAAGAAAAAGCTCGGTGATGTAACGAAGGCGATGAAGAAGAGGCGGAAAATGACTTCCCCCACAAAAAAAGGGTAAGTCGTTTTTCGTAAAAATCAATCTATTTTCCTTTGACCAGACTTTATTTTCCTTTGAATTTAGAATTTCTATCTAGCCAAACAGTACAAACCCGGAAAATGATTTCCAGAAATCATTTTCCGGGTTTCGAAAGCAGGAAAATGACTTTTTGAATATGTTTTTTGGAAAATGAGTCATTTTCCGGAAAACATTTTCCTTTCCGGTGTTTGGCTGCACAGCAGAAAACTGTCTTTGTGTGTTTGGTTTATTTTCCAGAAAATGATTAGGAAAATGAACAGAATTGTATACTTCTAACATTTTAATTGTTATATACCTAAAAAAAATATTTTTATTGTTTTGTTTAAAATATAACAACTTTTATTTCAAATTCCATGCAACAAAAAGTATGTAAAAAATATAGAATCAAACAGTATCCAAAAAAATGTTTACTGGTTACCCTTGTACATCATAGGCAATAATACACTAACAAAATTCATGAAAAAAAAAACAGAATCTCTATTTATTACTCTAGCATCTGAAAAATCATAATACAACACAATATAAAAACAAATGAGGGGACTTGTGTAACCAATCTGAATCACATGAGACTTAACATTGTATAAAACTGGGGAAAGAAGAGGCTAAGAAGTTGGACCCTACGACCATAATACAACACCATCACGAAACCATTGGCTGATGAACCAATTGCAACTGGTACCCTTTATGAGGAGGTCATTTGAAGCCAAGAATCAACCAAGTTATTCAGCTGCAATGTAGGTACTAGCAGCTGCCCTATACATCTGATTTCAACCTATACAACAATCAAATAAACACTTAGTGAAGCATAGAACTTAAAAATAGTACTACTGTGTTTTTACTCCTTGTACTTGTTTTTTATTTATTTATTATTATGGCATGTATTTTAGCATCAAAACACATGGCACCATATGTTCTTTGCTCCATATTTCTATCTTTGATAATATGTTTTTTTCATCTTATATCTTTGCTCCAGTATCATCTTCTCTATATTGAAGTATCTCTATTTCATAGTGTGCAATCTAGAAAATGTTGCACCAACTGTGGTGTGATACCCTGATTATTTTTAATATTTTGAGAAAAATATTATTATTTTTAGAATAATTTATTTTTATTATATGATCGAAAATTATACTAACCTATTATTAAATTATATTATGTGATCCAAAATTATACTAGTTTATTATTATATTATATTATGTGACCCAAAATCATTTGAGACTACTTTGGCTCTCTTTTATTTCTAATCTAAGATAGTAATTAATTTCTTAGTAAACTAATATATATTTTTATAGATATGTACGCATATTCACTACTGCTCTAATATATATAAATTAAACTTGAGTTAATATATTTATGTGTTATTAGACAAACGTATAGTGCAAGGAAAGGACAAAAATTAATAAATAAATAAAAATAAAAACCTAATTATTTCTCCTCATTATCAGTAGCCGTCCAAAACCCTTCCTTTCCTCTTTCATTAGCCGACACCATACCCTTCTCTTTTCTCAATCGGCTTCACCAGCGAAAGAAAAAAAACTCTGCATATCATCTTTCGTTTCTCACCTTCGTCATCATCGTCGATCATCATAATCAATTCGCGCCCCTTCTCTATCCGAAGGTGAGATCGAGGCAGAACAAGTGTAGGGGTTTAAGAGTTTTGGTTGATTTTGGAATCCAGGTAAGATTTATGTTCACTCAAAATTTATTTACCCCAAATTAAAATTATTTACTATGTGTTTATATGATAATATGTTTAAATCTATTAAAACTAGATCTTATTATTTTTATTGAGTATGTGAAAATATGTGAGTTTGTGATTATGTGATATATGATAATTACTGAATTATGTTATGGTGTACTTTAATTATGTATGTTCATAATTAAAATTTCATATAATTATCGGAATTCGGAACATACAGTTAATTACGTAAAAATATTATAAATCTATTGAAATATAATTATTGTTCTTGAATATTTGATATGTGATTAATGTGTTTATTATGTAAAATATGATAATTAAATGAAATTTACAAATTTTGGATTACTTTAATTAGGTGTATATTCGTATGTAAAATAAAAATATTTGATTATGAATTGTGAAATTTTAATGGTGCGTAGATATCATTGTGTTTTAGGTGATTATGGATTACTATAGAAATTGTGTTCATTATGTAAATAGTATGTATGGTATGTTTGTAAATATGTTTGTTAGTTAGTGGATACGTAAACTATATATGTAAATAGATATATAATACTAGTATGGTTTGCATTCTGTATTCAAATATATGCATATATATATAATTAGTACATCACTATTATTTAGGTATATAAATATTTGCATGTGTTGTATGTCAGATGTGTATTCTGTTCGCATTGGTGATTGTTATATTGGATATATAATATTATGTACATTGCATGTAGAAAACGAATTATGTTTGCGTAGTATTTTAGGATCGTGTATATTTGAATAAGTGTGGAAGTGTGAAATATTATACATATATTTGTTTATATTTGAGTACTGTGGAAATAACAAATTATTTGGTATAAAGAGTATTTAATTAATTTTGGACATGGAGGATTTATACTTGGATTTTCTTGTGAGTTTGGTCTCTCACAATTTGGTTATGAGGTGGTGGGAATCCACAATCTGATTATATTGATACATACCGGAGTGGGCCGGATAGCTAATCCCATGATTAATTATGGATATGGAGTCTACTTTACATACCGGTGTGGGCCGGATAGTTAATCCCACAGACTCTTTGAGTTCGTTCTACCCATTGGTGTAGGTCTCCCATTGGGGGTATGCATACTTAGGAATTGATCTCGGACCAACTGTGTGGGTCTCCGGTTGGTTTTTCTTTTGGTCACTGGGGCCGAAGTAATGGCTCTTGCCTGGTATTTCTCCTCCTTCTGGACAAAATAGTTAAATATGGTTAACTGTGAAAATTCTATTGTGGTGGAATACTATAAGTATTATATATTATAAAATATTATTTTTGGTGAGAGTGCTATTAATTGTTAATATGTATTACATGTTGGTAGTAATGTATTCAGTAGCATATTATGTGATTTTATGTGATGGCTTATTTCCATACATGGCATATATCTAGCATGTTTAGCTTATTTCATGCATGAGGAAATTTAAGATAATAATGATAAGGCTATAATAAGGGGTTATATGATGTGCCATTTATGTGTCTTGTGTATTATGTGTTATGTGCAAAATATTTTACGGGGTGGAGTAAGTCTTACAAGCTTTATGCTGAATTTGTCTCTTTGTGTTCTTTCTCCTTAACTCTTTTTGCAGGTGATGTTGCATAAGCATTGGGCATGAAAGCGTCTCACCTAGAGATTTATTAATTTATTAGTTATTTAGATTAGTTGGATTAATAGTTTCTTTTAGACTCGATTATTAGTTGTTTTTGTATTAGTACCTACCTTGGGATATTAATATTTTCAATAAATGCTTTTGAACCTCCAATCATGAGTTGTCTTTGGTTAGTTGTTTTAGCCTATGCGTTTAGATATAAGTTGTATATAAACGTGGCGGTAACATCCCTATTTTCTATAGTTTTGGTTTTGGGCTTCCGCTATTATGAAATATTTTTAATTAATAAATCCAGTTTTAATAAAAAAATTAGTTATGAAATTGGGGGTGTTACATGTGGTTTCCTTCCTAGATGCATTATGAAGACAAGTACTGAAGTTCTGTTGTCATCAGTCATCAATGCCTTAACTGAGTATGTCTTCCCTCAGGATTTCTGAGAACCAAGGAATATGTGAAATCTAAATCTCATTATCAGACCAATATTTTCCTTTATTGAACAATTCAGATGAGGGATATGTTTTTCCTAATTCTCATTATCAGACAACAGATATGTGAAATCTAACTCACATAAGGGAATACAGGTTTCTTGAACAATTCAAAATTCAAGAATAATATTATTCAAAAAAGGAATTGTAAAGTCAGTACTTCAAAACAAAAATGTAATCCAGTTCAAACTGGTTTTCGGTTGGAAACCAAACTTGGAAAACCAGATTCTGGTTTCCCAAGCCGGAGACCAGTACGTTTCCGGCTGTGGCTTTTCGTACTCACAGCCGAAAACCATTTCCGGTGGCCGAGATCTGTCAGATCCACCACCAGAGTAAAAAACAATCAGAATCGAAAACACTAAAAGGAGGAAATATACCTTGGTGGTGGGGAATGGTGACGAAAAGGAAGAGAAGATGGCGAAGAAGCTGCTCTTGTGTTGCAAGTAGAAGCTGCTCTGGTGTTGGTGAAAGGCGAATAAGAAGCTCGGTGATGGAATGAAGGCGATGAAGAAGAGGCGGGAAATGACTTCCCCCCAAAAAAAAGGGGAAGTCGTTTTCCGAAAAAATCAATCTATTTTCCTTTGACCAGGCTTTATTTTCCTTTGAATTTAGAATTTCCATTTAGCCAAACACTACAAACCCGGAAAATGATTTCCAGAAATCATTTTACGGGTTTCGAAAGCAGGAAAATGACTTTTGGAAAATGTTTTCTGGAAAATGAGTCATTTTCTGGAAAACATTTTCCTTTCCGGTGTTTGGCTGCACAACAGAAAACTGTCTTTGTGTGTTTGGTTCATTTTCCAGAAAATGATCAGGAAAATTAACAGAATTGTATACTTCTAACATTTTAATTGCTATATACCTAAAAAAATATTTTTGTTGTGTTGTTTAAAATATAACAACTTTTATTTCAAATTACAAGAAGTATGTAAAAAAGATAGAATCAAATAGTATCCAAAAAAATGTTTACTGATTACCCTTGTACATCATAGGCAATACACTAACAAAATTCATGGAAAAAAAACAAAATCTCTGTTTATTACTCTAGCATCTGAAAAATCATAATACAACACAATATAAAAACAAATGAGGGGACTTGTGTAACCAATCTGAATCACATGAGAATTAACATTGTATAAAACTAGAAGAGCTAGAGTTGCGACCCTACGACCATAATACAACACCATCAAGAAACGATTGCTGATGAACCAATTGCAAGGGTACCCTTTATGAGGAGGTCATTTGAAGCCAATAATTAACCAAGTTATTCAGCTGCAATGTAGGTACTAGCTGCTGCCCTATACATCTGATTTCAACCTGTACAACAATCAAATAAACACTCAGTGAAGCATAGAACTTAAAAAACAGTACTACTGTGTTTTTACTCCTAGTACTTGTTTTTTTTTATTTATTATTATGGCATGTATTTTAGCATCAAAACACATGGCACCATATGTACTTTTTGCTCCGTATTTCTATCTTTGATAATATGTTTTTTTCATCTTCTATCTTTGCTCCAGTATCATCTTCTCTGTATTGTAGTATCTCTATTTCATATTGTGCAATCTAGAAGATGTTGCACCAGCTGTGGTTTCTGTGACACCCCAACCTCACACAGGCTGAGATAGATAAAACTTAGCACAACAGCTGCCTATCTCAACCAAAACCAAACATAGCGGCGAATTTAAAACTTAAGGGCGTCATGGCCACATCTAGGTATAAACACAGCCCTAGATGCACAGCTAAACATAAAACGAACTAAGCTGTCATAGATATCAAATATAAATAAATCCTCAATCCATAGTCACAAGTACTCAAATCACTAACAAGAGTATCATAATATCTCAAGGCACACAGGCCAACAACTCAAAGTCTAAACAAAACCAACTAAGGCTAAACATCCTCATAGGGAAAAGCTCTAGCGCGCTCTCGCATAACTACTCCATACCTGGAAAACACACAAAGAACCATTAGCAAAAGAATGCTAAGCAACCACCATTCACACCCGCAAGGAGATATAGATATACATAAGCTTATAAATAGGTTTACACACCCATATAGAATATAAACACCAACGAACTGTTCAATAGTTCAAACCGATACTCAACAACAATAAGCTGAACGAATCAATAACCAAGACTCAGTCAAACAAAGCCAATATCCAACAACGAAAGCAAAATGCAATAACGAACCAACAACCGAGATACTAACTGAACAACAATCCAAAAGGAAACCAAACTCAACGAGAATAACAAGATATCAACGAACAACACAAAGGACTCACAACAACCCACCAAGAAAGAACCCCAACTCCAACCTCCCAACCAAAGTCACACCAACCACCAAACCAAGTCAAACCACATAGTCAGAAGTCAAAATGTCATGAGTCAAACCCGGAAAACCGGTACACAGGGGTGATGAGCCCAATCACAGGGACCGAAGTCCAATCACAGGGACCGTAGTCCAATCACAGGGACCGACAGTCCAATCACAGGGACCGAAGTCCAATCACAGGGGTAATCAACCCAATCACAGGGACCGAAGCCCAAAGTCAGAAGTCAATAGTAGCACAGTCAATAGTAGCACAATAGTCAACTCCAACCAACAACCACCAACAACATCAACCAAACCACCATCACAACCTCATACTCCAACATCACTCAAAACAACCAAGCAAAGTGTTCATCTCAAATATGAACACAAACCAACTCCCAGGTAATGAATCAAAGGATCAATAGATCAAGAATACCAAAAATGGAAACCAAAGACATGAATCAATACTCCAAGCTATGGTATAAAATACCCAATAAATGACATGAATAAATACTCCAAAGACATGGTAAAATACCCAACAAAACAATCCAACAATAATCAGAAACAAAGGAGAACAACAGACCACAACAACAGAGAAACTGCTCACTGGAAATCAATTCCCAGTGAACTTGCGGAACACTCTCACGGACCACTGCCTTCCGCCAGCCTCCTCCGCGAGAAGGAGACGGCCTCCCTCGGCGGACCACCCTCCTCCGCCCAAGCCAACCGTCGCCACCTTGCGGAGCACCATCGCGGGTTACATTGTGCCATTCAGGTCTTCCGCAAGGCCAACCCAAATCCCTTCCAGAGACAGTTCAACCCAGATCAACATATCCACTTCCAGAACACAAAATCAGACCAAATACCCTCACATTTCATCCAATTTAGAGTCCAAAAATAAGGAAATCCATAACATCATTGATCATACAACACAAGGCAAAGATCAAGATGAAAACCAACAAAATACGTCCAAGAAATAGGCCAAATAACAAGAAATTTCAGGATTTCCAACACCAAGATCATCATATATAGAATAGGTGAATAAAATAGATTTGATGGACATGGATGGTTACCTCAAAGAGCTTTTCCTACTCCAACAAGCCTTTAGCTAGCTCACAAAGCCCCACCTTGTCCTTGATCATCTTTTTCCCAAAGAACCCCAAAAGAACACTTATAAGATTATGTAAAAAGACTATCTAAAACACAAAATGCAAGATAGATTCTAGGCTAGATGCACTTACCCACTCCTAATCAAGCATAAAAGAGCAATCTTGACTTGGAAACTTGTAGGAGAATTGAAGATCAATTTTAGGGAAATTATGAGAGGAAATGGCGTGTGGAAATGTTGGTAGGAGGAAGAAGGAGTGAAAGTCTTTAGGGTATTTTGATCTTCAAATTATATACCAAGAATACATACAATATTTAGGGTGTAAGACATTAAATGATATGGGCTTAAGTAACTTATGAAATAATGGGTGTAGGAAAATAAATATAATCAAGACTAGTAAGTTGGGCTTAATAAATTCACCCCCTTACAAATTAAATACAAGAATTAGCCCATAAGAATGTCTTAGGAACAATATATATATATATATAATGTATGATCAAGAATGTGGGCTTGTAAGAATATTTAATTACAATTATGGTAAGGGTCCAAATTGAATAAAATCCCTTACAAGAATAAATTCAATTAATTGGGCTCTTGATTAGAATAATTAAATTAGGCATGAAATATATATATATACAAGTGTATGTATATATCAAATTGAAAGAATTAGCCCAATTGGAATTAATTAAATTGCCCAAAGAATTAATTAGATTGCCCAAGGAATTAATTAACGATCGAAAGGCTTGAAATGAATTTACGGGGTGTTACACTCTACCCCCCTTAAAAGGAGCTTCGTCCCCGAAGCTCAAAGCTAACGGGAACTAGAAACGGAACGATTCGAGGAAACAAGGATTCAACGGAAGGTTTGAAAAGAGAACGATTGCTCAACAACTCCTAACTCAAGAACATACTAACATGCAACTAACTAAACACATACTAAGCTCATAACTTACCCCAACCCAACCTAGTATGCAAAAACAACATAAGCTAAACTACTTACCTAGAGCAAATAAAGCCGGGTAGCGCTGCCTCATGTCGTCCTCCATCTCCCAAGTGGCCTCCTCGACTCCATGGTTGGACCAAAGCACCTTCACTAGCTTGGTCGCCTTGCGTCGGGTCTCACGCGTCTTGGAGTCCAAGATCCTCACGGGCTTCTCTTCATAGGACAGCGCCTCGTCTAACTCTAACGTCTCGGGAGCTAACACATGCGAGGCGTCGTGCACGTACTTCTTCAGCTGGGAGACATGAAACACATTGTGCACTCGATCCAGTTCTGCTGGCAGGGCTAAGCGATATGCCACCGGTCCAACTCTCTCTAAGATCTCATATGGTCCGATGAAGCGGGGGCTCAACTTCCCTTTCTTCCCAAATCTCATCACTCCACGAGTTGGGGAAATCTTCAACCACACCTTCTCGCCTGCTTGGTACTCCACAAATTTCCTTCCCAAGTCAGCATAGGATTTCTGGCGATCTTGAGCAGCTTTCATTCTACTTTGAATCAGCTTGACTTTTTCGGTGGCGTCTTGCAGATACTGAGGTCCCAAAGTCACTGGATCAACCGAATCTTCCCAACATAACAGGCTTCTGCACTTTTGACCGTAGAGCGCCTCATAAGGAACCATCTGTATACTGGAGTGATAACTGTTGTTGTAGGAGAACTCAATCAAATCGAGATGCTCTTCCCACGACCCTTGCAAATCGAGCATGCAAGCCCTCAACATGTCCTCCAAAGTCTGAATAGTGCGCTCAGTCTGACCATCGGTGGCAAGATGAAAAGCTGTACTCAGCTTTAATCTCATGCCCAAGGCTGCTTGTAGAGATTTCCAAAACTGTGATAGGAACCTCGAGTCGCGGTCAGACACGATGTCGCGAGGCACTCCGTGGTATTTCACCACCCGCTGTATGTAAGCCCTAGCCAACTGATCCATAGTCCATGTCTCCTTCATAGCAATGAAACGGGCTGTCTTGGTGAGGCGATCCACTATTACCCAAATCTTGTCTTTCCCAGATCTGGTCAAAGGTAACCCTCCCACGAAGTCCATAGATATAGATTCCCACTTCCCTTCGGGTACTTCCAGGGGTAGTAGCATTCCTTTAGTCTTACACCTTTCAGCCTTGACTTTCTGGCAGTTCAAACAGCGGCTCAAGAAGTCAGCTATTTCCTTCTTCATGTTCGGCCACCAAAACAGTTTCTTCATGTCTTTATACAACTTGTCGCCACCAGGATGTACTGAATACGGAGTGTAGTGGCTTTCTTCCAATATCTGTTTCTTTAAGTCCTTGCACGAAAGTGGCACGCACCACCTCCCTAAATATCGAATACTGCCGTCGGGGTAGAGCTCAAAAGGTCCCTTCTTGCCATTAACCATCTTGGCCCTCACTCTGTTCAACCGGGCATCGCCCGTCTGGCCCCTTCGGATCTCGTCGAGCCAAGCTGGTAAGATCTGCATACTAAAGAGTCGAACTTCCTCTTCCACCTGCCCTTCCTCCACCACAGCGATATTCATTCTTTGAAATTCTTTGCAAAAATCGTCGGCGAGCACCCACGTGGCATTGAGTGAATGACTCGTCTTTCTGCTCAGCGCGTCGGCCACTACATTTGCTTTTCCCTCGTGATACTGAATAATCAAGTCGTAGTCTTTAATGAGCTCTAGCCAACGTCTTTGTCTCATATTCAATTCCTTTTGAGTGAAAATATACTTTAAGCTCTTGTGGTCGGTGTAAATCTTACACTGCACCCCATACAAGTAATGCCTCCAAATCTTGAGTGTAAAAACAACAGCAGCTAACTCCAAGTCGTGCGTAGGGTAGTTCTCTTCATGACTCTTGAGCTGTCGAGATGCGTACGCCACTACTCGGCCCTGCTGCATCAGTACACAACCCAACCCTTTCTTCGACGCGTCACTATACACCTCGAATCCCTCAGTTCCTGATGGTAAAGTCAAAACAGGGGCTGATGTCAATCTTTCTTTCAACTCTTGGAACGCTGCGGCACACTCACTGTCCCATCTGAAGGGTGTAGTTTTCTTCATGAGCTGCGTGATCGGTCGAGCTATCGTAGAGAAGTCTGGAACAAATCTCCTGTAGTAACCTGCCAAACCCAGGAAGCTTCGGACTTCAGACGGAGTCGTTGGTGCTGGCCACTCTATCACTGCTCGGATTTTAGCTGGGTCCACCGAGACTCCATCTTTAGCTATCACGTGACCCAAGAAAGCCACGCTAGTCTTCCAGAACTCACACTTGGACAGCTTGGCATACAACTGTTTCTCCCTTAGAATATGCAGCACAGTCCTGAGATGCTTCTCATGCTCGGCCGGATCAGGAGAGTAAACCAAGATGTCGTCGATGAACACTACCACGAACTCATCTAGATACGGCTGGAACACCCTGTTCATCAAGTCCATGAAAGCGACTGGAGCATTCGTTAACCCGAACGGCATTACTGTGAACTCGTAGTGGCCATAACGGGTCCGGAACGCCGTCTTCGGAACATCCGCCTCAGCCACTCTAAGCTGATGATATCCGGATCGCAGATCTATCTTCGAGAAGATACCGGCTCCCTTCAGCTGATCAAACAAGTCATCGATTCTCGGCAAGGGGTACTTGTTCTTAACTGTCACTCGGTTCAGCTCTCGGTAGTCTATACAGAGTCGCATGCTACCATCCTTCTTCCTCACAAAAAGCACCGGAGCTCCCCACGGCGAAACACTCGGTCGAATATACCCTTTGTTTAACAAATCTTGCAGCTGCTCTTTCAACTCCTGCATTTCCTTCGGGGCCATGCAGTACGGGGCTTTCGATATTGGGGCTGTCCCTGGCATCAAATCAATGGTGAACTCTACCTCTCGGGGAGGCGGTAATCCAGGGATCTCATCTGGAAAGACATCGGGAAACTCACGTACTACGGGTATTTGCTGCACTTCATCTTTCGAAGCACTGAGATCCTCAACTGCACATAAGAAAGCTTCATGCCCCTTCGCGACATATTTCTGGATTTTGATCATCGAGACCAGCTTGACCTCGGGCTCCTTAGTTATCCCTCTATATGAAACCCGCTTGCCCCCAGGGCCCTTCAAGACCACCTTCTGCTCGCTGCACAAGATCTGAGCGTTATACTGTCCCAGCCAGTCCATACCCAGCACCACTCCGAAGTCATCCAAGTCAAACTGAATGAGGTCACTGGGAAAGATCACTTCCTTAATCTTGATAGGCACACCCTCGAAGATGTGCTCACACGCCTTAACTTCGCCCGATGCCACCTTGACTGCAATCCTCGTCGCTGCGCTAGGCACAATGCCCAGCTCACGGACCAACTTCGAGGATATGAAAGAGTTAGAGGCTCCAGAGTCGAACAACACCAGGGTGGGGACGGAGAGTACGGGGAAGATGCCAGTGACCACGTCGCAGCTCTCGGCCTGGGACTTGTTCATAATGAGAAGCTCCCCCGTCGTAGATGTGACTCCTTCTTTTCCACTCGCTCCCTCGAAGCCAGGGAGAGTCACTCCCTTGCTACACGAGCTGCTGCCTCCTGAAGTCCTTGCCGTTCCAGCGTCGGCCGCTTTCAGCTTCTTGAGGCGATCCAGCATTCCTCCTCCCACGCCTGGGGCTTCTTCCCGCTTTCTTGACGGTAGCATGATGTAGAAGAGGGAGAATACTAACAGAAGGCGAAGAGAACACAGCGGTCGGTCTAAACCAAACACGCAAGAAAGCAAGTGAGAACGAGCTCACAGCAAGCAAACAACAAACAACCTGCACAGCATAAACAAAAGCAAGAAAACGAGTCCTCACCGCACGGCCTAAAGTTCACACATCTTAGAACTCTTAAACATCTTAACTTGTACTGATCAAGTCCCAGAGTCTCAGATTACAACCCTAGGATCTCTACTCAGACCTCAACACAGGCTCTGATACCAACTGTGACACCCCAACCTCACACAGGCTGAGATAGATAAAACTTAGCACAACAGCTGCCTATCTCAACCAACAAACCAAACATAGCGGAAGCGGATTTAAAACTTAAGGGCGTCATGCCACATCTAGGTATAAACACAGCCTAGATGCACAGGCTAAACATAAAACGAACTAAGCTGTCATAGATATCAAAACATTTTACGGGTTTCGAAAGCAGGAAAATGACTTTTGGAAAATGTTTTCTGGAAAATGAGTCATTTTCTGGAAAACATTTTCCTTTCCGGTGTTTGGCTGCACAACAGAAAACTGTCTTTGTGTGTTT
>CP025656.1:8385289-8423464 GCA_003576665.1 Ipomoea trifida
AAAAACACATCCAAAAATAGGGCATAAAACAAGATTTCAGGATTTCAACACCAAGATCATATATATAGAATAGAGTGAATAAAATAGTTTTGATGGACATGGATGGTTACCTCAAAGAGCTTTTCTACTCCAATCAAGCCTTTTGCAGCCAAGTAAGCCCCACCTTCACCTTGATCATCTTTTCCCAAAGAACCCCAAAAGAAACTTTATAAGATAGTAAAAAGACTACTAAAAACACAAAATGCAAGATGGATTCTAGATAGATGCACTTACCCACTCCCTAACAAGCTTAAAAGAGCAACCTTTACTTGAAATACTTGTAGGAAGATGAAGATGAATTTTATGGATGATTCTGAAGAAATGGCGCTGAGAAGGTAGAGAGGAGAAAAGAAAGGAGTGATAAGTCTTTAGGGATTTAGTCTTCAAATTATATACCAAGAATACATACACATATTTAGGTTGTAAGACTAAATGATGTGGGCTTAAGTAACTAGTAATATGATGGTTTAGAATTTAGTTATATATTCAAGGACTAGTAGTTGGGCTTATAAATTCATCCCTTAGTAAATATAATAATAGAATTAAGAAGCCATAAGAATGTCTTAGAACAATATATGTATACATATATGTATGATCAAAAATTGGGCTTGTAAGGAATATTTAATTAGCAAATATTGTAAGGGTCCAAATTGAATAAAAATCCCTTACAAGAATAATTCAATTAATTGGGCTCTTGATTAAAGTAATTAAATTAGGCTCAGGAATATATATATATATCATATATATATATATTTAAATGAAGAATTAGCCCAATTGGAATTAATTAAATTGCCGAAAATTAATTAACGATCGGAAGGCTCGGAATGAATTTACGGGGTATTACATCTATGTACTTTGGTTTAGTTATTGGATGTCTTGAGGTATATTTAAGGATTATCGTTTATACAGTTGAACTCGTCTCTTATGTTTAGCCTGTGCATCTAGGCTGTGTTTAAACCTAGATGTGGCATGACGCCCCTGTTTTAAATTCGCTTCCGCTATGTTCTGTTTGGTTGAGTAAGGCAGCTGTTGTGTTGAGATTTTATCTATCTCAGACTGTATGAGGTTGGGGTGTCACAACTTGGGTAATCAAACAAATTAACAATTTCCTCATAAGCACAACACATGATCATACATAAAATCTCATCCACCAAGTAGAACAATACCTAAAAAAATAAAAGGGCAAGCAAGAGAGTAAAAATCCACTTACTTGAAAACTGTAGGTACACCCTAGAAATCCTCTTCTAACCCTTGTTGGTTTGATCACCACTTCTACTAGCAACAATTTTCCACCAACCAAAACACACAAGGAAAAGTTCCTATAAGATACACATATATAAACTAACTCTAGAATTATAACTATAATATAACACTTACTTATCAAGACTTTGCTTCCCAAGATGGATTCAATCAAAAGAAAGAAGAAGAAGAAGAAGAATTTTTTTTCGTTTGTGATGTTTCTTCGGCCAAGAGAAAGAGGAGAGAGGAAGACAAGATAAATATTCCCCCCTTTGAATGAGAATAAATAGGATAGAATCACTAATTTGAAAAACTCTCAATCACCTCTCTTGTAACTCCCAATCTAAAGATTTATGATAATGAAATAATAATTTGATAGGATAAATAAATCTTGATTTGATATGGATTATATATATTTATATATATATATATCATATACACGACTAATACATATATATAAAAATTAATCATAGTCTATATATATTAGTTGTGTAGTTAATACAATATATAGGTACATACTTAATTATATATATTAATATATTAATATAAACACACACATCCATTTATATATATATATACACGTACATATCATATATATTATATATTATATATCGCAACACATGCACAGTTATATAATTTATATATATATATATATATATATATATATATATATATATATATATACACATCACACCATACATACGTATATAAGTATATATAATATTAAAATTATATACATATATATCACCTAATTCAAGAAAGAAATATTATAATTATAATAATATTCTAGGTAGTTTAATAACTAGTTGGTCCAAATGAATAGAGTTTGTAATTCCAATGGATATGAACATGAGAGTAGACTTCAATGAACATGGATTAGGGACCAAATGAATATTGGAAAAGAATTAGGGAAAATTTTGGAATTTCAACTAGATGGAAATGGAAGCAAAAATCTCGGGTATCACACACCTCCTCTCAGTTTTCTGATCTTCGAGAATCTTGTTGGGACAACCGACTTCACGTAGATCTGTACGCTTGTTTGAAGAACAGTGCAATGGTTGACCCAAATCCTAGCAAGATGGCTTCTCTCGGATCTTATCTCTAGGAGTGGCCACTAATTTGCCTTTTCTCATTTTACCATAACAACGCCTCATGCCTTTTTCTAAGGAATTGGGATTTCTCACTAGCTCACACTAGGCTCACCTTTTGCCTCATGCCTACTAAATTAGTCCATTTTCCGGCTTCGCTTGAATTATATTTCTCAAGTTCAAGGCCACACACATTCAATTGGATAGAATTGAATCGCTAAATGCTAGAGAGAGAATTTTTACAAGTGTTCTAAGATTTTTATCTTCTAAAAATGAAAACTAACTCTCAAAATGTATAGAGATCCTCATATATAAAGAAGAATATGCACCTAGCTTGCTGTGCTCATTCCACGTGCGTGACACGGGCGTGATACGGAAATAATCCTCATCCACGCCTAGAATCACGCGTGATATAGGTTCAGACATCTTCCACGCTAAGAATCACACACATGTCAACTGTAACACCCCGTAAATTCATTTCAAGCCTTTCGATCGCTAATTAATTCCTTGGGCGATTTATTAATTCAATTGGGCTAGTCTCTCTCTCAATTTCGAAAATACATATATACACTTGTTATATTTGATGCCTAATTTAATTATTCTAGCCAAGAGCCCAATTAATTGAATTTATTCTTGTAAGGGATTTTATTCAATTTGGACCCTTACAATATTGTTATTAAATAATCTTACAAGCCACATTCTTGATCATACACTGTATATATACATATATTGATCCTAAGACATTCTTATGGGCTAATTCTTGTATTTAATTTGTAAGGGGTGAATTTAATAAGCCCAACTTACTAGTCTTGATTATATTTATTTCCTACACCATTATTTTATAAGATTACTTAAGCCCACATCATTTTATGTCTTACACCCTAAATAGTGTATGTATTCTTGGTATATAATTTGAAGATCAAATACCCTAAAGACTTTCACTCCTTTCTTCCTCCTACACTTCTTCATGCGCCATTTTCATCCATAATTTCCCTAAAATTCATCTTCATTTTCCCTACAAGATTTCAAGTAAAGGTTGCTCTTTTAAGCTTGGTTGGGAGTGGGTAAGTGCATCTATCTTAGAATCCATCTTGCATTTTGTGTTTTAGATAGTCTTTTTACATAATCTCATAAGTGTTCTTTTGGGGTTCTTTGGGAAAAAGATGATCAAGGTGAAGGTGGGGCTTCTTGAGCTAGCAAAAGGCTTGTTGGAATAGGAAAAGCTCTTTGAGGTAACCATCCATGTCCATCAAATCTATTTTATTCACCTATTCTATATATATTGATCTTGGTGTCGGAAATCCTGAAAATTCTTGTTGTATAGCCTATTTCTTGGATGTATCTTGTTGGATTTCATCTTGATCTTTGCCTTGTGTTGTATGATCAATGATGTTATGGATTTCCTTATTTTTGGACTCTAATTTGGATGAAATGTGAGTGTATTTGGTTGGGTTTTGTATTCTGGAAATGGTATTTGTTCATGTCTGCTTTCGGCTCTGGAAACTGGGAAATGGTTTGGCCTTGCGGAAGACCCAAGCGGCACAATGTAACCCGCGAGGGCGATCCGCAAGGTGGCGACGGAGGTGTTGGGCGGAGGGGAGAGGCCCGTTGAGGGGGACCGTCTCCTCTTTGCGGAGGAGGTCGGCGGAGAGGTGTGATCCGTTGCAGTGTTCCGCTACTTCACTGGGAATTGATTTCAAGTGAGCGATTTTCTGTTGTTGTTGTCTGTTGTTGGTCTTTTGTTTCAGAATATTGTTGGATTGTTTTGTTGGGTATTTTACCATGTTTTTGGAGTATTTATTCATGTCATTTATTGGGTATTTGATACCATAGTTTGGAGTATTGATTCATGTCTTCGGTTTCCATTTTTGGTACTCTTGATCTATTGATCCTTTGATTCATAATCTGGGAGTTGGTTGGTGTTCATATTTGAGATGAACCCTTGTTTGGTTGTTGAGTTGGTGTTGGAGTATGAGTTGTGATGGTGGTTTGGTTGATGTTGTTGTTGTGTTACTATTGTGCTACTATTGACTATGGTTTTGGACTGTGCTACTATTGGGCTACTATTGACTTCTGACTTTGGACTTCGGTCCCTGTGATTGGGTTGATTACCCCTGTGATTGGACTTCGGTCCCTGTGATTGGACTGTCGGTCCCTGTGATTGGACTACGGTCGCCTGGCTTGTAAGAATATTTAATAACAATTATTGTAAGGGTCCAAATTGAATAAAATCCCTTACAAGAATAAATTCAATTAATTGGGCTCTTGGTTAGAATAATTAAATTAGGCATCAAATATATACAAGTGCATATATGTATTTTCGAAATTGAGAGAGAGACTAGCCCAATTAAATTAATAAATTGCCCAAGGAATTAATTAGCGACCGAAAGGCTCGAAATGAATTTACGGGGTGTTACATCCACCACCGGAGTAAAAAAACAATCAAAATCGAAAACACAAAAAGGAGGAAATATACCTTGGTGGTGGGGAATGGTGACGAAAAGGAAAAGAAGATGGAGAAGAAGCTGCTCTTGTGTTGCAAGTAAAAGCTGCTCTGGTGTTGGTGAAAGGCGAAGAAGAAGCTCGGTGATGTAACGAAGGCGATGAAGAAGAGGCGGATAATGACTTCCCCCCAAAAAAAGGGGAAGTCGTTTTCCGTAAAAATCAATCTGTTTTCCTTTGACCAGGCTTTATTTTCCTTTGAATTTAGAATTTCCATCTAGCCAAACACTACAAACCCGGAAACCAAGTTTCGAAAGCAGGAAAATGACTTTTTGAAAATGTTTTCTGGAAAATGAGTCATTTTCAGGAACAAATTTTCATTTCCGGTGTTTGGCTGCACAGCAGAAAACTGTGTTTGTGTGTTCTGTTCATTTTCCAGAAAATGATCAGGAAAATTAACAGAATTGTATACTTCTAACATTTTAATTGCTATATACCTAAAAAAAATATTTTTATTGTTTTGTTTAAAATATAACAACTTTTATTTCAAATTCCATGCAACAAAAAGTATGTAAAAAAGGTAGATTCAAACAGTATCCAAAAAAATGTTTACTGATTACCCTTGTACATCATAGGCAATAATACACTAACAAAATTCATGAAAAAAAAAAACAGAATCTCTGTTTATTACTCTAGCATCTGAAAAATCATAATACAACACAATATAAAAACAAATGAGGGAACTTGTGTAACCAATCTGAATCACATGAGACTTAACATTGTATAAAACTGGGGAAAGAAGAGGCTAAGAAGTTGGACCCTACGACCATAATACAACACCATCACGAAACCATTGGCTGATGAACCAATTGCAACTGGTACCCTTTATGAGGAGGTCATTTGAAGCCAATAATTAACTAAGTTATTCAGCTGCAATGTAGGTACTAGCAGCTGCCCTATACATCTGATTTCAACCTGTACAATAATCAAATAAACACTCAGTGAAGCGTAGAACTTAAAAACAGTACTACTGTGTTTTTACTCCTAGTACTTGTTTTTTATTTATTTATTATTATGGCATGTATTTTAGCATCAAAACACATGGCACCATATGTTCTTTGCTCCATATTTCTATCTATGATAATATGTTTTTTTCATCTTATATCTTTGCTCCAGTATCATCTTCTCTATATTGTAGTATCTCTATTTCATAGTGTGCAATCTAGAAAATGTTGCACCAACTGTGGTTTCCTTCCTAGATGCGACAAGTACTGAAGTTCTCTTGTCATCAGTCATCAATGCCTTAACTGAGTATGTCTTCCCTAAGGATTTATGAGAACCAAGGAATATGTGAAATCTAACTCTCATTATCAGACCAATATTTTCCTTTATTGAACAATTTAGATGAGGGATATGTTTTTCCTAATTCTCATTATCAGACAACAAATATATGAAATCTAACTCACATGAGGGAATACAGGTTTCTTGAACAATTCAAACTTCAAGAATAATATTATTCAAAAAAGGAATTGTAAAGTTAGTACTCCAAAACAAAAAAGTAATCCAAATCAAACTGGTTTTCGGTCGGAAACCAAACTTGGAAAACCAGATTCTGGTTTCCCAAGTCGGAGACAAGTACGTTTCCGGCTGTGGGTTTTCGTACTCACAGCTGAAAACCATTTCCAGTGGCCGAGATCTGTCAGATCCACCACCGGAGTAAAAAAACAATCAAAATCGAAAACACAAAAAGGAGGAAATATACCTTGGTGGTGGGGAATTGTGACGAAAAGGAAAAGAAGATGGAGAAGAAGCTGCTCTTGTGTTGCAAGTAAAAGCTGCCCTGGTGTTGGTGAAAGGCGAAGAAGAAGCTCGGTAGCTAGTGACCCGGAAGTCAAAATCGCGACATAAATTGGTTCGAATTATTGTGTTATATAGTTTATTATGTCATAAGACTTGTAAGTCATTTGCTTCCACTTGAACACATGAGTATGTGTGATTGAATAGACAAGACCCAGATTATCTTTGCTAAAAGGCATGAGTTTGAATCCCATGAGCAACATTTTAAGACCAAAAAGAAAACTAAGCTTTAAATATATTATTTTGGTGTTATTAACTAATAAGTTAATATGGAGCATTGGTTAAATGCTTGAGCACTACACTTACTGGTCCATCGTTTAAATCCCATTAATAGCATTTTGGTCTTCATAGACTAAGTTTGGGAGCTATTTTGCACGCCTAAACTTTTTGGGAGCATAGACTAAGTTTGGGAGCTACTTTGCACGGCTAAACTTTTTGGGAGCAAGTCAAAGTCAATGAGTCAAGGGGAGCAAGTCAAAGTCAATGAGTCAAGGGAGCTAGTTATGGAGGAAGTCAAGTCAAAGAGAGCAACCTTGGGAGGAACTTTGGCAAGATTCATGCGCATGAATCATACATCATTCATACACGCGTGAAAGGCTTTATGGAGCATGCTTTGGAGCAACTTTGAGTGGAACTTACACTTAGCCATATTTTCAAGTTCCATATATATTTTGAAGGTCCAGTACGTAAAGCCATGAACCAGATGAAATTGAAAATGGTGATTTCATGAAGATTATTGTTAATACTCAAACAAGAATCATCCGGAAAATATTTTTAAATATCAACTTGCCAAGATCAAATCAAGAATGCAACAAAGTCAAGAATGTCAAGCTCTGAAGGTAACAAAGTCCACAATATCAAGCTCTGAAGGCAATATAGTAAAAAATTGGAGGCTACAAGTTTCAAGGATCAATCAAGCCGAATTAGAAGACTTTTGTGAGCAATTGCAAAGGTAATTTTTCAAAAATTACCAGAGGCATTAAATGTTGCAGATCAAATTGGAGAAGATATCAGATCAAATTGGCAAAGTTATCAAATCAACGGTATGGTCATTAAATGAAGAGGTATGTCCATCAAATCAATTGGCATGACCAATTAGATCAAGTGAACGTTCAAAATTTGAATATTCAAAACGGGCAAATAATTCTTTGAATTATAAAAAGTCCAAGAAGACTTGAAGACAAGCACAAGACAGACTACAGTTACGGTACTAACCACGGTGAAATTAAAGGAAATTTAAAGTGCTGAGATATTGAGCTATACACGAGAGAAATTCAAGTCTTAGAGAGGAAATTTTATTTCTTGCAAAAACATCTCTACTGAGTGTAGAAAGGAGTGTAGCTTTGTGCAACACACTCGGGGGAACTAAGTGTCGCTTTGTGCAAGACACTTGGTTGGAGCATAGCTTTGTGCGAGGCGCTCGGGAGCTTAGCTTTGTGCGAGGAGCTCGTGTTGAGTGTAGCTATGTGCGAGACACTCGGGAAGTGCTTGTGTAGCACTGGTGTTTCACTATTTGTATCTGGGTGAACAAGATAATGGAATTCCCTCCTTGGAGTGAAAGGAGAATAGTGGACTAGGAGGATTACGCCACCTTTGAACCACTATAAATCTTTGTCTCTATTTACTTTACAGCACTTTACATACTTTGCATATTTGACTCACTAACCCATTCATACTGTGTTGATTTATTCATCTAGGTTTGTGTGTTCCCACATTCGCATGTGCTTCAAACTTTGCATACTTATTCTTTGAGCTAATTCAAGGCATTCCATCGTGTTGCATGTGATTTATCTCTTCAGTTTTACGTAACTTTTATTTATAGCACTTTACCTTTCGAATATTCTGCTGTGCATTTCAAATTGATTTTATTCACTTGGAATTATTTCTAGTGAAATGTTATAAAGTTTTTAATTGTTAGAAAAGTCTATTCACCCTCCCCCCCCACCCCTAGACTTTTCACCGCCCAATCGGGACCAACAAATTCCTATTAAGCTCCATCATATATATATATATATATATATATATATATATAAAGTGGCGGATCTAGAAAAATGTGCTAGTGGGGGCGAAACATAAAAGAGGTAGCACCAAGTTGCTCTCTTATATGGGAGGTTGTGGGTTCGAGCCTCAACGATATTGACTCGTTTTGCTTCAATATGTTGAGAAAGTAGTAATGAACATATATTGCATTGTAATAGAATCGGTAATATTAAAAAAATGAAACACTTAAAAGAATATAGTCATAAATATTGTTGGATAAAGACGAAAAATAAAACACATCAAAACTTTATACAAATATTAATAACAATATATGAAACATAATTAATTTGATAAAATAATTCAAACAGAAAACACATTATAAATTACAAAGGAAGATGAATTGCAGCCTTTAGGATTCAAACCATCGCCCTTCCTTAAGTAAAAACACGACCCAACCAACTCAACTAACTAGTCAATTCTTTATTTATATCTGTTTTCATATATTTATATCTAAAATTGTTCTATACATACATACAAACATACGTACATACATCCATGCTGGATCCGCTAGTGTTTATATATATATATATATATAGAAATCTGCTCAACTGTGGCCGCACCTTCCCGTGCGGTCGGTGCGGTTCACACCACTCAATGTTATAAAACGCACCACATGAAAATACACAAAAACACCAAAAAACACACCACACACCCAAAATAATGCACCATAACTCCCCTGCCCCTAATTGTGCATTTTCAAACACTGTGTGGTGTATATTTCCATACTTAGTGGTGTGATTTTTGGTGATGTGTACCTAACGGTGCATATTTGTGTGGTGCATTTTCTAACACTAAGTGGTGTATATCTGTATACATAGTGGTGAGGCCGCACTGTTCACACGTTAAGACGCAGCCACACTTGAACTCTACTCTCTCTCTCTCTCTCTCTCTCTCTCTCTCTCTCTCTCTCTATATATATATATATATATATATATATATATATATATATATATATATAGTATTTTATAAGACATTTGACCCAATATCTTATGGACTTTAATTTTATCTCTTATCATATTATTATTCCTTGTAGTCCAATTTAATTCCTTATATATCTTTTTTTGACAATAATTCCTTATATATCTATAAGCCTTATAATTCTAAAAAGGCCCATTTAATAAGTCATCCTAACCTAATGCTTATATATAAATGTATGTATATACTTCTCCTATCTTATCCACTCATATAAAAGCTAAGACTAAGGCATTTTCTAAGAAGCCACTCTCTCTCTTCCCCTCATCTCTCACGCCATTTCCACCATCAACCCTACCAAATATTCATCCTTCATCATCCTCAAGAATTCAACCAAGACTCATCTTTTTATCCTACCAAGTTGGACCATGGTGAGAGCTCATCTTGCATCTCCTTTCTCCTCTTTCTATTTCATCTTTCTTATGATTCTTTTTCTATCTTTTGTTGGGCTTTGGGGTTCCTAAGATGATCAAAAGATGGATGATGTGCTAGGCTAAGCTTGAAGGAGGCCTTATGACATTGCGGTTTTGCGTAGGGTTGGAGTGTCAAAAGATATTTGTATGATAAAACCGAAAGTCTGTGACTCCCCGAGTGTGAGTCTCGAAGGAGGGACGTGGAGGTATGTCAAACATTCAGGAGTTTACTAGATGGAGTCATGCATAAGATTTGAGTGTGGTGAAGGGTGGAATTGCAAGTGAGAGTGTAGTTCATTGATTGGTTGTGAGTGCAAGAGAATAGTAAAATAAAAGTTGTTTTGGGAATATGTAAAAAAAGGGGTAGGGATTGGATAGTGTTCATGAATATTGCATAGTGAGAGTCTAAGGTCATGGATTAGGACTGCTAGGATATTGTCTATTCAAGAGTGTGTTGTCTTAGTCCTTTTCCACCTTGTGTACTAAGGCTTCTTTGACTTAGGAGTGCCTACAAGCATCCAAAGTTCTAAGAGCAATTTTATCAAACACTTAAGCTACACACTATCCTACTATTCTTAAGAAGTCCATAGGAACTTTGATTGTGCAAAGCTTCAAATCCTAACTCTAATCAAAGACATGAAAGAGTCAAGAGCTCAATCTCTCATCTAGATTGGCCAAATCCAAACAAGATCTCATCAAAACAACAATCAAAAGACAAGAATTGATAATCCATCAACACAAACTCATAGATCCAAGATATAGAAATAAGATCATCACAAAAGCAATATTCAATCACACAATCCAAATCCCTAGACTAAATTAGCTACTCATGATATGAAATGAAAGTAAAAGCTAATTCAATCCAAGAACAAGATAGCTAAAATTATAGAAATGAAATTGAGATCACCTAGAGAGAAGAAGATCTTCAATCCAAGCTTGTTGTCTTCTACAATGGGAATTGATCTAATCTAAAAACTAAGAAAAATGGAGAAAACTCTCCAAAGAAAAACTAAGAAAAGAGAAAACTAAAATTCTGGAAAATCCTCCTCTTGAAAATTCATCAAAGGGGTTTAAATAGTCTCCGAAATGACAACCCTAGCTGAAACTTGCGCATTACCGTCTCCACGCCTCTCACAAAGCGTGGGGAGCTTCTGGAAAGTTTCCACGCTTGCTCACAAGCGTGTGGCCTTCCAGATTGGTCCTCCGGGGCTCCGCTTTTGCCTGGTTTGCTCTTTAAGCTCATCTTTTGGTCCTATATGCTCCCGGGGCTTCCTGTTTTACTTCTTTTAAACTATAAGTAGCTTCTGTGCACCAGTTAGTGATTTTCAAGCATTTACGCACATAATTTACCAAATAAGGATGCTATAGATGCGATTAAACACCCTAAAATGTGCTTGAAATAAGGGTATCTTGCAGTCTTATCACCTTGGTTGATTAGATAGCTTCAAGAGGTAATCCTTATGTCCAATAAAACCTACTTTCCACTCTTGTATGATAATATGTGTATTCTTGCATTCTTGAGCTATTATGGTGATATATCTTTGATATTGTGGTTTGATCTTGAAGTTTCTTGTATCCTTGAAGTTCCATTTATTCTACTCTTGATAGCCTATTGTTGTTGGTATATTTTGTATTATGGAAGATCTGAGTATAGTTGCATATTTCGTTGACTGAGTGTTGTTTCTGGAAATGACCCACGGGACTGGCATGCCTGTGAGCTAGCCCCGCAAGGCTACTAGTGGAACTGAGTGGCGGAAGACTCTCTTCCATTGCCCTCTTCTATTTGTTCTTGCGGTAGTGAGTGGCGGACTCCCTAGTCCCGATGTACTGTTATGTTGGTTCAGTGCTGTTCACTGTTCCAGTGAACTTTATTCCAGTATGAGTATTCCTTGGTTGTTTTAGTTTGTTGTGATGGCATGATGTGGAATAATTCCTATTCTTGTTTATTGAATATTATTCATTCATGAATCCTATCATTTAATAATCCTTGTATCTTGTGAGTATTGGAATTCTATGTTTTGTTGATATCGTTGACTATATTGAGTATTTGTTGCCCAACTGTACTCTTGTAGTCTTGTATTATTTCCTTGGATTGATTATAATTCTTTTAGAATTCTTATTCTTGGATTGAGTTTGAGCTACTACCTTTGATTCTCATTTGTATATATGTTTCTTTGGAATCCTATATATATATTATGTACTCCTTGTTGAGAGACATTCTTTGTTGAGAGTTATATTCCTTGTTATTGAATCTTTCTTGATATCATTACGCTGGCATGTGGATCCGTGTGGGGCTTACTATGACACTATTGGTTTGAGATTTGTGGGCCTTTGGCTCTAGTGAATATTTTGGGCACCTGGTAGAAATGAATCCTAGGTGTAAGAGGTAGTAACTAACCCGTTGGGCTTTGAATCCTAATAGGGGGTGTATACACTTAAAGTGCTAGATTTGTTTCTATTGTGGTAAGGTTCGCTTATTGGACGGAGGTGACGAATGTTGTGTGGGGAACGTCGTTCACTAAGGACGTAGCTGCGGTGAAATCCTGCATTATCTGGCTCACTTGACACTATTTGTGGATATTGATTTATGTGGTATTATTTTTGGATTGGAGTCCTCCACGTGAATTTCACTATTACATTTGGTGGACTATGTGGTGGATTGAACCTCTCTTGATTCCTATTTGATTATCTATCATCTCTTTGTTACTTATTGTGATTATGACTTATCTTGACGTTCCTTCGAGTGACGTATTGAGTTTGTAGTTCGTTGTGGTCTAACAACCTTTCGTGAGTCATTCTTGTTATCTTTATTATGGTGGTGTAAGAGCCTTTTGAAAATATTCCTTAGTGTTGGCTAGTGGGTGAGTATATATTCTATCTGTCGGTCTCAAAGCCTATGGTAGATAAGAAATGTATATATTGTAGTTTTACGTGTTGGAGTGAGTTTTACTTAGCAATATTCACTAATTATTTTAACTGGTAATTTCAGGTATGGAGTAGAGCCTTCATAAGCACGTTTAGCATGCAAGTAGTTCTACCTCTCTCTCTTGTAGTTAGTTTGTGTAGTTGCATTGAGACAATTTTGAGATGTAATAATTTTAGATTTCAGACTTATGATTTTGATGTATTTTGAGTTTTTGGTTCTAGCCTTAGCATCTAGCTTAGCAGAAGTTAGGTGTGGCACAACACCCTAGATATTTGGTTATTGCTTCCGTTGTGACTAGAGTTAATTATTATCTTCTGATTGAATTTTAAGCTTTAATTACCTTAAGTATTGCCTTAAAGTTGGGGGTGTTACAGGCTTGGCCATTGCATTTGATGTTAATAAAATGACAAATAATTTCCTCAAAGAATATGCAAATGACCATTTTGCTGCCTCGTTAATGGCACAAACATATTCTTTATCATCCTCAATTATTCCTCGTGCATTGACAACTCTTGCGTGCATAGGGTGAAATGTCAAAAGATATTTATATGTTAAAACGGAAAGTCTGTGACTCCCCGAGTGTCGGTCTCGAAGGAGGAACGTGGAGGTGTGTCAAACGTTTCGGGAGTTTACATGATTGGATCATGCATAGGATTCGAGTGTGGTGAAGGGTGATTTGTGAGTGAGAGTAGTTCATTTGGTTGGTTTGAGTGCAAGAGAGTAGTAAAGTAAAAGTGATTTTGTGAATATGTAAAAGGGGTAGGGATTGGATAGTGTTCATGAATATTGCATAGTGGAGTGTCTAAGGTCATGGATTAGGATTGCTAGGATATTGTCTATTCAAGAGTGTGTTGTCTTAGTCCTTTTCCACCTTGTGTACTAAGGCTTCTTTGACTTAGGTGCCTACAAGCATCCAAAGTTCTAAGAGGAATTTTATCAAACACTTAAGCTACACACTATCCTACTATTCTTAAGAAGTCCATAGGAACTTTGATTGTGCAAAGCTTCAAATTCTAACTCTAATCAAAGACATGAAAGAGTCAAGAGCTCAATAATCTCTCATCTAGATTGGCCAAATCCAAACAAGATCTCATCAAAACAACAATCAAAAGACAAGAATAGATAATCCATCAACACAAACTCATAGATCCAAGATATAGAAATAAGATAATCACAAAAGCAATATTCAATCACACAATCCAAATCCCTAGACTAAATTAGCTACTCATGATATGAAATGAAAGTAAAAGCTAATTCAATCCAAGAACAAGATAGCTAAAATTATAGAAATGAAATAGAGATCACCTAGAGAGAAGAAGATCTTCAATCCAAACTTGTTGTCTTCTACAATGGGAATTGATCTAATCTAAAAGCTAAGAAAAATGGAGAAAACTCTCCAAAGAAAAACTAAGAAAAGAGAAAACTAAAATTCTGGAAAATCCTCCTCTTGAAAATTCATCAAAGGGGTTTAAATAGTCTCCGAAATGACAACCCTAGCTGAAATTTGCGCATCACCGTCTCCACGCCTCTCACACGCGTGTGAGCGTGTGTGGGAAGCTTCTGGAAAGTTTTCACGCCTGCTCACACGCGTGTGGCCTTCCAGTTTGGTCCTCCAGGGCTCCGCTCTTGCCTGGTTTGCTCTTTAAGCTCAACTTTTGGTCCTATTTGCTCCCGGGGCTCCTGTTTTACTTCTTTTAAGCTAAAAGTAGCTTCTGTGCATCAGTTAGTGATTTTCAAGCATTTATGAACATTATTTACCAAGTAAGGATGCTATAGACGCGATAAAACACCCTAAAATGTGCCTGAAATAAGGGTATCTCGGAGTCTTATCATGCATAACAAACATCTCTAAAAGTAGTATGTTACGCTCCATCAATCACTTTTATATCTTCAAAGCAAGTAGGTCTCCGCACCAAGTTTAGTAGACATCTTAGGTAAAATAGTTCACTACTATTAGGAGGCACATAGAATTTTTTTGGCAAGAGATGTCATTCTGATTTATCTTTCTTCCAAACAAATTTTTTTGGCATTTCTGCATAAGTTAACTGTCTTGCTTCTTCGTATTTCCTATTTGCTTCAAACCAAGCTGTGAACATACTTTGTGACACCATGGGACGGTTAACAACATCATCAACCACGTCATCGTCATCAAATATAATGGATTTCTCATTAGGAAGATGAAAACTCAAACATTCCACTGAAGGATTCCTAAATTGTATATCAAATGCAAATATCCTCCAAGCGGCCTCACAAGGTGAGGTATACCTACAATCGTAATACATCTTGATTTAAAACTCTGCAATTACACGGTCGTTGTCCTTGTTGACGTACTTAAATAAGTACTTGATTGATCTGGACTGATTACACCATTCCACATTAATATGAGCCCTATACTTCAACAATAAGTATATGTTGTGTGGAACCACATATCTACTGTCTAGGTTTTTTTTTTTTTTTTTTTTTTTTTTTTTTTTAAGCAAAGCCCAGTAAAACTTCATAGAGTTATCAACTAATAAAAGTTCATGGATCACTTTCAGCTCATCATGGCAAATTACAAAAAGTTATGAGAAGATAAAGTTGGTGAAAATTTAGTGAGGGGGAATTAAGCAGCACCAACAGCACCCTTGCCCTTCTTTCTTTGGATCTTCTTCATGTAGAACTCGAGTTCTTTGCCCTCCAAAATGTAACCATCAGCCCTCCCGCATTGGCCAGGTCGGGAAGAGATGCAGGCCATCAGCCTACCAGCACTGAATTGCTCTTCAAGGTGAGCATCAAGTTTACGATCCTTTTGTCGTTTCTCTAGTTTCCTAACAACATGATTACTCCTCTTAGTATCTTCAGTAGCAGCGGTTTCTCCTTCCTCAGCAGCTTCCTTCTTGGCAGGCCCCTTCTTCTTCCTACCAATGTCAACACCGTAGTGCTGGAGGTACCACTGCTTGAACGGGGCTGCATCGACCTGAACAATTGCACTCTTCACTAGAGTTTGTGTCCGAACAAGCTCATTGTTCGAGGCATTGTAGAGAACATCCAGGATACGTGTCTTCCTAGTAACTGCTTCACTACCCCAAGAATAATTTCCTGTGTCCAATCTCAGAGCCCTCCATTTCACATTGCCTCCTCGCACACGAACTCTTCTTACCATTTTGTTGCTTGGTAGCTTAGTATTTGCAGGTTGACGGCCAAGCTCATACTTTCGCTTCTTCCTCCATGCCTTCTGCTTGCCACCAGTGGCACATTGAGTCACGAGAGATACCCATTTTTTGCAGAGAGCTAAGGCGTCTCCTCCTTCAATCTCTTGCGGCCGTCGAATCTTTAGGTTAATTCCATTTTTCTTGATCGTGCGACCATTATCCCTCCTACGGTAAATCGAATAATCATCTTGATCCAAAATAGAATTCTGCACAAATTTTTTGGAGAATAATTTTGAACACTCACCATTGACCATGCAAGGTGAATTTTTCCTAGTTGAACCACATGGACCATGCGTCATGAATTCTTCAATGGCTTTGCAATACTCTGGCTCACATAATTGACTTGGTATCTCAGCAGATATTCACATATCAATATCTTTTGGTGTAGAAGAAGAATCATTTTTTTGCCAAGAATATAAGAATGTGAGCATGTGGTAACCCCTTTTTTTGGAATTCAATCATGTAAATCACTAAAAAATAAAAGAAAAAATGTTAGTATTCAAAAAAAAATTAATGTATAAAATATAAATAATATAGGAATGATATTTGACAATTTTTACCAGCTATAACTACTCCAAAAATGTTTTGTTTCCGAATCTCTAGAATAAGAATATTTAACTTCATTTTAAAAGCACGACATATAATATTTGGCCTATCTTCAGCTTTCAATCTCCGAGGTTGTAGTAACCTTTTTACTACAGGCCACTTCGGGTTACATGTGAAAGTAATAAACAGATTTGGATAACCAATTGGTTTGCAAATGACCATTGCATCTTGGTAATTTTGAACCATATATTGTGCACCTCCAGTAGAACTGGATGGCAAAATGATTATCTTTCCTTGTGTAATAATATTTACTTCTCCACGTGTTAAAGCATCTGTCAAACACTTATACAATTCACATCTTAAAGCCTTTGGTGTGTCCTAATGTAGAGTAAACATTCAGGCTCTATCATAGTATAAGCATCAATAAATTGTTGTAACAACCTTCTTGCATACAACAAAGTGGATGTCTCATACAACCAGGGTGCGGGTAGAATTGCCATCCCTAGTGTAAATTATACAATGGACCAGGTATACCTTGCATGTAGACCCTAGTTTAAAAACAACATTCAAATTCTATATTTGTAGTTGATACATTTTGTACCTCCAGTTGATTGTTTATGTACTTGTAATTATCATATTATGTGTCAGCAATTATCAAGTTATTTGTTTATATGTATAAAAACTGTTAATTTGGACTACAAAATATGTTAACGAAAAGTAAGTAATTTTAGTTTTCAAAAAAAAAAGTAAGTAATTTTATATTAGACTTCACAATACGTTCATGGTATAACAATTGCTCTTGGTCCTTTACAGTTGTTATATAGATCACACAACACTACGTGCAGGTCTACGCAACATTACAGTTGGGCCAAGCTTTGCGTGGCGATGTTGCTGAGACTTGAGAGTTCCATTCTCTTACCGCTGTAAGCGCCACGTGTCTTCCTCGTCCCTTACGTAGTTACGTATTCACTCTCTCCCGCCAACCTCGGTAGTCGCAACACCTCCTTCTCGTCTCTCTCTCCATTTCCAAATTCCAATCGTTCGTTTCGAACGTCCATGCTCTCTCTCTCTCTCGCCCACCGCCTTCTCTTTTCTTACTCTCTCTCGCGAAACCAGAAGACGAAATCCGGAAAAATCCCTTCGATTCAATGCAGTGTCAACTCTTCAATCTTGGGCCTCGCGGCAAACGCGCTTGAGTTTTACAATTTCAGGAATGCCAGATTCGCTTGGTTTCGTTTGAGTTTTGTTTCAAGATGTCTGGGGAGGTTGAGAGGATTACGAAGGGAAACCCACCTGGGATTTCTGTGATAAGAAGCATCAGAGGCAAAGATTGGAGCTTTAAGACATATAGATACGTGGTTTTGTTTGTAACATTTATAGCATATACATCTTACCATGCTTCCAGGAAGCCAAGTAGCATAGTGAAGAGTGTTTTGGATCCTAAGTCGGGTATTGATAATGCGACCTTGAATTCTTCTAACTTGTGGCCAGTTGGTGATGTTTTCGTGAAGAGAGAATTGGAATTGGATTTAGGCAGATCAAAAGGGAAAGGGTGGGAGCCCTTTAATGGGAAGGATGGGACGAAGAAATTGGGGGAAATCGATGTTGCTTTTCTTGCGTGTTATTCAATAGGAATGTACGTGGCAGGGCATTTAGGTGATTCCTTGGACCTCCGGCTGTTCCTCACCGCTGGGATGATTGGGAGTGGTGTTTTTGTTGCCCTTTTCGGGATGGGATATTTCTGGAATATCCATGAATTCTGGTTTTATTTGGCTATGCAAATGGGTGCTGGGCTTTTTCAGGCCACAGGATGGCCTTCAGTTGTGGCTGTTATTGGGAATTGGTTTGACAAGAGCAAAAGGGGATTGATCATGGGTGTTTGGAATGCCCATACCTCTGTAGGGAATATCAGTGGATCCCTTCTTGCGGCTGCTGTTTTAGATTATGGATGGGGTTGGTCCTTTATTCTTCCTGGTGCTTTTATATTTGTGACAGGGCTGATTGTGTTCTTCTTCTTGCCCGCTTATCCGGAGGATGTTGGATTTCCTTGTGAAAATGCTGTTGTGGCAGAGCATAGTGATGAAGAAACTCAGTTAGGGAATGAAAATGAAGGTGCCAGTATGTTTCGCCATGGTTCTGTAACTAGGAAAGGTGTTGGCTTCCTTGGGGCTTGTTTAATACCAGGTGTAATTCCATTTGCCTTGTGCCTTTTCTTCTCCAAGATGGTGGCATACACATTTTTGTACTGGTTGCCATTCTATCTCAGCCAAACTGGTAGGTATCCTCCTATTCATTCTTTTGCCACTTCTAGATGCACATTCCCCTGCCTTTACATAAATGTGTATTCCAATTATTAGTTCACGTGTTGCTTGGAGCCCGTCCAAAGCTGAGCATATAATATATAAACATAAATGTGTATTTCAACTATCAGTTTAGCCTTTTAGTTGAGGCGTATCACACATGTGTTGCTTGGAGCCCGTGGCTCGGACATGTGAGGGGTCGTGTTGTACATATCATATGTGCATTTCAACTATAGTTGAGGCGTATCACATACACGCATAAAATATATAATACATGTGCAGTCCAAGTATCAATTTAGCCTTTTAGTTGAGGTGTATTACACATGTGTTGCTTGAAGCCCATTCAAAGTAATTGGCTTGCACACGTGAGGGGGCGTATTGGGCATAAAATATATAAATATATAAGCATTTATGAAGAATGTACGTCCTTGAAACCAAGCATTTATGAAGAGCGTTTGCAGATTTCCTTCTTACTTTAATTGCTTATAAGATTTTACTTTATATGTTCCCGCAAAAATTAGCATCATTGAAATCTTTAATGCATTCCACATCAGAGTTGCTCTTATAGCTTGAAAGTACAAGAATCTACAGATTGTGTGTATATGTTACATGGCGGCTGCATGGAGCTTATATAGTTGTTGTATTGATGAAGGAAAATCGCAAATATACTAACTACCTCAATCCTGGGCCTTTTGGCAATACTCATGAAAGTTAAAGTTTGAAATTATATTATTTATTGGGAATTGGATTAATTGTGAAAGATTGTTCAGGTTATAATGGTGTGGATCCATGGAGTTTAGATAAGGTTGAGCTATTTTTCTAATTTTTTTTTTTTTAATATGCATCTGAAGTGATACAATTTGGTTTGCGTTTATAGATGTTTTAAACAATAGTGATCATAAATACAATTCGGTTTGCAGTCTGGTTTGATGATTTGGATAGCCTTTGTTTGAACTGTTTTTCCATCTAGTGTTATTTTTTCTTACGCTTACCCAGTTCTCCTGATGAATCTCTTCGCAGCTATCGGGGGAGAATATGTGTCCGTGAAGTCTGCTGGAAATCTTTCTACTCTTTTTGATGTTGGGGGAATTGTGGGAGGAATTCTAGCTGGCTTATTCTCCGACTGGTTTGATGCTCGTGCTACTACAGCGGCCAGCTTTATGTCTGCAGCAATTCCCGTGATGTTTTTATATCGCAGATTTGGAGGTGTATCCGAGACCCTTAACATTTTCCTCATGTTTTTGTCTGGATTGTGTGTGAATGGACCGTACGCGCTTATTACTACTGCGGTCTCCGCAGATCTTGGTACTCACAAATCTCTGAGGGGAGATTCCCGAGCACTAGCTACGGTTACTGCAATCATTGACGGAACTGGATCGCTTGGTGCAGCACTTGGTCCGCTTTTGACAGGTTTTCTCTCCACAAAAGGATGGGATGCCGTTTTTATAATGCTTTCAATTGGGGCTCTGTGTGCTGTGCTTCTGTTATCCAATTTGGTTGTTACCGAACTCAGAGGGAAGAATTACAAACACCGGCCTAACGTAGAACACAATTCTGGAGGTATTGTACTGTTCACTTGTAATTATCTTTATGCTCGGTTTTGCAATTTTCATTTTTTGCGTTTTTTTATAAACTATGCATGAACAATAGAGCAAATGAGATATAGGTCCATTTACATGCCTATATGAGAAGTTTTGTGATATCAGAACTCTTTTCTATTTGAATTCAATTCCCATTAGAGTGCTTCCAATTTCATCAAAAGAACACTTTAAAAAAAAATTAAATTTAAGATTGGCAATAGTGAAACATGATACACCGTCCATCTCTTGAAATATGGAAACTGTTGTTGGGCGGAGGCCGGTGAAGGGCCAAGTCCAGCACCATGCCTCTCGAAAATGTAGCGGTATATAAGGAAATAAAGTTACGTCTTCGCCACGAGCTATAGCTTTTGGCATAGTGGTAAGTGCTTGATTCAAGAGTAAAAATTGTGCAGTTAAGGCTGGCAGGTGCTGTGATCCTAACAACTGTCGTAGATAGCATTTTAGACGATGCCTTTACATTGTTTGCTGAATTTTAGTAGATAAAAATTGGGCTGTTATCCTAGTTTGGGGGAAAGACCACACAGCAATTGTGTTCTGTACACAATCAATATTTCCTAACATTCTAATCTGCATAGTATATATTGTCAATGGATTCTTGGCCTTTGGGGAGGCACCCTTACTTTAGGCCAAGGGCTCAAACCACATCAAAAGCGGCTCAATGTTTGGTGTTCTTGTTCTATTATTGGTGGGTAGTTTAGTCTAAGGGTCATAGTTACTTATTGTAATTGAAGACATTCATCATTTGTTATGTAATTGAGTGTATTCATTGGTCAATCGATAATATTAGGGCTTCAACATGTCCCATCATCTCGAAAATCTTCATGTGTGCAGGTTCTGCATCTCAACCACTTTTACACGACGAAAGATAGAGATATCGGGATTTGGTGCTGTTCTGGCAAAGCAGTTCTAGCCCAAAGAACAAGAAGTTTCTCTAAACATCATCGGACTGAAATGTGGTCTGAGAATTTTGGTCATCTACAGACTCTTTTGGTTAGTTTTCTGGTCGGTCTTTTGTATATATATATATATATATATATATATATATATATGGTCTATTTCATTCCTAGGTCTGCAATGAAGTTGATGGTGAAGACAGAGTTTGTAGTAGACATCAGGCTTAATGGTTTTGTGATAGAGCACTCAATCAGCAAATGTTGGCTGCATTTTGTTCCATAAATGTTGTGATATATTATAAATGCTACACCTATTATTTATGTATTGTATTATTTTATTTTCTCATTTATTAGAACTCTGATTACTAAAAAAATAGGGATTTTTAAAATAAAAATAAGTAGTCTCCCAATGCTTATCATTCTTTATAACTTTTATAAATTCTTGTTTCAAGACATGCAATTAGGATTTGAAAACAAAATAAACGGAGAGAAATTATCTTATTTATTATCTTGTTCGTTTAGGTTAAAAGAACCATGATAATTGAAGATTGAGCTAATATTCTGAAAATGTCTTATTTTATTTTCTGAGACTTTTTGTTATGTGTTTTAAACTTAACTTTTAGTAAATATTAAAACAATTCTTGTTTTGCCAATGACTTTTTGGTCTAGAGGTCATGGGTTTGAGTCTCAGTGGAGACGGTGTTGATTAAGCGCATAACTTTTTTATTTACGAATATTAATAATAGACAACACATAAAACATTTGGTCCTTCTTCTTCTTCTTAAATATTAAAATTGAACATATAAAATACCGTAATGCTTTTCTACATCTATAACTAACTTACAAGAGTTAATTAGTCAAATGCAAGTTATATATATATATATATATATATATATATATATATATATATATATATATATATATATATATATATATATATATATATATATATAGATTTTTATTCTGATGATAACAATTCTTTAGGTGTGGATGTGAGGACAAATTCAAACCTTTGATCTGCAAGATCTGACGGATGAGAAATCAAGCAAAAATTGAGCGGGGTCATTTTCATAAATATTATAAACTTTTAAAATGAGCGGGGTCATTTTCATAAATATTACAAAATTTTGTTTATTTCAACCGTTAGATCTACTATATATATATATAGTCATGATCAGGTGTGACCTTACTCTCCCTGTGGTGTGTTTCTTAACATTGTGGTGTGCTTCTTAACATTGAATGGTGTATTTCGTAACATTGAGTGGTGTGTGACCGCACGGGAGAGCACGACCGCACATGAAATTATTTCTATATATATATATATATATATATATATATATATATATCCAAGTTTTAGTGTGGCCACAAGGTCTTTGGCTATATATAAATAATATAATAGCTATAGTAATACAAAAAGTATGAATATCTAGATGGAATGACCTATAGTAGTTTAGGGAATTAATAAAGTAGATTACGGAAAACTTAGTCTCAAGATACTAAAGAAAAATAACCGGGTATCACAATCTACCATTTAAAAGATGCTTCGTACCCGAAGCATAACAATTTAGAAATCAATTAAGGAACCTAATAATTAACCTTCACCATTAGGAAAAATAAATAAATAAATAAATAACTAAATAAATAAGTACTTAACAAATATCGGTCACCACATCCACATTAGGAAAAATAAATAAATCACCAAGTCCAAATAAAACATTGAACACCACTTACTAGGTATTAGCAATTAAAGAAAATAAACATATGCAACTATGCAATATCACATATCCTTATCGCGATGTTTAAAATTCAAATTTCCAAGTCAATTCCATTTCTTATATTCCAAAAGTTCACAACCTAGACTTTTCTAATTCCTATATCCAAGATCTCACAACCTAAGCTCTGATACCAACTTCTAACACCCTCAAAATTCATCATCCAGGAACTTTCCTTAAATATCTTCCAATGCAACTATAAATGGAATTATTATTTTGAAAAAGGAACAAAAGGCCTAGATGTATGCGACGAGTATATCTCCCTATGAGTTCTAAGTTCCTCTTCGGTATTCGGGTCAGGGTTAGGTGTTTGGGTTAGTGTCAGGCCTCCACCTATTTAAGGGGAGGCCACGCACAAGTTAGAGGCCTTTCCTCTCTTCTTGAGACTCTCTCTATACTCAATCTTTATACAATTTCATACACACTACCATACGCATCATACATCTTAAACTAATTTGTTCCATAAAATGGCACCATCGGGAACTACGACAAAAAGCTATGTTCCTACAATCATCAGAAAAGAAAAAAAAGAAGTTATTTTCTCATCTGATCTCTGCTTCTTTATGGTATCCCAAATATCGGTCACCACATCCACATTCAATTGTTTCTTTAGCCGGATCTTCAACTGCATGTCTGTTTCCACAATGCCACTCTCTTCAAAGCAACCCGGAGATCTCTGATCTGCAAAAAAGGAGGAAAAATCAAGAGCAATAACTGTGGGAGACGTGGTTGGGACTCTGCGCGAGATTTTTCCTAGGGCGAAATTACGGAGATTATTTAAGCCCCGTTGATAGAATTTCAGAAGAGAGCCCCCTTTTTTTTCCGTTTTGGGAGAGTTCCTCCTTTTTGCAATATTTTCATTTCTTAGTTTTTAGAATAGTTTTAGCTTAGCAGTTTCTCTTTGTAAGAAGACAACAAGCTTGGATTGAAGAAACACTTCAATACTAGGTGATTTCTATTTCATCTTAATCTATTTTACTATTTTGTTCTTGGATTGAATTAGCTATTGTCTTTGAATTCTTGATCATGAGTGGTTAGTTTAATCTAGGGATTTGGATTGTGTGAAGATATGTTACTAGTGTGATGATCTTATATCTTATTTTGGATTTAAATGCTTGGATTGTTGGAATTTCTATTATTGTCTATTGATTGTTGTTTTGATGATATCTTGTTTGGATTTGGCCAATCTAGATGAGAGATTGAGCTCTTGACTCTTTCATGTCTTTGATTAGAGTTAGGATTGAAAGCTTTGTAACAATCATAGATCCTATGGAATTCTTAAGAATAGTAGAAAAGTGTGTAGTTAAGGTGTTTGATAAAATGTCTCTTAGGACATTGGTTGCTTAAAGGCACTCCTAAGATATTCCTTGAGTCGTATGACATCTAGCCAACATTCTTGATAGATAGCATGAAGGATTTCCCCCTCTCCGGTAGCCCTCGCATTTCATTTTCGAGTGACCGGAAGTCCAAATTGAGTAAGCCTAGTATCTTGGGAACTTATATGCTTGAAGTCGATTTGTCTTGCTTGAGGGCAAGCAAGGTTTAAAGTGTGGAAACTTGATAAGCTCCCAAGATGACTTAGTATTAAGGTCTATATCGGGGTGAATTGATAAGGACATAACGAGCATTTAGAGCAAAGAAGAAGTCCCGGGATGGCAAGGATGTGCAATCCACGCGTGGAGCCAACATGGACTAATTCCAGTGTGTGCCAACGTTGTGACACCCAAACTTTTCACAAGCCGAGATAGCTAAACTTTAACGCAAAAGTGAAATGGATTCAGCATAGCCAAGTCAATGTAATTCCAGCTGGTTATTGGTAGGTTGAGCACATATTCGAAATGTTTCTGCTGCTTCTCGGTTAAAAGTATCCTTCGTTCAGAATTTCCTTCATTCTTTTCTTTATTAGGTTCTGGTAGTTCAGTTTCTATCATTGGAGCTTTTCCTTTCTTGGTCCTCATCTCGTCTTGATTGGCGGTGGACGATTTGGAAGGCATTGCCTAAAAGATATAATCAATTATGATTAAGCATGTGGAAATAATGTGCAAGCATATATATCCTAGGTAGTATCACAAAGTATTGCATTTCCTATCCATGGTGCTCATTTCAAAAGAACAAATAAGATGGTATACTGGTAATGCCATATAGAGTTCAAAATGGTCACTGTAGAGGTCAACTTCATCTTCTTCCTCAAAACTAGGTGAAGGTAGAAAATGAGAAGACAAGGAAACTCAAATTTTTCCAAACAAAACATGGAGAACAACATTGTTAAAGTCTAAGAAGCAAGAAATTTCCAAATCTTATAACTTATGCTCTCAATTCCATCTTGAATTTCATACATAAAGATTCACCCAAATCACATAGGGTTTGAGATCTAAATAGCAAGATATCTTCTAATAAAATGAAATGTTTTTCATTTAATGACAATGTAAGTTGCAATCAATCCCTAGAATCCATTTCTAATCCAATCATTCAAGAAAACCTTTAAACCACAAGGACCCATAGAAATATGCTTCTCAAAGAAAGTAAATTGTTACTATAGATAAGAAAGATAAAGAGAAAGGGTGTTACCTCTTAGATATCTTACGAAGGAAACTCAAGAGATTGGTGCAAAAGGGGTGCTTTGGAGTTGGTTATTCTTACCTTAGGTGAAGTTCTAGCTCTTGGATGTGATGAAATGAGAAAGGGGTAAAGAATAGAACACATTTGCGCCCTTTTTACGCAGTTTTTCTGGTGCCCGTCCACGCTGCTCACACGCGTGTGAGTGGGCGTGGCGGCTTACTGGAAAATTTCCATGCTTGCTCACATGCGTGTGAGTGGGCGTGGCAGCTCACTAGAAAGTTTCCACGCATGCTCACACGCGTGTGAGTGGCGTGGATTGTGCCCAGTTGCCTTCTTCAATTTTCCTTACCCTTTTTGGATCTAGTCAACAGCTTTGACGGATAATTCTTCATGAAAGATTACTTCGGAATTGAGAATCTGCATGGTTCGTTAGTCGAATGAACTATACAAAAGACAAAGATTAGCAAAAAGGTAGATGAGTAAAATTTAATAACGTAGAATCTAAATCCTAAGGATAACGTTGGGATTGCCTCCCAAGTGCGCCTTTGTTTAGAGTCTTTGGCTAGACTTGGAGTGGTCTATTCGGTTAAGCACACTGATTTTGGGACTTTGCCAAGCGTCCCATGCACTTTCGCTTTAAGAAATGCCCCAAGGTGCATGACATCCTTGAATTCAAAACCAAATAAAAGAAGGGTACAGTATGCAATAGTAAGACGATTAGTCTCAAACACTCCCCTGGATTCCTCTAAGGTAGTGTCCTCTTCTTTTATTTTGTCATTTTCTTTTCCACCCTTGATGTTCTTATAAATTTTGACACAAGATTGAGACCATATCCCGTTGTTGGAAGTCATATCACCCTCCTCAATTCCCCCAAGTAGGTCAAACATGAAAATCCCTTCCTTATCCATTGTTTCCTCCTTAAACTCTCCCTCCTTACCTCCCCACTCTATTTGGTTAAGGCCGGGGATCACCGTAATTCTTACATGAGTGCGACAGACTAATCTCCCCTTCACTTATTAACTCATCCTTCCCCAAATTATAGGGTCCCTCTTCCAAAAAGTTGAAACTATCATATTCATCTTCAAACAAACTAAAATCCCTATGCACTCCTATTGGTATATCATGATTCACTATAGATTCATCCTCCCAAAAATTAAAACAATCATAGTCGCAAGTAATAGGAATATCAATGCGTAGGGAGTTGTCTTTGAAAGGAGTTTAAATATCTTGATTGAAAACGTCGCACTTGTTGATAGTATTGTCAATTAAGTCTATGGAATCATCCTCCCGGAAATCAAAACAAGCAGTGTCATGAGAATATAAATTATTGTTGCATTTTGAAAGGGAGTCGTCCGAACAAGTGTCAAAAGTAAATTTATCAAAAGCACAGGGAATATCAAGAGCATTAATGTAAGGAGAATTAGACTTGTTACCATATGTAGGCTCTTTTTCTTCCCACACGACTTTAATTCCTTCATCTTCGCTCTCCATCTCTTCCTCCTTTGAATTTTCTAGTTCGAAAAGTGGAACTTCTTCTAGAACCGAAGCATAACAATCTACCATCCCTTCACTACCTTCCTTCTTTCCAGCGTTCTGTTCATCCATCCTCGGATTGGCTTTCGAAATTTGGAGATTCTCTACAAGTGGATAATCTATCCGTGATGAACTGGTCCTCATGAATTCCTCCACCATGGCTAGCATTTTTGTTTCGATCTCCTCCAGTGGAAGTCCTTCTCCCCGGAGAGTAGCGAGATAAACCTTTAATTCGCTCCTGATTTCGGCTTTCAAGTTAGTCGTATCCTCCTTGGCCATTCTTGTGAACACTTCTATTTTCTCTTTAAGAATTTTGATTTCGTCCTTGGCCGGTGGGATATAATCACCAGGATCAGGTGTGGTAAAATACGGATTAGAAAGTGATATTTCAAGGAAATGTGCAGGATTGTTTTCTTTATAAAATTGTGACGGAGATGGGCAATGTGTGTCTAGTTGGGGATTAGGAAACGAAAATGGCTCGGGAGTATAGCTTGGGTCGATTGTTCTCATCATTTGTGCAAGCTTACTCTCTATATTTCAGGATATTTCTTTGGAGCTTAACGAGTTATTTTGATAATTGGGGTATTGTGATGGAAGTTCGTTATGATTTGGCGGGATAACATGTGTATGATATGGATGGGAAGTTAGATGTGGCAAGTAATGATATGGAAATGGATAAGGGTTTAGAGGTGGGTAATGATATATTGGTGGAACATAAGCATAGGTGGGATGCGGATAATATGGATATGGTTGGGGTGGAATATAGTTTGAAGGATTGCCCTCACGGTGTGGGTAACCATGGGGATGCATTTTAGCTCTCATTGGCAAGCTTCTAATTGATTTTCAACAAAAATTTCCTGCACAAAACTTAACCAACAACAATTCTTTGCAACTAAAAGTAGTTGCAAGTGAGCAAAAGATATCCAAGGTAATAAAGCTCACTTCCTCAATTAATCAACGAAAATAAGAAAGAAAATTAAGCAAAAGAAAAAGCAATGCAAGAACTCTTAAAAATTAACTCCAAAAACGTCAACAGAATTCAAGAACCGTTTGCCATCCCCAGCAACGACGCCATTTTGATGGTTGTGTATTGCGGTGAGGTGTGATAAAGGTGATATGGAAGTGATAAAACGAAGAGTCAAGACTCCCCGAGTGTCGTGTCTCTCAAGGATGGAAAATTGGAGCGAATCGTTGTTAGTTGGCATTTAAGGTGTTAAAAGGTAAGAGTTGCAAGTATTACAAAGGGTTGTTTTAATGAGTAAGTTGAGGTTGTAGGAACAAAAGTAAACTAAGCAATGAAAGGAAATGAAGGGGATGTGCACAAAAGTTAGACAAATTGATTGATCGTCCAAAAGGGATTTGAAAACGAGTTTCGCGATTGAACATGGGAGTCACGATATTGATATCGAGTGGAGTCACACTCAGACTCTCAATCCTCATTCGGTTGAGGCATTTTATCGAACACTTAGCCTACCACTCCTCCCGAACCTTGTCCTTTCGAATTAAGGGCAGGGATGTAGATGAGTTGGGCTCGTGAGAGGCCGCTATCGCGCACACTCTCACTTCCACTCGGTTCACTAACTATTCCGGCCGAAATAGAAGCAAAGTTTGAACAACATCATCCACACAAACTTCAATCCTACTACCACATTTATCATGATCATGAGCAAGATTTAATCACCAATCAATTGTTTAACAAAGGCACACACACCCAAACTATTCTACTCGGTCATGATGAACATTCAAACAACAAAAGCAAAATACACAATGCAATAAATCTTAAGAAGCAATCTAAATGAAAAGAGTATTTTACCAAAGGAATGGTGAGCGTGACATCTTCAATCCATCTTCATTAATCTAAGAGATCTATTCTAATCTAGTGAAAAAGAGTGTGTTTTTCCTCCCCAAAGGGGGAAGGAATAAAAAGAGAAATCAGATCTGAAAGTTGGAAAAAAGTCTTTCCCCAAAATAAGAAAGAAGGGTTTAAATAGCTGTCCAAAAAGTCGAAATTCCGATGCTGCCCTACTGGACGCGTCCACGCCCATCACCACGCGTGTGGCCTGGCGTGGCTGCATTCTGGAATCATTCCACGCTTACCACCACGCGTGTGGTCGTGCGTGGCGGCCTTCTGCTGGATTCTTCGTTTGTTGCTTCTTTTTGGTCCAAGATTTTGCTATATCTTGCGGAAATGACTTAAAACACATCCTTTGAGTTGGATTTGCCAATTATGTGTTAATTAGAGGTTTTATCCATGAAAGGTGATCACAATTGGGTGTTGAAACTGTAAAATGTTATCTAAAAATGACCCAGAACTTGACTATTTTTGGCGCTACGTTCCTATTCAATAATACAGTGCCTGCAGGTGTCAGCGCATACGAGTCAAGTCTTGTCAAGTTCATTTTGGGATTTGATTTGCACCCCCTGCGCGAGAGAGGCTCTCTATGCTATACAATTGAATAAGCCTTAGAAAGACTCTTGTATAAGTAGTTGTGCAAACCCACTTCCCAAACCAATGTGGACAAAAGTTACTTGAAAGCTTTTTCTCTCCATTTTTCTAACTCATATGGGTCAACTTTGAGACCAATTTCTCATTCACCCATAATTCTTTTTTAACGTATAATATATCAAGCTTTTCGTCTAACTACTAAGAACCCAAATCCAATTTGACCTGACCCAAATCAAAAGTGGACCCCACATATATTTGTACCACAATATAGCAACTAAAATGTCATTTTATGCTATTTGTCCAATTTATAAAAATCCTAAACAATGATAATTTATTTGCTGGAATTCAAACAATGATAACATTAGAAAACATAATCGATCCAAAATATATCTTCAATTGCACTATATAATATTTGATGTTATAATTTATATAATTATATATATCGATCCAAATATTCTTAATATATTATAACAAATCCATTCCATACATCGCACAGGTGAAAATACTAGTGTTTGTAAACGGTTTAAATTTTGATGTTTTATTTTTAAGAAATTTATTTTTTAATATTTATAAATATATAATATATTCCATCCATTACACGATTGAATTACTAGTGTTCAGGAAAATAGAATAATCAGTTATCACATTAAAGTCAACAAATGACATTCAAAGCTTTTCTTCAAGTTTAATCAAAAAAAAAAAAAATGCTTTTCTTCAAGTGACCGGTCCCCATATATGATTGAACATTCACACGCTGTACACATGAACATTTACATTTTTATAAATTTAGCTTAAATTTTTTGTCAAAAAAATAAATAAATTTAGTTTAAATTCGTACTTTAAAATACAACGTTACTACCCAAAGTACATATACATTTACAAACAACAGGGCATGACAACAAAGACAAGTAATGTAGCGTTGTACCTTTATTAAGAAAGCAAGGACATAGGTCCCCCTTTTAGATACAAACAAGACACCAAAAACGTACACATAATGCATAAAAGCATCGCTAAACCGAACAAAAATGGTCCCGGCATGTTCGTTTGTTGAGTCATTGAGTCACTATAGTTTTTATCCTCTCAAATGTTTGGTCAGACTAAAGTATGAGAGACCTTTGGGGTTGGATATTCAACCTTTCGAGAGAAGAAAATGGTCCCTATTTTTAGCACACACGCAATAATAATAAATTCATATGAGACAAAGAGTTAGGCAAATGGTCTCCATCCACATAAATAACATATAACAGTATAACACCTATTCCGATCCACCTTTCACATTTCAAATAGCATAGAAAAGTATAAATGCATGGAAAGTTGTGGGATTATCCACAAGTCTCGAATTGTTTGCAATGTTGAAAAGCAAGAGATTGGAGTAATCCTTAGGGTTAGTAGCAAAGATAAGAAAGGGATTGAGAGATGTAGCTTGATTTTGATCAAAGTAATGAGCATTTTGATTACTACATATCATTCCTTGAAGAAGAGTGGGTGTGAATGCTTGGAAACTACCTTATTGTCCTCATTTTCTTCACTGATTGAATGGGAGTTAATACTCAATTTAGTTCTCGATTATAGTTAATTTTCTCTAGCTATTTAGTTTTAAATGTATTTTTGTGCTTAATTGAATCGTCGACTTTGATTGTTTTATGTAATTGAGTCATTGAATTGGTTGCTAAAATCAATAATTAAATCGAAAAAACTCATTATAGTCGAGAACTAAATTGACTATTAACCACTATAGGTGAGGATTGATTTGGATAAAATCACTATAGTCAAAGACTAAATTCAGTATCAATATAGGGAAAATTATCAAGTTATAGTTATAGAGGACTCAATCAGGTAAAACCATCGAAGTTGATGACCTAATTAAGTACAAAAAGACGTTTATGACTAAATTGAAAAAAAATCACTATAATGGATGACTAAATACGATATTAACTCAGATTAGATGACTTAATGTGCTAGAAGCCTAAAAGGCATAAAGAGGTAAATATTGGATAGGGCAAGTACAGTAATGGTCAAAATTAATTAGAAGTCGAGAATCAAACCAGTATAATTAGTATAGTCGAAGGATTGTTTCAATTAATTTTTCTATAACAAAAAGAAATTTGAGAATTTAATTAACAAATTCTATGTTTAGTCTAAATTATGAACATCGATTTTATATATATATATATATATATATATATATATATATATATATATATATATATATATATATATATATATATATAGGGTCAGGTTCAAGTGCGGCCGTGCTCTCCCGTGCGGTTGTGCGGTTCACACCACTCAATGTTACGAAATACACCACTCAATGTTAAGAAACACACCACACAAATATGCACTGTGGTGTGTTTCTTAACATTGTGGTGTGTTTCATTGTGGTGTGTTTCTTAACATTGAGTGGTGTATTTCGTAACATTGAGTGGTGTGTGACCGCACGGGAGAGCACGGCCGCACCTAAACCAAAATCTATATATATATATATATATATCTCTAAAAACTTAATAAGTCTCAATCAAGGTTATATCATTGATTTATGTCCCTCTTTCTATATGCTATTAAATTTGTACATTTTACTTTAAATGTTGTACACTTCAATGTTATTAGACAAAATTGTCCCTACTACATTGTTGTTATACAAAACTATCCTTACACCGTTATAGCACCGTTAGCTTTTAACTCCATCATTATTATCATACACCTATATCTATCATATCATTTTCCTATTCCTTAATTATCATTTTAGTAAAATTATTATATAATTAATTTAATGGTTGATTATATTTTAATTAAATTTCTATACATGGTAAATCATATATGTGTGTGTATAAAATACATATACTATATTTGTATATATAATTAGAATTAAAAATTTTAATTATTTATATTTATTAATGTTTTAATATTGGGCATGGACTTTCGTACATCACGCATACAGATACTAGTATATATATATATATATATATATATATATATATATATATATGATCGCGTTCAGGTGCGTACGAACCGTTCAGGAGAGAACTGCGGACGAATCGCAGCGCGCCACGTGTCTGGAATGTAGTTGCACCTAACGTTATAACTAGGTGCACGTAATGTCGTGCACCTAGGTGTACCCAGGTGCATAAATGTTAACAAGGTAAATTACTTACACTTAAAGTGAAAATAGGTGCACACGTGCAAGTAAAATGTATTACAAGTGAAAGTAAATTGTGCAATGAGCATCAATACTAAGTGCACATAATGTTATAACTAGGTTCACCTAATGTTATAACTAGGTTCACCTAATATTATATCTAGGTGCACCTCGGTTGCACCCAGGTGCATGAATGTTAACAAAGTAAATTACTTGCACAAGTGCAAGTAAAATGTATGCAAGTAAAATGTATTACAGGTGCAAATGAATTGTACATTGAGCATCAATACTAAGTGCACCTAGGTTGCACTAGGTGCATGAATATTAACAAGGTAAATTACTTGCATTTGTAAGTGAAAATATTTGCAAAAATAAGTTCATGAATATTAACAAGGTAAATTACTTGCACTTGTAAGTGAAAATAGGTGCGAAAATAGGTGCACTTGTAAGAGAAATTAGGTGCACTTGTAAATGAAACTAGGTGCACCAAATTCCAGTTATTTACGAAAATGCCACGGCGTCATTTCTTAAAAATTGCACCTGATTCATTGATCTGGACACGTGGATGGCTGTGGAGCGTTCTCATTTCCTACTTGGGCGGTAGTTCGCACGGGAGTGCGCCTAGCCGCCTCTATATATATATATATATATATATATATATATATATATATATTGTTTTAATTAATATGTAGAAATGAATGAATGAATAAAATCAATATTTTCTCTCCTTTCAATATCTTCTTCGCTGTATGACTTTGAGCATTAATTTACAACGTTGTCATATTTAGTGCTATGTTACAAATTTCGTCTAGTTAACTCTAATGGACAAAGACAAGTAATGAATTTATAAAGTGTCATTGAATAAATTAAATTATTTCCGTATGAATAATAATTTTATATAAATCTGATAACGTGGGCAACTGGGCATGCACAACAGTTCAAAGCCCGGTCATTGTCCGTGATGGATGCAACAGTAGCAAAGCATTCATTATCCACACCATATATTTGTATCCAAATTTAAAGCTACTCCCACAGTCCCACCTCTAACCAGCTAACGTCATTAATATTCGATAGCTTCAGAAGCAATAAAAGCCTCAACTTGACTGCCAATAAATGCACACTTAAACCCTCACGAAACTATCTCATCGAGGATTTGGAAACACGAAAGTTTTTTTTTACCCAATAACGTTTGATACATAACCCTCTCACCCCGGCCCGACTCAACATCTGAAAAGATGTAAATCATGATAACTCAACTGTACACAAATGTTAGACTTTTGTTTACTGTGCACAAGGAGTTCCCTTTAGTTTGAGAGATTGCTCCCACATTGTCGCTGGTGAGACTTGATCACTGATCTTTTTTTCCAAACTTCACCTTGGTGACCAACTGAACTGTCCATGTGGGCTTAATTTATAAATTTTGACAAGAAAAACCTATGTTCACTATCCGAAAGTGTACACAAAATAAATCCTAACTATTATACAAAAATCATGTTTTAGCAACTAAGCCACGTAACCACTTGGAAGCAAAGTACACCTTTTTTAAAAATCATTTTCTCGCATTAACTTTATAAATTATTATTTGCCAATGAATAGTGTTAGGTGTGTATAACTTTTCTACATAAATTAAATGGTATAGTAAAATTTTCTTTACTCAAAATTGAATTCTTTATCAACAAAATTTTTAATTAATTATTTTTTTGTCTTTATTCTTTATTTTACAGAACACAAAGATTCTAATGAATGATCAGATGTTGTTACAATTTGAAAAACATAAAAAAAAAAGTCTAATAAAACTTGGGCTGTTCAGAATGTAAAGGAAATCATGCTATGAAAATTATAGTGAAATAAATGTTGTGGCAACTTCGGCTGCTGACGCGTGGAGGCAGGTTCATCAACACATGCCGGGGCCCTCCATTCCGGTTGGCGTCGAGGCAGGAGCTACGCAAGCGGCTGCAGTACATCAGGGTGACATGCTCCACCGCTGCTTCTTTGATGCAGGTTTCTTACCAGAGTCAAGGAAGGCGACGGTTGGGGCCGTGCTTTTATCACCAGAAGGGGATTTCATCGCAGCCTTCAACAGCCCCATGCAAGACTGTCTCTCCCCGCTCATGGCGGAGTCAGTCGCCTGCAAAGAGGTCCTTTCTTGGATTAAAGATCGCGGCGTGGTTTCGGTCGTTCTCTTCACGGACTGCTCAGGACTCCAGCAACTACTCACATCGGTTCGTAATAATGATGTTCTGTCATATGTTGCCTATTCGGTTAACGCCTCAAAACTGATTATGTCTACTTTCGATCATTGTTCGGTGAGGACGGTTTCTAGGTCTGCGAATCTAGCCGCTCACTCGCTTGCTTCTTTAGCTTTTACTCAACCTAATGCTTTGTACTGGGATGTTTTGCCTCCCGACTCTATTTCGTCTCTGATTTAATACAGTGCGTTGTGGTTGGTTTTCAAAAAAAAAAAAAAAAAGAAAGTCAAACTATGCATGTTGTTTAGGTCTTAAGGGAATAACTTCGAATATCCATGAGAAGATTCTTGTTCAAGCAAAAATAGAAGCTTCAAAGAAACGTGAAACACTTTTAGTATTTTAGTGACAAATATGTTGTCAATATTTTTAAAGATATTAGTGACAAAGATGATAGTTACAAAAAATTGAATTGTTGTTATGACTTTATTGAACACTAATAATTGTTTCAGAGTTAACTTCTTTTGTCACAAACAAATAAAACATTTGTCAGCATGATTGTTGTCACAATAAAGTAATTATCTGTTATCACTTTTTAGGTTACTGACCATTTTTAGGTCAACAACAATTCTCACAAATAAGTACAATGATTGTGACGTTGTAAGAATAAATTGATTAATAGCAACGATTTTTGTTACGCTGTAACTAGATCATTTTTTTTTTTTGCAATAACATATATGGTCACAAAATGTAAATTTATTGTGACATCATATTTGTTGTCATAAAAGTCTTGAGTAATTGTGACTACTTTTCAAAAGTCGTCGGATGACATAGTGACAACAGGTGACGACTTTAAAAATTGGTCACTAATTTTATTAGTGGCCAAAATCGATAGTTCTGGTGACAACTTGTGTTGTCATTAAATGTGAAAATCTGGTAGTGATTTTAGAGGTTTTTTTTTTTTTTTTTGTACTTTGGTTTTACCATTCATCATTATTTTAAAATTTCCTATTACAGCACGTTTGGTTCACAGAATGAATTTGGAGGAAATAGGAACACTATTCTACGAGGAATGAAATAGGTAAGGAATATAACAAGAATTGTACAATATTTTTTGGTTCACTGAAGGAATAGTCATTTAGAATTGTATTCCAGTGTTTGGTTGGTTAAAAGAATAGAAATAGAATAGGTTTTAAAGACATAAATACCCTTATACAAAATAATAATAATAATAATAATAATAATAATAATAATAATAATAATAATAATTATTATTATTATTATTATTATTATTATTATTATTATTATTATTATTATTATTATTATTATTATAATGATTATGATATATTGAAGGTGGTTGTTGTTGTTGTTGTTGTTGTTGTTGTTGTTGTTGTTGTTGTTGTTGTTGTTGTTGTTGTTATTATTATTATTATTATTATTATTATTATTATTTGTGTGTATGTATGTATATATAATTTATTTAAATATATATTTATTATATTGATAGATAAAAATTATAATTAATTAAATATGTACATTTATATAATACATTATATTTATTAAATATAAATATTAAATAATGTGCAAAGGATATTTTTGATATTTGTAATATAAAACTATTCCCAAGAGCATGAGAATAGCTAATACCAAAGCCACTCCTAGGAATGGCTATTCCTTCTGCAAAGGTAATAGTTCATTCCTAAGAATGTTATTTTCCTGACAAAATGCACTAAACAAACAATAAAATAGGTCATTCGAAGAAATGTTATTCCATTCCTGACCTATTCCATAAACCAAATATACCATTATAATTTTTAACTTCTAGAAGTATCTATTTAAGTGTACGACTATCACCCTTTCTTTAAAAGAAAAATTAGTCCTTCAGGTTAACTACATTTCTATCTAAATGTGACTAGAGTCAATATTTTATGCCAAAGGCCTTGTGGTTGAGCGGCATAGTGACGTGGTGTAATGTAGTGGGAGGTAAATGTGAAGGTGAAGGTGGTAAAACGAAGAGTCAAGACTCCCCGAGTGTCGTGTCTCTCGAGGATGGCGAATGGGAATCAAATTAGTGTTGACCTTAATGGTGTTAGAAGATAAGAGTTACAAGTATTACAAAGGATTGGTTTGATAAATAAGTTTGGGGGTTGTAGAAAGGAAATTACGCTAAATATGCAAAGGGAAAGGAAAGGGGTGTGCACCAAAGTTAAACAAATTGATTGATCTTCGTAGGGGATTCAGAAAACGAGTTTCGTGATCGAGTAAGGGAGTCAAGGTATTAATACCGAGTGGCGTCACACTCAGACTCTCAATCCTCATTCGGTTGAGGCATTTCATCGAACACCTAGCCTACCACTCCTCTCGGATCTTGTCCTTTCGGACTAAGAGCGGAGATATGGGTGAGTTGGGCTCGCAAGAGGCCGCTATCGCGCACACTCTCACTTCCCTACTGATTACTAGCTATTCCGGCCGAAATAGAAGTAAAGCTTGAGCAACTTCAACCATACAAACATCAATCCTACTCCTTCATCTTTCAAAACCATAGAATAATTCTAAACAACAATCAAGAGTTCAACAAAGGCTCACACGCCCAAAATACTCTACTCAATCATGGAAATCTTTCAAAACAATAAAATAAAGATCACTTTAGATTAAGAAATCTAATCTAGCAATTCAATGAAGAGAGTATGTTACCCAAGGAGTGTTGAGTCTACATCTTCAATCCATCTTCAATTCTAAAATCTAATCTAATGGAAATTGAGAGTGTTTTTCCTCCCCAAAGGGGAAGGAATGATAAGAAAATTCAGATCTGAAAATTGGGAGAGTCCTCTTCCAAAACTGAGAAAGAAGGGTTTAAATAGCTGCACAAAAATCAGATTTCCGCTGTTGCCCTACTGGTCTGCTCCCACGCCTGTCACACGCGTGTGAGGGCGCGTGGGAGCTCTCTGGATAAAATCCACGCCTCCTCACACGCGTGTGAGTGGGCGTGGCAGCCT
>CP025656.1:8433856-8464159 GCA_003576665.1 Ipomoea trifida
CCCCCCCAAAAAAAAAAATAATTAGGAACATGAGAAGAAAACATAAGGCACTAGGCAACTTCCAAGGGATGTCTATTCTTTCGTTTAGCTACCCCATTTTGTTGGGGGGTGGGGTGGGGGTGTTAATACAAGAACTTATATGGATAATCCCATGATTTTGTAGATAAGTATTAAGACTACTAGTGAAGTATTCTCTAGCATTGTCTGACTTGAGTATCTGAATCTTAGAGTTATATAGGTTTTTGACAAAATGTGGTTTGCTTGTGTGGTTATCAAAGATTGCGTGAAGAGATCACGGGTTTGTATCGTTCTCAAAGAAAGACAAATTGGAAGTGTTGACTTGTGCTTAAATCAAGGAATATAAAATCATGTTCATCATATGCCATATCACGACGATCACACTCAAAGGATTCATGTTGTAGTATTTACAATTGGAAATTGAAACAAATAATTGAATTCAAGATAAAAGAAAGCTAGGAATGAGTTTCTATTTAGACATGATGCATCATAGCTCTACTTAGGACTTAGGTTGATTGCATTGAAATGGTTGCTATTCTTGAGAGGTTTTGCTAATACATTTCTCCTCTCGGTCTACTAGGCATACTCTTGGATTGGAGTACTTTTAGGTGACCAATTTCCCAAAGAGACATTTTCACAAACACTTTGCTTTCACCCCTTTTCCTACCTATACCTTTCGATCTCTAACCAATAAAACATCATTGAGTTGGAGCTACATTGATTGTAGCAATTTCTTTCCTAGAATCAATGCCTTAAATCATTCCTAGAGGTGGCCATACTCAAAGGAAGCATACAATTTATCAAGGATGACAAGAATATTTCAATCAAGTCAATGCAATACAATCACCTAATTGAGAATTGAAGTTTACACTAGCATCATCATGTCTAATTTCAAAACTCAATTCCTATAAGAAAACTAGCGACTCATGCTAGCAATTGAAAACATCATATAACCTAGATTCAACAAATTGAAAGCAATTGAAATTGAAATCAAATCAAGTAAATGAGATTACCTAATGAATTGAAATGAAAATCCAAATGTAATTGTCTTCCAACTTGATCTTCAAAGTTTAATTTTAATTTTATAATTATCATTTGGAACAAGTGTCAAATACGCCATCGAACTAGTATATGACTTGTGCAATTAGACCATCAAGCAAAAACAATGTGCAATTAAACCATTTAACATTAAAAATGTGTGCAATTGGCATTATTAGTCAGTAAGTAACAAGTTGCTAGTAAACTTTTGATTTAGTATGTCATATGGAAAATAAAATGAATTTTTCCTTTAATTATTTAACAAATATAATATAATATTAATTTTTATATAAATAAAAATTTAAAAAAAAAACAAAAAAAAAAAAAAAACAAGCCTTCTCCGTCCAGATCGACGGAGGAGGAACTACCTCCTCCTTCATCGACATTGACAGAGGAGGTGTTATCCTCCTTCTACGTAGATGGAGGAGGTAGCTTCCTCCTTCGTCTACGTAGAAGGAGGTGTCGCCTCCTCCGTTGACGGGGGAGATGATTTTGAAAAATATTAACTAAAATTGGGGTTCAGGACTAAGAAGAGGCATCCATGGCTGCTTCCCCTTTGTCCAGATTGAGCGAATAGGGGGTAGTCATGGTTGCCTCCTCCGTGATTGCTGTATTTTTTTTTTTTAAATAATAATTAAAATAAATTTATAAATATAATTTTCCATGTCACTATCACATAACCGTCCACATTAGCATTGACAATTTAAAATTAATTATATTAAATTCCAAGTGATTAATTTAACTTGTTTTACTTGGAGCAATAGGTAAAAAAAAATGATAATTGCACATTTTTTTTGTTTGATGGTTTGATTGCACGGACCATACAAGTTCGATGGTCTATTTGACACTTTTTCCTTATCATTTCAATTAAGTGTTGGATGATTGATGGTATACTAGAATGACTAAATGGACCGGCCTAAAAAGTAACTAAATCAATAAAGCCCAAGAAGGATAGCAAGTACGGAGCAACATAAGAGTTTTTTTTTTTTTTTGGAAAACCAATTCAAAGGGAATAACTTTCATTAAAACAAGTGTTGAATACAAAACGGAATAGAAGAAATCCAGCAACAAGCACCAGTTTGAGAACGAGTTGCCCTAGCTAAAGCATGAGCATACTTGTTCACTGATCTTGATATGAACCTGAATGACACTGACTCAAAGTGTCTTTCGTACTCCTTGCAATCTGTTATCACACAGCCAGCATAGGAATGATCTACCGAGGAACCATTTAGCAAGTTACACACAGTCTGACAGTTAGAATATACCATGATCTTTAAAAACCCCCTGTCCTTCACCCATGAAAGAGCCTCTTTAATGGCCAATGCTTCCTCTAAATGGACATCGTTTAAGCTTCGCACCGGGCCATTTTTAGCAGCAATGAATCCTCCATTTCTATCCAAGACAACCACACCAAAGAATGCATGTTCAGATTTTGGGAATACAGCAGCATCAACAAAGACTTACGGCATCTACTGGAATCACAAACCCTGAGCCCATAGAGCGCAATGTGGCGCCACCACCAGCTGGCAAAGAATCCACATCTATCCACTCATTCACAAGTCTCGCAACTTCAAAGGTTACACGCGGGATGTGTCATGGTGTATTATTGAACACTATATCATTTCTCGCACGCCATACACACCAGCAAATCGCCACACAACATAGTTTTTGTACTAAATCTCCATGCATTATTCTGGACTCAAACCATGCAGCAAAACCTTCACTTGAACCAGAACCAAGGTTACTTGAAAGCTCATTCCAGAGTGGAATAACTTGTACACATTCACTAACTAGATGCTGCAAAGTTTCTGGGTGTTGGAGACAAATAGGACAAAAGCCATCCACCTCCACTCTCTGCGATAAAAGAGCAGCCATAGTCTATAAAACTCCATGGCTACACCGCCACAGAAAAATTTTTATGTTTGGGGGTATCTTTAAGGCACCATATTTCTTTCCACACCCTACTCGAAGCTTCACCTTGCGCATGCATACCGGATAGGAGGCGGTGTCCAAGCTTCACATAGTAGCAACCTTTAATATCTCCCCGCCAACACCACTGATCATTAAAATGGCCAGACACTGGAAGTTTCAAGATGAGGTCCACATCACGGGGAACAAACAAATATTGCAACATATGAACATTCCAATCATTAGAAACAACATCAATCAAGTCACTAACCATATGAGAAACATCATTGTTAGGCACAGGAGTATGAACGTATGTTACGACCATTGCCAATACGCCGAAAACACCCTTGACGTAGAACATGTTGTCCAGCCAATATAGACCGCCAAATAAAGCTCGGATTAGCGCCAATAGTTGCTTCTAGGAAATCTACACGTGGATAGTACCTCGCTTTATATAATCTTGCAGCCAATGACGAGTATTTTGTCATTAAACGCCACCCTTGCTTGGCAAGCAAAGCTATATTAAAATTATGCAGGTTCTTAAAGCCCATACCACCACTTTCCTTCGGACCACACATACGGCTCTAAGCCATCCACCTTATACCACCTCCCCGACCACCATTTGAAGTCCACCAAAATTTGTTCATCAATCGTTCTATTCGCTCACAAAAAGAGATTGGCAATGAGTAAATGCTCAGAGAGTACGTAGGGAGGGCTTGAGCTACGCTTTTAATAAGAACTTCTTTACCTTCCTTGGATAAAAACTTCTTGTTCCATCCACAAATGCACTGCTTAAGCTTCGTTTCCATATACGAAAAACCCTCTCTCTTGTTGCGACCCACACCCATTGGGAGGCCCAAATATTTGCCAATATTAGTAGACTGACAAACATTAAAAACTGCTGCAACAATAATCCTTTGGGGCTCACTTGTATTTCAGCTGAAAACAATACAGGACTTCCCGAAATTAACTGACTGACCAGAAACACGTTCATAAGTAACTAGGCAGTTCTTGACAGTTTCTGCTTCCTCAATAGTCGCTTTAAAGAAAAGGAGGCTATCGTCTGCAAATAACATATGCGAGACACCGGGAGCTCCTCTAGCAACAACACATGGCGAGATAAACTTCTGTCGGATAGCTCCTGACAATAAAAATGAAAGGCTCTCGTCACACAAAATAAACAAATATGGGTATAGTGGATCCCCTTGCCTCAATCCACAAGTCGGCTCAATAACATTAGTAAGGTCTCCATTAACACCAACCTTATACTGAACTACTGTAACACAACGCAAAATTAGAGCTATCCAAATATCATTAAAACCCAGACGTTTCATCATAGCCTCGAGGAAAGGCCACTCCATCTCGCCTTCGCCATATCTAGCTTTAGAGCACACCATCCGTCCCTACCATTCCGCTTACGATTAAGATAATGAATAACCTCCGAGGAACCTGGGACATTGTCGGTAATCAACCGGCCAGGAATGAACGCACTTTGCGTATTCGAAATCACACCATCCAGCACAACTTTTAACCGATTCGCCAACATTTTTCAAAGAATCTTATACGTCACGTTACATAAGGCTATCGGTCTAAGGTCCCCCACATCAACAGGTATCGTCTTCTTTGGAACCAAAGTAATGATTGCATCGTTCATACCCTCTGGAAAGCTTCCTCCACTAGCCCAACTAATAATAAACTGTACAACATCATGCCCAATCTCCCCCAAGAAATGTTGATAAAAAGCAAGACTAAACCCGTCAGGCCCAGGAGATTTATCTGGCGCCATAGAGAATAGTGCATCTTTAACCTCTTCCACTATAAAGCGTTTCAGCAACTGTGTGTTATCATGATGAGAGATCCTAGAGGTAAGATTATCCAACGAATCATCCCAGTGGGTACCTCTTGTAGTAAAAACATTCTGAAAGTATCTCTTCACCAAGCTTAATAATCCGTTACCCTCAACCCACTGTCCATTAGTATCTCTCAACCTCAATATACGATTTTTCCTTCTTCGAGCCGTCGCATACAAATGAAAATACTTAGTGTTACGGTCACCTCTGGATAGCCAATACTGCTTTACTCTTTGTCGCCAAAAGGAATTCTACTGGTCAAATAATTCCCTAAGACGACTATCCAGACTACGGAACATACTCAATGCAGCCTCATCCCTTCTATTTCTCAAATCATTTAACTGGCACTTGATATTCTTTATGTCACAATCAAGACGTTTACCAAAGTCACCTCTACAGGCCTTAAGCACAAAACCACAATGATCAAGTCGATTAGAAAACTCATCACCTTCCGTTAGATTCCAGGATCTCATAACAACATCTTTGCACCCCGTTTCTTTGAGCTACACATTCTCAAAAATAAAGCGGTGGCGTCTTCTTGCAATTCTAGGGCCCTCCACCGACCTCAATAAATATAGCCGTATGATCAGACGTAATCACGTCATGATTAAACACAGTAGCTTGTGGAAAAAGATTACACCACTCAGCCCAGGCCACAACCTTGTCTAGTCTCTCCTCAACCCAGTGTTCAGTTCCATTTCCTCGTTCCCATGTATATTGTCTGCCCCTCATTCCAAGATCAAACAAACCGCAGCCTTCAAGCATCGAACTAAAACCATCAATAAGAGAAGTCAGATGCGGGTGCTTTTCTCCCGAGGAAGCAATATCGTTAAAGTCACCTACGGCGAGCCAAGGTAAGTCCGACTTTGTTTTTAAGGACCGTAAAAAGTCCCAAGACTGTTGTCGACGACTCCGTTCTGGGAATCCATAGAAGCACGTTAATCTCCAGGCGTCGTTGCTAGGCAACCTCACCTGAACATCAATGTGGTTCTTAGAATAACTAATCAAACTTGCTACACCACTGTCACGCCATAACAAAGCCAAACCTCCTCCAACACTCCCACCATCCACGTAAAACAAACCTTCAAAATTTAACTTTACCTTCAATCTCTCCGCATGTTCACGTCTAACCTTAGTTTCCATTAAGAAAATAAACATAGGATTGACCTTCGCTTCCAATGCCATTATTTCACGAACTGTCCGTGGGTCGCCTAGTCCCTGGCAGTTCCAACATAGAGAACTCATTGGGATGGGTGGGACTGGGCTGCTCCAGCTCCCACCAACAACAAGTTTTTTAACTCACAGTCTCAGTTTCCATGGGGACTTCCACCACTGTTTGACGATCATCTATTGTCCTATCGTTTTAGATCAGAAATAGTAATACCACCCTCAAGGCACAAAGTAAAGTCCATGCATGGACCACAATCATTGACTTCTTTATTAATAGGGAAATTACCAGACTGGACAGCCTGTTCCTCCGGCGACTGCCATACGGACTAGCGAATAGCTGCATCCGCCTCCATAGCCGGAGATTTCCATTTTTGTCGATCAACAGTGGACTCCAGTGCTACCCAGCGCTGCCCCGACATGGGAGCAGCCCTTCTACTTCCCGCTCGCATCCAAGCACCAAAAGGCTTCAGTACATTTTGATCAACTCCATGGATAATTCTGGGGAAAAATCTTTCACCATGGCCGATCACACCGCAAAAAAAAAAAACAGAATGTGGGTGACCTTTCGTACTGGAAATCAATGAAAGCCTAGGAGTCATTCTCCTTTTTCAACTTCATCTTCGGTTTTAAAAGTTTTATGACATCAATCGCAACACACACTCAGTAAAAAGCACGCATACCCCCATCGAAATTTTTCTCATCCGTGCACACCAGAGTACCCAGAAATGAGCCTATCGCGGAAACCGCTACCTCGGATCGAAAACCTACCAGCAGAGAGTGAATCTGGACCCAAAACTCGGCATGTGGAAGCACAACATGTTCCGGGTCCTCACCTGGTTTTAACCTCTGCATGATCAACAAACACTGCTCATACGTCCATGGACCGTCAGACAGGACACGCATAATATCGGCTTCATGATAAAACCGAACAAGAAACTTATGGGCCTGAAGTTGACGCATGGTGACACCCATGGCTGGCTGCCAGACTAAAGCCATAGTGTCTTGGAGAAACCGAAATCGGATCTGCTTCGTAGTAACAACTCTACACACTGCATAGAAACATTCATCTCCATCAGGTTGGCCAACCGGGACGTTAGGCACTTGCATGGAGATGTCCTCATCATCCACATCTGCCAAAGTTAGGTTTGCACACATGTTCGAGATGTCCAACGTCGACATCCTTGTCGGAGGGAGAACAACGAAGAAAACGGTGAAAGCCTACAAAACAAAAAGAGGGGAAAACCCTAGAGAGAACTCGCGAAGGAAGCGAGAGGAAAACCTTTTTTTAACTTAAGAGTTTAATAAGGATTGAACTTATTATTCATAATATAACAAGGATTCCTAATATGTGGCAATCTAAGATTTTTATTCTTTGTAGGATTCTTAGCCCAAAATATTTATAAATAGACTCCATACATGAGGAGAAGGGGAGACAATTTTCAGTAATACAAAATATTTATTCTCTCTAAATTTATTCCATATTATTCCCATATACATAGTTGTGTTGGCTAGTCATTGACTGCCTAAAAGTCATAAAACCAATGGTCCCGTTTGTGAGGATTGATATGAAAAGTTACGTTTGTTCCTCAAACCTAAAATACAAATATGATTTTTTTTTTTTTTGGTATAGTGTGGGTGGAAAGGAAGGTAGGAATTAAAACTCCCGAGTTGTCGTCCTCTAAGGATGGTAAATTTGGAAGTAAGAGATATGCAAGTGAGTCAACAAGGGAATTCAAGCTTATCAATTACGGAATTCGATGACAGCATTGTGTAGGAAATTATACAAAGGGTTAATCACCTATTTGGTCCCTCAATTATTCGCAAACTGCCAATGTTGTCCCTTAATTCCGTAATCATCGATTTAACCCCTGGAATAAAATGAGATTTGTCAATTTAACCCTTCCGGCCGAATTCCGTCTAATTGCCGGTGAGGAGCTCGATTTAGCAAGGGCAAACTGGACATTTCATATTTAAAAGCCCAATTCTCCCTACTATTACGTATATCCCTTGCCCTCTTCATTCCACTCAGCGCAAGAACCCTAGAGCAGCTCCAAGCGAAGAAAGAAAAACGAAAATGTCTTCCAACAATACATCTTCAGCGGATTTCATGGGTGATGTGCGATGTAGGTGCGGATATTTGCCAGAAAGGTAGAGAGGAGCGACAGAGAGGTGGGATTTTGTTGAAAGGGGCGGTTGACTCTCTCTGTTTCGCAATGATCTCTCCATTTTCAACAGCCCTTTCGATTTGTTTTTGTTTTTTTCCCAGAAATGAATACAGAGAGACAGAGACAGACAGAGAAATGCGGAATAATGGAAATGCATATATTATGGGGGTTGTTTGGTTATGTACTACTCTTACCAAATATTTCTTCTTTGTAGCAGCATCGCAAATTATACTATGGACCATGGTTATGTTACGTTGATGTTTTCCTTTCCTGGATGTGATGATATCTGTATGTTTCTTCTTTCTAGGCTACTGATTTGGGCACTGAGCTGATCCACCCGTATCTTGGCTTGGCAACCCGGAAGATCACCGGGTTTTTGCAGCCATGGCGGCGTAGGCTCCTCTTTTGCCCCTTCGAACTCACAAATCTGAGCCTAAAACCACCTTCTCCGATCCTTCCGTTTAGGGTTTACTTCAATTCCAAACCCAATCCAATGAATGAGGCTGGTGGCCAGTGATTTCTTTTTTGCTTCGATTGATGCATCCAATTATCTGAGCTTTATAACCTTTTGTGTTAATTGCTATGCTTGTGATTGTTGGTGTTGCGTCTTTGCATCATCGTCTTAAGCTCCAACAATGGTAAAGTCAAATGTAATAATAGGGAGAATTGGGCTTTTAAATATGAAATGTCCAGTTTGCCCTTGCTAAATCGAGCTCCTCACCGGCAATTAGACGGAATTCGGTCGGAAGGGTTAAATTGACGCATCTCATTTTATTCCAGGGGTTAAATCGATGATTACGGGATTAAGGGACAACATTGACAGTTCGCGAATAATTGAGGGACCAAATTGGTGATTAACCCTTATACAAATGCGAGAGTGTAGGAAAGTATACAAGTGCAAGAGTGTAGGAAAGTAAGCAAGTAGAAAGTTAATAGAGAGAAAATAGGTGTAGGATTGCTCCTTTGTTGCAATGTGCATTTTAATGTCTAAGGTAGTAGTTGTCAGATTGTGAATCTTGCACTTCAAGAGAAGTGTTTAGTAATTCCATAGCCATTTCGGTTTCTACGGCCTATCATAGGGCAATGTAGCACTCGGGTGCCCACATGCCTCTATGAGTCATTTTCACAATCACGTAGTCTACACTTCATCCTGGGCTATGCCCTATCGAGAGATGGGAATCGCAAATGGAATCAAGGCTATCCCACACTAACAATATCTTGTCTAGAGTGATGAATCCTAGGTTATTCATGAAGTTGGGCCACACTCCAAGAGTACAATACAAATCATCCATTTCCAACATGAAAATACACAATCTCCACAATCACAATTCCAGTCAATCAATTCAATATCACACTTAGCACAATTGCAACAAATTCGCAATCCTAACCCTAGAGATTTAGCTACTTATGTTCTTGAATTGTAAATACATGAAATTAAAGATAAGCATTGCAAGAGAAAGTAGAAATCGAAAGTTGAAATGAAAAGAGTTACTAATCTTCAATCCAAAGTGTATTACAATCAACAATTGAGAAGAATTTGCCTCTAGATCAAAGGTGTTGTTAATACCTCCAAGCTAGATCTTCCTTCTTCTTCTTTGTTTGAGAGTGTTCTTGAGAGCTAAAAATATCTAGAGAGAGAATAAAATATGGAAACATAATCTAACCTCCTAACTACATCTAAACGTCCCCAATTTATAGGAAAAATCGTGCCAAGAAAGCTTTGCGTCCCCGGTCACGCACATTGCCACGATCGTGGTGAGTTGCGTGGCATAGTCTAGAATTTGGCCATGAGCTTCCACCACGATCGTGGTCCTGGCTCTGCTGACTCTTCTTTCACACTCTTCCACAATTGCCCCGAATTAAGTTCCTATGCCACTCCTTCGTCCAAGGGTCCTTCAAAACACTTGAATGCACATGTTAGGGTGCTTTATAGCACATTAGCAACATTTCATAACTTTCTCCTCATTAATCAAACACAAGTGACTCAAAATAGGCATAAAATAGCCCTAAGTTGACCCTAAAAAGTAGCTTCTTTTTGCACTTATCAAAAGTTTCCACACTTTAACATTGCTTTTTCTCAAGCAAGTAATCAATTAAATCAAAATCATGAGTGCCAAAAGATATCTTACAAGATACTCAACAATCAAATGGTCAATTAATGCGAAGCAAAGCACAAGAATCAAATGAATGACACCTTTCATGTTATTAAGCAAATGTGACAAACCATGCGTGACATTCTCAAGTCAAGTGATGTTTAAGGAGACAAAAAAACCCACAAGGTCAAGTCGAACTACCAAGGGACACACCTCTCACACACAATTCTTTAGCCGAGTAAGCAAATGCATCATTTTTCTTTTCTTTTCTTTTTTCCTTTTCTTTTCTTTTTTCCTTTTCTTTTTGTTCCTCTTTTTTTTTTCTTCATTTCTCAAGGATTCAACTCATCCAATCCTCAATGGCCTTGCAAAGCCGAGTCAACTAGTGGGAACGATGTGTGCAAGCTCGCTTAAAAAACCGGCCCAAAATGACCCAACAAGTAAGGTAAAGTGAAAGTATGTCATGGGCCTCTCCACGCATTTTGGCTTAGCGTGATTCTCTTTTCCTCTCAACCCCCTAGTATAACGTCATCAAGTAGTACCAAGGGAAACTACCCCTCATGCATTTTGCTTAAGGGTAGGAAATCACTCAAAACTCATTTTTCATCCTATGTCACACCAAAAATTTTCTGATTTTAGGTCTTGACAAATTATCTCTCCTACGACCCTCACTTGCACACACTCCCACTTCAAAGTATCCAAGATACTGAGGTCCAAGAGGAAGGATAGAATCCATGCAAGCATACAAGAAAATTTAAACCTACTTGGGTTCTACTCAAGCTCACAAGGTGCAAAGAAGTAACCTCCAAAAACATCTCAAGATTTCAAATTGTCACTAGTACTGTCAAAGCGGGCCAGACCGCCCCATTAGGTCCGCCCTAACGCGGGCCTAATTTCTAGTGGGCTTTTGCGGGCCGACCCGTTAGGCCCGCGGGCTAGGAATCATGCAACCCTAACCCGCCCACGCGGGTTGGCGGGCCCCACGGTTTTTTTTTTCTTTTTTTTAATGTTCAAAAAATAACTAAAGTTTAGAAATACTAACGTTACGAATTTGTAATCCAGCTTTTAAAAATTAAACCTAACCATTCTCAAAAAAAAAAAAAAAAAATTAAACCTAACCAAAATTAATATTAATTCAAAATTTAAAAAAAAAAAAAAAGAATAAGTAAAGTCTACAAATTATATTTTTTATGTTAAAAATTACATTACTTTTAATATATTAAATATATATATATATATATATATATATATATATATATATATATATATATATATATATATATATATATATATATATATATATATATAATATATATATAAGTTACACAGCAAGGCAGCGTACTGCCTTGCTGTGTAACATATATAATTATTTTTTTTTTAATTTTATAGGGCGGGCTTGTGGGTTAGCCCGCGCGGGCTGCGGGCCTTAGCAGGCCAAGCCCGTTAGGCCCGCATTTCCGCGGGCTTATTTTTCTATAACTCTGACCCGCCCCATTGCGGGGCGGGTGCGGGCCAGCCCGCGGGCTTCGACCTATTTTGACAGTACTAATTGTCACACATCATTTAAGCCACATTTCCAAGATAATATGAATAGTGACACGCATTTCATCCACATGCAAACTTCAACATGAACCATTCAAAAGTCAAGATTTTTTCAATTAAAGCACAAAGTGCGTCTTTTCCACATTTTAGAACGAACATCGTCATCGATGTTCACCATGAATGGGGGATGAAAAGGATAGACGGGGCAAACAAATGTACGTCCCTTTCCACACTTTAGAAGTGGGCATGGGACTTGGGGTATTCACTTATGAATCATAAAATGAAAGAATTAAAACTAATGCATGTGTGCATACAAAGCCCATACTTCCATATTTTTATAAATCATAAATAAATTAATGCATGCATCATATTTTTGTGGCAATCAATTTTTATTTTAATTTTTTTGCAGTGCATTAATTTATTTATGATTTATAAAAATATATTATATATTACGGAGTATAAAAGTTTTTGCAAAAAATATTATAAATAATGTATTAATAGAATTTATGAAATGTTTATTAATGGTTGAAAAAATCGTTAGGTGCTCAGGGAGCGCCTAGCGCCTAGGACGCATAGGCGGGAATTAATTGGTGCCTAGACACCCGTTTATTTATTTTATTTTATTTTTTATTTTTAAATTTTTTTAAGTATTCTTAATTTTTTAAAGAATAATAATTATAAATTATATAATACTTTAATAGTTAATACTAAAATATTAAAGAGTTAATACCCATTTTGGTCCCTCAACTATTAGGTAATACGTAATTTAGTCCCTCGACAATAAAAGTATCCAATTTAGTCCTCTAACTTGTAAAATTATACCCAATTTGGTCCTCCGTTACAATTGTCATCTATCCGGCTTTATAAAGAGGGACAAAAACGTCATTTTCAATAGTCAAGGGACTAAAATGGGTACTTAATAGTCGAGAGACAAAAATGGGTACTAATTATTATTATTATTATTATTATTATTATTATTATTATTATTATTATTATTATTATTATTATTATTATTATTATTATTATTATTATTATTATTATTATATTTGATATCGGGATAATGTCTTCTGCCACCATATTACTTCCTACATACTGAGTATTATTTTAAAAACTAAAATGTAAACTACTAAAGTCTGTCTGTCCATAAATGTGTTGTGCGTTAATTGACTAAATAACTAATGAAATCTCAAATTCTTTTCCTTTAGTTAAATAAACATATATAATTTGTTTCATGGGAAAGTACGTAAGATCTACATGCTCGTCTTGATTATGGATGTGTAAGATTCGGTAAATTTTTGGTTAACCGATCGAACTGAAAAAGTTCGATTAACCATCTTTTAATTGAACTTTATCGGTTCGGTTAATGATTAAATTTTTTAAAAAATTTCGATTAACGGTTAATTGTGTTCGAAATTGTCGATTAACTATTTTTAACGATTAAAAGTTTTTTAAAATTTCGGTTAGCGGTTAATTGAGTTCAAAATTGTCAGTTAACCGTTCGATTAACTGTTTTTAACTGCACTTTTTCGATTTGGTTAATCATTAAAATTTTTTAAAAATTTTGGTTAACAGTTAATTGGGTTCGAAATTATCGGTTAATCGAAATTATCGGTTAATCGAAATTATATATATATATATATATATATATATATATATATATATATATATATATATAAAATCTAATATGTAAAATCTCTATAAGTTTGTAATGTTTTAATGATATTGGTTTTGTATATTTTATTATGGATTTATTATTGTATGTATTATTTTAATTGGATTTATTATTATATGTATTTTTTAAGGATTTAGAACTTTAGCTTTAAAAAGTTTGTTTAGCCAGTTAACCGAAAAAAATTTAATTTCTTCGGTTAACCGATTACACACCCCTATCTTGATATACAAAACTAAACTATGAGACATTGTCCCAATGATAATGATAATGATAATGATAATTGTAATAATAATAATAATAATAATAATAATAATAATAATAATAATAATAATAATAATAATAATAATAATAATAATAATAATAATAATAATAATTAGTATCCATTTTGGTCCCTCGACTATTGAAAATGACGTTTTTGCCCCTCTTTATCATGGTGAATGGATGACAATTATAACGGAAGACCAAATTGAGTATTGTTGGTCCCGGTGATAACGCTGTGAGTCTAGAAGGGGGGGTTGAATAGACTCAAGGTAATTTTGAAAACTTTTTGGAGTTAAACGCAGCGGAAAGAGTTATAACAAGATTTTATCTTTTACTTTGCACTAGGGTTTTTCTTGTAAAGAAGGTTAGGTTTGAGTTATGTATGCAATGCAATGCGTAAGGTAAATAAAAAGGATAGAGAGAGAGAGAGAGAGAGTTTTTATAGTGGTTCGGCTGTTAACAAAGCCTACTCCACTCTTCTTCACAACACGTGAAGGTTTGCACTATATTCCCTTTATAGTACAATCTCCGTTACAACAAGCTCCTTTGATCACTAAGCCCGGCAGCCTTGTTGTGGTAGGTTTTTCAACTTCTTCCAAGTTTACTCCGCCTCTTTCTACTTCACTTGTAGAGATGGTTGAATAAGTATGATAAATCTCCAACTTGGAATTCTTGAGCTTTCCTTCGTTAAGCTCACAAGAACTTCCAAATAAAACTGAATAATACTTAGTAAGCTTGTGAATATCACACTGGAAATTTTTCGCTTGAACAACAATATTTTGCGTAATTCAACCTTGTCAAAGTGAGATGGGACAAGGGTATTTATAGGTGGAATTTCAGATCCGTTGGAGGGAGATTGAAATTCAAAACCTATTGTCCAGTGGGTAATATCCAATGGGTAAGGTTTTCTCCTTTTTCAGAATGTCAGTACTTTCTAGCCGTTTGTCCACTTTTAGATAAGGACAAAATGCCTTTTGTCCCTCAAAAAGGTGACAATCATTAAATGCTCTTTGGGATCGTTGCATAGGACCCAAAATGACATTCAGTTATACTCATCTTCAAGGCAATAGATAAGACAACTTATCAGAGAATGTCTTTGCCTTGGTTGTGAGAAAGAATGATTAACCTTATCATTCTTTCTTAAACTCCTCGAGTCAATCACATCCTTGATTGCTCGGTTATAGAATCTTGGCCCTTCCCGGTTTTGACCTAAGATCCTAATCTTCGGTTCTTCACGTCTTCGAGTCTTTGTGTCTTCGAGTCTTCGAGTCTTCATGTCTTCGAGTCTTCGAGTCTTCGAGTCTTCATGTCTTCGAATCTTCATGTCTTCGAGTCTTCGAGTCTTCGAGTGAAACATACCTCTGTTGAAATCTTTACATATTCGGTGAGACCCGAGTCCTTAGATAACTTAAGACTTCGTTTGCCTTACAAGATTGACAGAAATAAGCATAAACTATTCTAAGACACTTACGAAAATTTAGGGGTCTCCTCGTATAGCTTGGTATCATCAAAATCAACAATTCAGGGTTCCTAACAAGTATAATTTTACAAGTTAGAGGACTAAATTGGGTACTTTTATTGTCGAGGAACTAAATTACGCATTACCTAATAGTCGAGAAACCAAAATAGGTATTAACTCAATATTAAATATTAACTTAAAAAATATTTAGAGTTTGTATAATTTAGGGTTATTTTGCTCCAAACGATGTTTTTTTAGTGAAATAACCCATTAAAAAAAGAACAATAGTTATTCGGCCGACCTAGGAGGTCTAGTCGGCGCCTAAGCGGCCTAGGCAAAGCTTAGGCGGCCCAGGCGGTCGCCTAGCCGGCCAGCCGCCTAGACCACCATTTAAGGTGATATGCTAGGCGGTCGACCGACACGTACACCTAGCGCTTAGACGGGGATTAATCGGCTTCTAGGCAGAATTTTTGCAAGGACCGGTGTATTCAATTTAGAGTTTATTGACTTTTGTATATTTTTTTAGGGAAAAGGTACAAATAAGCCATCGAACTATTTGGGAATTAGCAATTAAGCCATCGAACTCAAATAAGCTCCAAATAAGTCACTGAACTCAGAAAAACAAAGCAATTAAGCCACTAAATCGAAAAAAAAATACTCCCTCCGTCCCGCTTTATTTGTCCACTTTACTTTTAGCACGCAGTTTTATGAAATAATAGAAAAGGACATCACTTTCCAATTTTAACCTTCCTGCTAAAACACCACTGCACACCCACTTCCGTCCTAGCCTGTTTCTTCTTGTCTATGAATCTGTGATTCTGTAAAAAACCAAATCTCAAAATGCAAAGTCCGCAAGCAAGAAATGGGAAGTTTCTTTCTTTCCATTTTTTTTGGAAACAAGATGGAAAGTTTATGAAAAGAGAGTTGAAAAAATGAAAATAATGGTGATACATTACTTCACAGAACTAGATAAGTAGGAATCCGCCATGGAAATGGACATAGATCTAGATCAATGATATGGAAGTTGTATAGATCTTTAGCAAAATTCCCTCTGTGGTGCAACTAAGCACCATCGCCTCACCGATGAAAAAAAAAATTATTTTCTCTTGCCACTAAAAGAATCTTGCTACTGACTACGGAGTATATATTGTGTCTATGAACATTTACTAATTTTGTTGAAGGAGATGAGAGCAAAGAGATTTGAGTTTGAAAAACAAAAAAAAACTAAGAGGAAGTCTGAAATGGGTTTACAGAATACATGATGAAGAGATGCAGAGTAGTTGTTTGAAAAAGTAAAATGTGGAAAAGAAGAAAGATACACATTTTTCAATAAAGTAAAAAAGCATTCTGATTGTTTATATAGCCACAAGGGTAGTTTGGGAAAAACATAGAGTTAGTAGTGTTTATTTTAGGAAAGTGGACAGAATTTTGGGACGGATTAAAAAGGAAAGTAAGACAAGTAAAATGGGACGGAGGGAGTAACAATTAACATTTTTTATAGGTCATTTGCCTATTCCGACCACCGGCGACGACTTTTCCTGTGACCGTCGCCACCGGAAGTTTTCGCCGGTCACTGGAAAAATCGTTGCCAGTGACCGGAATAGACAAATGACCTGTTAAAATTGTTAATTGTTAATTTATTTTTTTTTTCGATTTAGTGGCTTAATTTCTTAGTTTTCTTGAGTTCAGTGGCTTAATTGCTTAGTTTTCCTGAGTTCAGTGGCTTATTTGGAGCTTATTGGAGTTCGATGGCTTAATTGCTAAGTTTTCCTAAGTTCAGTGGCTTATTTGGAGCTTATTCGAGTTCGATGGCTTAATTGCTAATTCCCAAATAGTTCAATGACTTATTTGTACATTTTCCTTACTTTTTAATATGATATTTTTTAAAATTATAAATGTTTGTTTTTTATAAACTTGTACAAAGTGTATGAAAATCTAAATGATTATTCTATGAAATTCTACAAATTCTATGAAATTCATCTAAAATTTAAGACTTTACTCTTAATTGAATACACAAGCTTGAATTTCGTTTCATCACAATCCTTATTTCTTTGCCATCCATTACAACTAACAACAACCAACAACCAACCACCACCACCAACACTAGTAATAATCGTACAAAAGCAACTTGCTTAAAATAATTTCATTAATCATGCATTAATAATATATACCGAGTAATTCAATTCTTTCAATTAACATTATCAGCTATTGTTGTTTGAATAGAATTTGACAACCTTATATCCAAGTTTAGTACTGTCAAAGCAGGTCGCCCCGCCCCATTAGGCCCGCCCCACTACGGACCTAATTTTAGCGGGCTTTTGCGGACCGGCCCGCATGATTTTTATTTTTTTTACATTTTGTGAATATAAATAGATTATATATATAAACTAAGTATACTGTGTACACATGCGTGTACACTAATATAATCTTATTAGATTACTACGTACGCATATGTACACAGTACACTAAGAATATATATATATATATATTATTTTTTTTTAAAAGGGATTGGCCTGTGGGTCGGCCCGCAGCCCGCGCGGGCCACTTTTTTTTAGCCCTAACCCGTCCCACTGCGGGGCGGGTGCGGGCCAACCCGTGGGCTTCGACCCATTTTGACAGTACTATTCAAGTTGCTTGGACAACTGAATTGATAATCACGATATTTCAAGTTTGACTTCTTGTAATAATTGTTTATTAGCTTTATAAGGCTAGCTTAAATTGCTTACATTTGAATAGTGATTGCAAGTTTTTTTCTTTTAATAATAAAAAGCATTGCGAATTTTGACATGGAATAAATCAAAATTTAATGTTTTCATTGGGTAAAGAAGTTCACACTTAGCTTCATACGATATATATTAAAGAACCTGATAAACTAATTGAAGTTCAATATAACTGCTTGATAAAGAAGTTTATGGTATTAAACACTCTAAATTGGTCGAAGATCAATAATATGATGACTATTTGATAAAAAAAAAAAATGAATTTGTAGTATTAACTTCTTTAGAAAAAAGTAGAACAAGATTACTCAATGCTAACTAGACACATTGATTACCCTTCCAGATAGGGAATGCTCAAACAATGATCAAGCAGAATCTTATGAAGGCCAAGACGAGCACACGAAAACCACTATTGTATTAGAGGGGCCTAACTTTAAGTCAATATAAATATTTGAAGTGATAAAAATGAAAAGTTGAATTGTCCTCTAATCAGAAATTGTGACAATAATATTGTGTCCAGACCTTCCCTCATCATCATCAGGAGATGGAACAATCATCACAAAGTCTTCACCAAATATTGAGCTAATCCAACAAGAGAAATAGACAGCCTTGGTATCCTCTTTGAAGCAAATTTTGTCAATCCCCAAATCTTCCCAGCTCAGCGAATCAACTCCGCTGATTAAATCGGAAAATGGCTTCTGAAAAACATCTTCTCTTAACCAGCTCTCCACCTTTACATCTTCCATGGAATCTTTCAAGAACATAGTGAACCTCGAAGACAGCCTCTTGGAAGTCTTGTTTTCAGCCTCTTCTATGCATTTTGCAGCAAGGGTCTTGTGGATTTCTTTGTCTGAGTTCGAGATCTTTGTGGGGAGCCTGAAGATTACAGTTCTGGTAGTAGCTGCAGGGTGATCATTAGTAGATGAGGAGTCCAGGGGAACATGAGCGGGTAAAGTACCAGGTTTTCTGAGGTTTGGGAAATAAAACGTAGGGATTTTGTTGGGTTTATCAGCTTGTGAGAGCATGGTGCAGTGAATTTTCGACCATTTATTGAGGAAACTTGTCATGCTAAATGGATCTGCCAGAAATAGGCTGCAACTTATCCCTATTGAGTATCCACCACAGTTGAAATTTGTTACCTGCAAAAGTTGTACAAACATTTTACCTACCGATCAATTGACTATAAAATTCTTATCTACTTTAGTCTTAACATTAAATGATCATCATCAAATATGAGGGCATAAAATCACTTTCATTTTTTCTTCTTTCCCAAAAGATTGAATCTCTAACCCCAAGGACCACTACACCTCGGCCCGACAGAACTTTAAGATGATGTAAATCACTGTAGTTCAGTGGCCCGATAGAGCATTTAGAAATATGTAAATCACGGTAATTGAGTAGCCCAATAGAGCATTTGAGAATATATATCTCATGATAACTAAGTAGCTCAGTAGGGATAGCCAAATGCCGGTGCGCACAAGAGATTTGCGACTGCTGAGTTCCGAACTAACATTGGTTTCTTCTACAAAACACTATCTACTGAACTAGTGAATTAAGCGCATGCTAGCTACTTTTATTTAACTAATTTTCCAAATTTGAAGAAATAGAGAAAGACACTGATAAACAGTAGATCTACACTTCAATCCCTTATAAGAATTCATTCTAACCCTTTTTCCCATAGAGAAATGTAAAATTAGAAAAATAACAATATATATATATATATATATATATATATATATATATATATATATATATATATAGAGAGAGAGAGAGAGAGAGAGAGAGAGAGAGAGAGAGAGTAAAGGAATTAATTTTAATGAGATAAATGACAGGTGAGAGAGTAATTAACCTGAATGTAAAACAATGGAGAGTACTGAGGGGTTGACTCTTGAACATCCTCCCAAAACACAAGCTCAGATTCTGCAACTCTCTTGTGTTTGAGGTGAAGAAACTGAGCCAAGGTGATGTTGATCTGAGCCTCCAACATTCTAACCCCACAATCATTTGAAACAATCTCCATATCCCCATCATCATCTTCCCCTTTTCTCAGTCTGCCAGCAAGCACTGGGTTCTCAATAAGTGCCCTTCCAAGTGATTCCTTGATCCAACCAGCTACTATCCACCCTGACTCATCGTCGGAGGCCTTGTTGTAGCACAGTATCATGTGGAGCCGCCGCCGGAAGCTGCTGCCGGGGCCGTGCTTTTCCGGGACTGAAACACGGCGGGAGTGCCGAGGATCAGTTGGCTTCAGAGGCATTACTGTCTGCATTGCCTCAATCTGCAGTTTTGTTGCAATGCACTCACTCATCTTTCAACAACAAAAGATTCAACCTGCAGGTTCAGTAGTTCTATATGAGCAGGCTATTTATACAGCGGAGGAAGGTAGAGCTCATTAATATTTTCATGACCAGCATTCAAATGAAATAAATAATAATAATAATAATAATAATAATAATAATAATAATAATAATAATAATAATAATAATAATAATAAATCAAGTGGTTAGAGCGTCACCATTGATTTAAAAAATAGTTTGTTTTTAGGCAAAGAAGAAATGAGAAAGGAGAGAGGAGAGTGGGGTCTTACAATTTTTATTTATTTATTTATCTTGCTGGTATGCGCACACCATTGCCCAGCAGCAGGCATGTGGAGAGTGGAGTGGTTATTGTTTTTATTTTCAACCAATAATCTTACTATTAAGAAAATTGGTAATGCAAGGTTAAAAGATTAAATTTTGAATGTGTATCGTATTAAAGACTAAAGAGTTTGGGTTATGTATTTTTCCAAATCAAAATCAAACTCAGCTCTACGAGAGCACTTGAATTGATTAGAATATGAATTATTCTTATAGCTTAGTGACATAATACTTGATGTTGTATATGATAAGTGCTAAATTATACATAGTACTATTTTATGGTGCATAAAGTCAATCTTAGATTAAAATTGCTTTAATTATGTTTTAAAAAAACCTATAAAACTTTCATTTAATCATATCTCTCCTCAAGTGTCAACAATGGCTTGGGGAGGATCTCGAAACCAAACATTATATTATTAGACATAGAATATGTGGCCCTAGCTAAATCATAAAGTAACCAATTATGCGATTAATTGTATATGTGGGTACATATGATCAAGTTTTGGAGGCAAAGAGAATTAAATCAAAGGTAATTTGGAAGCAAAGTGGACATATATAATAGGATTAAAACATGATACAACGTCACGAGGGGCTTATATGCCTCTGTGATACGACATTATGGTATGTCATTTATATTATGGTTTGGAGGTTTGGTTTGGAGCTTATTCTAGGTTTCTTGGTTGGGTCACTCTAAGGGAGTGATGGGAGGTTGTTGACTTGTTGAATTGGTTATACTTGTGTTGTTCAGTTGAGCTTGTGCTTTGGTTAAGTGTTATTATGGAATTGTGGTACAATGGATTCATTTCTTGATATTGAATTCGTTAAGGTGTCCTTGGTTTATGATTCATTCAGCTTATTGTTGTTGAGTTCTTTGGATTTTAAACAAAGGATAGTTTCGTTTGCATATATTCTATATGCGTGTGTAAAATCTATTTACAAAGCTATGTTATACTATTGTATTTCTCACAAGTGTGAGCGGAGTATTACTTAGCATTTCTTTGCTAATATTTCTAACTGTTTTCCAGGTATGGAGTAGAATCTGCACGTGAGAGCGCTAGCTATAGTTCTATTCCTCCATTATGTTTCTAGCTTAGTACTTTTGGTGATGTTTAGACATTTGGGCCTGCGTGCCTTAGACTTTATGGTTGTAATAACTCCTTTAGATTATGTTTGATTTTGAGGATTTTGAGACTAATGTTGAATTCGCCTTAACATCTAGGTTCTGGTTGAACCTGGATGTGGCGTAGCACCCCATGTTGGTTTAGTTATACTTCCACATTTATATTGTTTAATGTTGAGATTTGATAGCTTTGCCTTAAGCTTATTGCTTATCTTAGCCTGAAAGTTAGGGGTGTTACAGTTTTCGTTAGCAGTCTCTGTTCATGCCCTTTTAATTACCTCTACGCAATCCAACTCCTTAAGCTAAGAATTTTCGAATCGAAACCTTTGGGTCCAACCCTTGTATAGTTTGTCCGTCACATTAAGATATAGAGTTGTATGGTCAGATTGTGCTACCTCTAAATTATAAACAATAGCCTCCACGTATAACGCCCGCCAAGAGTCTATTGCCATAGCACGATCAAGTATCTCTTCCACAAAAGCTGGGGAGCCCCTGCCTTTCTCCTAGGTAAAAGGGTAGCCTGACATCCCAAGATCAAACAGACCGCACTCATGAAGAACCTCCTGAAAGTTGATCATAAGTTGGGTTGGGTGGGGGGTGTCCCCCACACTTCTCAAAATGTGATAGAAACTTGTTGAAGTCGCCAATGACCATCCAATGAAAGTCCGAACGATCCCTCAGTTCTCTAAGCAATGCCCACGATTTTCTTATTTGTGATCTCTCAGGATGGCCATAGAACCCTATTAATCTCCAACTAGGTGATCCTGGAATTGACACTTCAATGTCGACGTGGTTACAAGAGTAACTAATAAGTTGAGCGAAATTCCTATCTTTCCAAAGCAGTGCCAATCCACCACTATGCCCTACACTGTCAATGTAAAAGAGCTCGTCAAAGCCAAGTTTCACTTTCAAAGTTTCTGTATGCAATCTACTAACTTTTGTTTCCATAAGGAAAATAAAAGCGTGCAGTTTTTTGGAAACAACACCCATAATCTCATGAATTATCCGTGGGTTACTGAGCTCATGACAGTTCCAACTGATTACACTCATTGTCGTGGGTGGGTCCGTGCATCGGACTCCGCGGAAGAAGATATCTTACGAGCTTTAGCCATGAGTTAGTCAGGGGATGGGCAGTTTGAAAATAGGAAAAACATATCAGCCCTTCTTCGCTTAGGTGTCACAACCAGGTCATCTGAAACAATCATCGGAGTTGTTTGAGGCCGGAGAAGTGGCAAGGCAGTGGTGGTGATGGGTGGGCGCTGATCAAAGAGAAGCCATCAACGCCCAATTAATGTTGTTTGATAAACACCAAAAATAGCTAGTTAAGGATTGATTTTGCATCCTTTTGTGAACTATTTAAGGCATTTATAAGCTCTAATGTGTGAATCTAGTGCAAATGTTATTTTTGGACACTTTGAATGTTTTTATAGGTTCTAGGGATGAAAAGGCAAAGCATGTAGACTTGGCGAGCAAAACAAAGTAAAGGAGAAAAGCTCGGGGGAGTAAGCAAACATCTCCACGCGTGGGACCTGCATGGAAAATTTCAGTAGGGTTCCACGCCACATCTCTACGCGTGGAGAAGGAATAATGGCCAAAAAAATCGTCGCGTACAAGCTAGCACCCTCATACGCAACCCAGGATCAGCACCTACTTAAAGGGGCCTTGGCAGAAATTAAAGGAGGATAGCTTAGTTTAGATCAGTTTTTCCATTTTTGAGAGCTTAGTTTTAGATTACATTTTTGCCTCTTAGACTTTTTAGAGAGAAGTGAGTAGCATTTCAATCTTTGATTCCAATTGAAGACGACAATCTACTTTGAAGTTTGCTTTTGAATTCTACATTTGATCTCAATTAGGTAATATCAATTCTATCTTTGATTCTATTGCAATTTATATTTCTATTTTCAATTCCAATTCATGATTTTATGTCTTATTGATTTTAATTGCTTAAGATGATTATGTAGACTTTTATTAGGGATTGAGTTGTGGAATTTCATGATATTAAGTGTTGATTTCTAATTCCTAGATTGGAGAATGGATTGTGTGGATTTGATCTATTGTTCTTGCTCATAATTGATGATTTGTATGTGTTCTTTGAGATTGATCACCTCTTTGAATGTTCTAAGGCTTTAACCTAGCCATGATAGTGCTAGAGTTAATGCAAGCTCCAATCAATTGTGATTTTCAATGTAGATCTTGAATACGATTAGTAGGGAGGTGATGTAGGTTATGTGTTTGTGAAAATGCCTCTAGGCCTCTTGGTTGCTTAAAGGCACTCCAATGCTAGAGAGTTCCTAGTACCCAAAGGGAGAACGGTAATAGCACATCACCTGGGAATAACCAAACACGCAAGCCATTTCTCCTATACCGTAGAGACACGATGATGCATCATGGTTGCACACGACTCATTCCCTATGCTTTATTCGATTGATTTCCTTCTTGCTTTTCTTGTGTTTAAATCCTCCATCACATGCTCCTTTTTACCATAGTGGATTCGTACAACTCTTAGTGACCAACTCCCTTAAATGTCAAGCACTTGACTCGGTTCCAATTTGTCATCCTTGAGAACACGACACTCGGGGAACTTCTTCTCCGTTTTACCCTTCTAATTCCATCTTTTCATCTCACCTAAAACTACTCCTTCATTGTTATACTAACGTCTGAACCTTGCACATAACTCAAGACTATAAGGAAACGTTTTAGGAGGTATAGAGTTGAGAATAACGTAACCTTCGCACAAAATATGACAGTATGCCCAAGAATGCCAGAACAGAAACAAAAATTATGTAATCTTTCATAGCGAAAGTTAATCCAAACCCAACTACCATCCCGCTTAGTGAATTTCAACCTACATCGGATTGGGATTTCTGGGTCCAATTCTACCCTAAAGCGATAAAATTTCCTCCAGGGTCCAGCTATACGATCTTGATCGGTTTTGATAAAAGTTCCTAAGAAACTTCTGATCTGCTCAAGGTTAGACTACATAGTATAACCAAATGGAATGTCTGATACTTGTACCCAGATGGCGAGTCTGTTGAGTTTAGTAGTGTCAAGCATCGCTCCCTCCTCTAAGCGTTTACAGACGAGCGAGTTGAGTTATTTTCAAAAGCCCAAGGGCCTTCTTCAAGAACCCTACGTGCATCATTCTCGTTGGGGAATTCAAAAAAAAATCAATTCCCACCAACCTCCATTATACGAACACCACGAACAAGTCTCCAAGAAGCAACCATAACTTGTTGCATATATTCGAACTTGATGGGTTTTGATAAGCACCAAGAATAGTCTGTTTTAAGGGTCATTTACGGGCTAGAATTGTATAGTTTATTACTCATTTCATAAGTATTTCATGCATTTAGACTCAGATGTGACCAAAACTTCTAACACGAGCATGGAAGATGTTTTTAAGCTATTTTACAGCCAAAAGGAGGACTTAAGGCCAAAACTGAGCAGGAAATGAAGAAACCATGAAGCAGGAGCCTCCCACGCAGCCCAACACGCGTGTAGAGGGGCGTGGAATATTTCTAGTAGCTCCCCACGCCCTCCACCACGCATGTGGAGTGATCGCGGAAGATTTCTTCAGGGCTCGACGCGTCGAGACAGGTCGAGCCCCTGTCTCGATGCGTCGAGAGCCCTGTGACAGCCCTAAAATTCTGCTGCGGGAAAAATGTCTATCTTGCCCCTATTTTGCTCCTACTATATAAGGCTCATTATTCCAAGACCTTGAGGAGGAGGAGACACCCAATAATCTCTAGATTAGATTTCTCTTTCTAATTTCTTCCCCTTTGGGGAGGAAGACAAATACTCCTCCTTAGAATAGATTAGATTAGGCTATGAAGAAGATGATGTAGATTCAAAGCTTTCTTTAGGTAATATACTTCTTTTATTATAAAGTTTGATCTTTTATATTCTTGCTTTGTGTATTTTGTTTTGTTGTTATTGATGCTTTCTATGCTAGAGTAGTGTAGTTTTGGTGTGTGTGCCCTTGTTAACCTATTGATTGATGCTTAGATTTTATCTTATGATCTTGAGAATTGTGGTAGTATGATTGATATTTGTATGGATGATGTTGTTCAAACTTTGCTTCTATTTCCGGCCGGGATAGTTAGTGAACCGAGTGGAAGTGAGAGAGTGCGCGATAGCGGCCTCTCACGAGCCCAACTCATCTATATCTCCGCTCTTAGTCCGAAAGGACGAGATCCGAGAGGAGTGGTAGGCAAGGTGTTCGATAAAATGCCTCAATCGAATGAGGATTGAGAGTCTGAGTGTGACGCCACTCGTTACCAATACCGTGACTCCCTAATTCAATCCCGAAACCCAATTCCAAGCTACCTATGATAATCAATCATTTGGCTTAGCATCGGCATGCATCCCCTTCTTTTCCCTTTTTGTATTTTCTATCTTAATCTTACCTTCAAACCCTTCAAACCAACCATGAACAAAACCTCTCCCTACGATTCTTGCAACTCTTACCTTTCAACCTCATAAATGCCAACATAAATTTGGTTCCCATTCGCCATCCTTCAGAGACACGACACTCGGGGAGTCTTGACTCTTCGTTTTAACACATTCCACCTTCACATTCACTTACCGCAATACACACAACATCAGGTTTATCGGTTAAGAAACGTCTGACTAAGGTCCAAGTTGAAGTGAGATAGCGTTGAGGATCAAGACATGGAATTTCTGTATTAACGAATGAGATACCAGAGTTTTCATCAGAGTAACTTGTTCGCAACGATCTGTAAGGTAGCTAACATCCATAATCAATGTGTTGAACACTTGGCCAAAGAGATCAGCACTAGAGATGGGTAGATTAGAAAGATGGAAAAGCCCTTAAAGATGGGAGGAAAGACTCTAGAGAACTATCCTAGAGAGAAAAATTTTACGTAATAACGAACAACCGTTGAATCAACCGTGGATTTATGTCATGAAGTTCTATGTGTTGATATCACTTGATCTTGATATAGATAATGTAAGGGGAAAGGGGGTCCAAATTACGATGTTTCACATGACCTCCATTTTTATTGGAGCGACCTTGTTGTGTTTGATAGTAAATAAGAATTGCAATCAAAATAAATAAATGAATGAATTATAAATATATAAAAATATGTAATAAATACACACACATTGCATATGTATTAAAGTTCCATATATATATATATATATATATATATATATATATATATATATATATATATATATATATATATATATATATATATATTTAATGCATGGATAAAGGAGAACGGTAATGAATTTATAATTACTCAAGGATTTGAATTCAATAATAAGATAGCAAAATTAAAGCATGCAAACAAACACGATGAACCACAAAGAATCAATTTGATTCCACTAAGACTCAATCTTATGACCTCTCATATGGGAGAGTCATTACATGCCATATGAGGACATGATGCTTGGCATATCAATTATATTTAAATTACTCTAACTTAATATTCTGTTTTTCTTTGAAAATTTCATTAAAAAAAAAAAACAAAAAAATCTCATTAATCTACTAATTCACTGCTACGGCTTCACTTGAAAATGTAACATTTTAGTAGAAAGACATCTTATTGAACTACGAGAGTGCTAGATGCGTACAAATTTATACACATGAATTTGACTTAATTTATTTGATTAATATATGATAAAATTTAGAAAAAATTGTAATTTATGTCTAGATATATGCTAATTATAAATGTCACTCTCCAATTTTAATTAGTATAAATGTTACTCCTAAATTGTCAAAATATAATGCCCCTCTTAAGGGGCATAAATTACAATATATGGGGGTAATATATGGCCATATATTTACAATTCAAGGGAAATATTTATACCACTTAAATTAAGATGTGACATTTAGAATTGGCATATACTTAAGGGGTATTAATTATAATTTTTCCTAAAATCAATCAACTAGCGAATAATTAAACATATAAAATGCTAGTCAAAGGCCTTGTGGTCAAGCGGCATCCGGTATACACTCCCATGTGGAAGGGAGTAGGTTCGAGCCTCAGTGGAGGCATCTGTTGACTCTTTGTTCTTCAGTAGATTGAGAAAGTAGTTATGAACAGATACTACATTGTAACCGAGTTAGAAGAACTCAAAAAAAACGTATAAAATGCTATTAAATTACATTAACTTGTACTGCAGATTTTGCGGCTATTGAATGCTTAAATAGCTTATTGAATTGAAATGTAATCCTTCTGCCCATCAAGTATGACATTTTCAAGACAAGGACATGATATTCCAAACAATTGTTTTCTGTTTTTGTTCATTTTCACAAGAAAAGACATGTTAATAAATACACCAGTAATAATTAATTATCAAAAATTATTGTTGGCAAGAAATTAGCAATGTCTGATCACCAAATTTGTAGGGAACAAGACTTTAGCATTTTAGTTGGCCTGTTGGGTGCCATCTTTATGTAGGTAGGTGTATCTTCCCATGTACACAACTTGATTACTTGATAATATCTAGTTCAAAGTTTTTGTAGAAGGCTCCAATTGAAAACTCAAATAATAATTTCAAAAGTCTCTTTTTTTTTTAAATGTTTCGCTATCAACGGAATATATATATGCACCACTATATATGCAAAACTGCACCACCGCGTGTACATAAATGCACCGGTGTGGTGCATTTATATGGTATTTTTGTACATTTTACGCTTGTACATTTTTTAACACGTGGTGGTGTATATGTGCAATATATAATAGTGATCACACAATACATGTCCCATATGCACACGCGAATTTTGGACACCCCAATTTATCTCATCCATAGATCTATTTTTTTTAATGCACTAGATTGGTTCTCATGGGCTCATGGGAGGGTGTTCTCATAGGAACATCACCCTCTATATATATATATAGGTTTGCGTCTTTGGTCTTCAATTTGGAACCGTCCGAGAGTTAACCACTCGAGTTACTCTTCGAACCATTGTTGCGACTGACCTCTCGCGTCTCCATTCGGATGTGTACATGAGTTACTACTCGAGGTACCATTCGGTTTGATTCAAATGTTGAGTTGAAAATCGTAACTCTAGAAAATAAGGGTCTAAACCTAGTATTTGGTATCATGGAAATCTAAATACAAATGTTCTTAACACTGCAAGTAGATTTTAAGACTTCGGTTGCGAATTTTTAGCAAACCTGTTGGTAGGAAGCTCCCAACCTATCTGTTTTTGTAAATTGTTTTAAAATTTTCTTTTAAGAAAGTCTGTTCAACCCCCATCCCTTCTAGATTTTTGTTTTTCGCTCAGGACCAACAGCCTCAGGGCCTCAAACTTACCCTCCTCTGTGGAGAAATCAATTTTCCATTATAATGTTCAACCTCTAATGGTAAAGCCATATTCGTTGATCACAAAGTCAATTGGTAATAATCCTTGCTCCTTTTTCGCTCGAGTGTGCATACAACCTAGCCTCCAATCACAAAAACAAAAACAAAAACAAAAAAAAAAAAAAAATAGAGTGTGTTGTAACAATATGTAGTTGCAAGTGAGAGAAGAGTGTAGTGGTAACCCAGCCAAGTAAACAAAACAACAAAAACAAACACATAGTTAAGTGCAAACAAACAAAAGTAACAAAGTAAACTAATCTCCCTAACTTGTACACTTTCTCTTGTAACAAAAAATGGACAAACTATTCAAACACCGATGTCACTCCTCCGCAATAACGTCATTTGAAATAATTTTTAAGTAGTGAAGATGGTGTGTTCGAGATGGTATCCTCACTCTGAATATCATCTCGAAAGAATGTACCTAAAGAGAGTTAAATTGTTGGTGGTTAAGCATGAAAGCATTGAGTATTTGGAAGCAAGCTCAAATTGTTAGGTTGTGTTGGAAAAATAACACTAAAATTGCATTTTAAGTGGCTATTTTGTGGTACAATTAAAAGTGAGGTCCACATCTGATTTGGGACGGGTCAATGTGGATTCGAGTTCTTCGTAGTTAGACGAAGAAATCGATATATTGTACGCTCAAAATGGATAATGAGTGAATGAGAAATTGGTTCTCAGCTCAAAGTAGACCCATTTGAGATGGAATTTGGGTGAGGAAAAAGCTTATGTAGCTTTTGTCCCACATTGGTTGGGAAAGAACGTTTGACCCACTATTTACACAAGGGTCCTTTTTATGATTAGTTAACTTGTATAACATAAAGATTCTCTCTCGCACGCAGAGGGTGCAAATCAAATCCCAAAATGAGCCTCAAAAGGCTTGACGTGTATGCTAGCACCTGGTGTGCCCGTGCCCTCTCTTCACCTACTGATTCTTATTAATGGACTAGTTAGTGGGTTACATTTTTAGTTAAACTTTAGTTAATAAAATGTTTCCACCTGTAAGTTTTAACCCAATAAATAAAGTGTCTTGTTAACTCTAATATCATTAGTTATTATTTAATCATGGTTAATTTTGACTTGAGCCCAGCCCATTCACTAAGAGCATCTCCATCTGTGGAGATTGGGGAGATAATGTCAGTGAGGATCCATGTAAATGATTCAATGAACTGATGTGGTGGTGGGTTATTTGAAAAAATGAACTTCTGCAAAAATGGAGATTATGTCAGAAAGTGGGGTAGGTTGCTCTTCTCTCTCCACCTGGTTTGCTTCTTTTTTTCTCTCTCCAGCTGGTTTGCTTCTTTTTTTCTTTTGATTCATTT
>CP025656.1:8464562-8527835 GCA_003576665.1 Ipomoea trifida
ATATATGATAGAAAATGGTGGGTCCACAAAAAACTGAGAAAAAACTTTAAACTGATGTGGATAAGAGTTTGTGTGATTGAGTGAGATAGTGGATGATGAGGTGAATGTTGGGATTAGAGAAAAAACTCCAACTGATAAAGATGCTCTAAGCCTCCTTCTGCCAAGCGTAGCAGCGAAAGGCAGATGAACAACGCAGACAGGAAGACTTCCAAACGGCGCTCTTCAGCGAACTCGGTCGTGTGGCCGTTGTGGGCGATCCGATTGAGCAGCGGAAGTTTTGAACGAGAGACAAGATGAAGCAGTTCCGATTCAGTTACACTGGCAGCTTCAATGAGTCCGATTCTTGGGGAGAGAAGTTGGAGCGAAATCTTGGTGAAGAATCGGAGGTACGGTTGGGCTGGAACAGTATAAAGGGAGGCCAAGATTCAACGTTCTAGACATCAATCTTCTCACCAGATTCCTTTCGGCGATCTCCATTCGACCGATTCTTTTTGCCCTGCCATTCCTCTATTCCTCAATTAATTTGGGTCAGTGACAATTTTTCTCAGCGGAAGTTCGTGGGTTCGGTGATTCCAGCAGCGGCTTCAAAATTGTTCTCTACGGCATCAATTCCCTAGCAGAAGTTCTTTTTTTCACTTTTTATCTTATTCTTTAAATTGCGAATTGTCAATTTGTGAGCCTAGATCACATTACTAACTTCTAAAACCTGATTACAATTGCTACCAATGGTTGATTATAAGATGATGTGCTAAATTAGCAATTTAATTTCACAGTAATACTACTGATTTATTTACAAGTTATATATATTCTAATTCTGGGAGTTATGCTTTGATTTGTGGAATACATTACTCAATAATATTAGTTACTTGATGTTTTTAGTACTGTGTTTTTAATCCTTGAACTTACTGTTAGTTGTGAGGGTATAAACATTAGTATGAAGCCATCGCTAAGTGAATTTGTTCTTGTAGTAATGCACTCCTAGTTTCATCAATCTGGGAACATGAATAATCTATCATGAGCATTTTGCAGTAGTTCAGGTCTCATTTTTGCCAACTCAATTAAGTTTTATCTTATGTTTCGTATTGAGACTAGTTGCATTGAATTTGGCCAATTCTGACATTAATTAGTTAGTTGAGGGAATTATTTATTTGGTTCTAACCCGGGTAATGGTTATTGATTCATGTTCCTAAGCATTTCCAATTTAATTGTTATTTGACGTCCTGGTTCTTTTTAATTGTTACCTGCCTAAGTTTTGATTCAATTATTTTACGTTTGAGTTTATTATTCTTACCTTTGATATTTGTTCTGAGCATTTTAAATTGTAAGTTAGTTACTTTATATTCTCAAGTGGAATTAATTACACTTTTGGTCCTAAGGCTATTAGGGTCTTGTTAATTTCAATCCATGACTTTAAAAACTAACAATTTAGTACCTTAACTATGCAATTTTTAACAGATTTGGTCCATCCGGCCAAATTGCCGGCCAAATTGTCGCCGGAATCTTTTAATCCATTTGAACTTATTTAATTCAGGGGCAAATCAGTCATTTCCTTCTTCCCCCTTCTTCCCCGTTCTTCTTCGAAAATATACACCAGCTGCCAGATTTGCTTCATGTATGTTGCCTCAATCTTAACTGCGAAATGGATGAAATTTACGAACTGTGAACTGCGGAACTACTAATGAAATTTGCCAAAACATTTGAAATTTGTATGCGTCTTCCCTCATTCTTAGCAGCGTTATACATGCTCTGTGTGATGCCCGCCGCTTCCTCGAAGCTCACCGGCGGTTCTTTCTTGTTGTTTTTGTATTTCCCTCAATCTTAACAGCGTTATACATGCTCTGTGTGATGCCCGCCGCTTCCCGAAGCTCACCGGCGGTCCTTTCTTGTTGTTTTTGTATTTCCCTCAATCTTAGCAGCATTATATATGCTCTCAACTGCTTTGCAATTCTCTTCCGCCATTAATGGCCCAGCTAGCTTATGGCCGAATTTTTCCTTTTTTTAATTAAATATGATTTTCAAAATGCACAGTAATTTGTTGTTGTAATTCTTTCACGACCTCTTAATTGTTTTTGTCCCTCGCTCCTTCTTTAAGTATTATTTGTAGAAATTGAAGAGTCACTAAATTTTCAATTCTAGATGGAACCTCCAGTTGGGCATTCGAAGAAGATGAAGAAGGAAGAAAGAGGAGGAAGAATAAGGAAAAAGAAGAAAATGACCGATATGCCCCCGAATTAAACAACTTAAAATGGATTGAAATATTCCGGCGATAATTGACCGATAATTTGGCCGGATGGACTAAACCTGTTAAAAATTGCATAGTTAAGGTACTAAAATGTTAGTTTTTAAAGTCGTGGATTGAAATTAACACGACTCTAACAGTCATAGGACCAAAAGTGTAATTAATTCTTCTCAAGTGCTTAAATTGCATTATCTTTATTGCATTCTTTTAATTCCCTATGGGATCGACCCTTGCTAACGCACACTATCACTACGATCGACTCGTGCACTTGCGAGGATAATTAAATTGTCCATCAATTTTTGGCGTCGTTGCATCCCGCGTTCTAGTTCGTCGGGTTCTAAGTTTGTGTGCTCAAACGCCGGAAGCGTAGTACGTTTTATCCTGGGAAATCTAGACCGCAATGCTCTAGCACCCCGGGAGGCGGTAAATAAGGTTTTAAGGACAGAAGCAACTCAACTTGTTCTTCCAACCAACCCGAGTTCGTCCAGTTTCGCCTCCTTGGCGTTTCCAGGTTTATTTAACATTTTGTAGGTTTATTTCCTTGATTTATTTTGGTTTTATTTTTCCATTGTCTTGTGATTTTCGAGAGTGTATTCCAACAATCTTAAAACCTTATTTACATTCTCTTCTTCTCCTTTTATTCTCGAATTTTTTGGAAAGATATGGAAAATCCTGTGTTGCCAGTAGCCAATTTTGGGGATGAAAATGCTAATGTTGTTGATAACAATAGCGGTGGGAACGGCAACAATGTTGCACATTCCTAGGCACTAGTGAACATAGGTTCACAGGGAGGTGTCAACTCTGAGGGGTACATCCCCACGATGAGGGTACCTATAGTACCAAGTGGTTCGACTAAGAAGCTGGACAAGTTTACGGGATCGTACTTTAAGAGGTGGCAGCAAAAGATGCTGTTTTACCTTGCTACTCTCGGCTTGGGGGTCTTGAGAATAAGTTTGTTGGTTGATTTGAAAAAAAAAATGAAAAAATGATGTGAGAAAATTAAGAAAAAGTGTTGAAAAAGAAAACGTTGAAATGAAAAAAAAAAAATTGAAAAGAAAAGAAGAATAATAAAAGTTTGAAATTGTTTCTATTAAAAGTTGTACTCAACCCCCACTACATTAAAGTGTTGCTTTGTTATAAATTGTAAATTGCTCATTTATTCATAGTTGTCATATCTCTTCTAGCCCAAATTGTGAATAAGTGTGAAATTCTCTCTTTTGTTTATTTTCCATACCCCTTCTTTGTTTGTTTTTTTTTTTTTTTTTGGAACGACATACCCCTTCTTTGTTAGTCATTCACCTTTAGCCCCATTACAAGCCTAATAAGAGACCTATTTGATCTTAGCATGCATTATTAGAGTAGAGCTAGTGGAGTATGAAGGGCAAGCCTAATGGATCTCATTAAAAACCAAGTTTTGCATAATCTCAACTTAGCATTTGTGCACACTAGATTTTCACACACTAATGATTTTGGTGCTTGGTTATTGGCTTGGGAATGGAACTCGTGAGCCAAGCTAAGGTGATTCTTAAAACAAGTTGTGTTGTAGCAAGTTGGATTGTGGTTTGATAGGTTGTGCAAAGTGGGAGTATGATCAATTTGGTTACTAGGATGGTGATTTATTTCTTGTCTTTGCTTGAGGACAAGTAAATGTTTAAGTGTGGGGGAGTTGATAAGCGCCTAAATGTTTATGTTTTTACCTTGCATTTAATCTTATTTTCCTTGCCATTTGTTATAATTTTGCCCAGAGTGTTCCTCATTTTATTCATTCATATGTTATTGTGTAATTCTTGATGATTTAGATGAATTTGATGATTATTGGAGCATTTTGGATGCATGTAGAGTCAATGGGAGCCTTGAAGAAGCTATGAAGATAGGAAAAAATCAAGGGAATTCGTACCCCCATGCATACGCCCGTCCCTCTAGGTGCACGCAAATTCAAGTCATTTTCTTGTGCTCACTGGAATGTTCGTACCCCCTTGCATACTCCAGTCCCTCAGCCCGTCCAAGATCTCAAAAACGAAGCAAGTGGCGTACCCCTTGGCGTACGCTCGTCCCTAAGGTTGTCCCTGTATACTATGCCACTTATTTAAGCTCGGATTGAACTTCATTTTCACGGTTTTGACCCATGGTTGAACCCTAGACACTCCATTTCACTTCCTTTCATATTTTTAGATTATATTAGGCTTAAATTTAGGTTTCTAAACATATTTGAAGCTTGTAATCTTGGATTTGAAGCTTAGATTTCAAGATTGTACCATCCATTTCAATAGAGAAGCTTTCTTTCCTTTATCTTTTTCTTTTGTAAGATTTATGTTTATTACTTGTGCTTTTGTGTTCCTTATGCTATTTAATCATGAGTAGTTAGTTTATGGACTTGAGTTAGAGTTGTATTATCTATTTTCATGCTTAAGTTGTGATTATTGTGATAAAAGGGGAAAACCCCAACCTAGGGTTCATGTGTTTATGAGAGTGTTGTGTTTGAATCTTTCTTATGTTTGATGTACACATTCATTGGCATGTATTTGAAGGATCCCTTACCTCAATGAGAGTTGGGTGATGAATTCGTGACACCCCTTGCATAAACCTGATTTCTTCCCATGCAAATAGGGGAAATTGGGGGCTTTAAAATGCTCATGTGCTTAAGGAGCTAGGATTGATATACCATGAATATGGGGAAATCCGTGTTCAAATCCTTGTTTATTTACTTACAATTTTGGCTTTAGACTAGGATTCCTATGTCCATACCCGCTTGATTCCTTGGTTATTTGTTCTCTCTAACCTCGTAGATTGTTGAAGCATCTAGATGGTAATGCCCCCTAACTTGAGTCCTATTTCTCTATTTTTTATTTATCTATTGTTCATATGTGTTTGTTTCACCTTGTTGTCATTTGCTTAGCTCCTTGTTGATCTCCTTATGCTAGTGCCTAGTTTTGTGATTGCATATTGCGTGTCATAACCCCAATCCTCAGTGGAACGACATTTCACACACGTGTACTCACCATTACTCACTCTTGCTACAATCAATCGTCACCAAAGCCATTCTGCTTAGGGAGCCAAGCTCTGGGGATCTATACTCGTTGTGGCTCCCTATGTCTGCTCCCGCTGCGTTTTTGTCTACTCGGGCTCCATCTAGTGTCTGGCATAGTCATTTGGGGCACCCTCATTTTTGGGTATTAAATAAAGTGTTGGAAATCTTTCCAGTTAGCAAGTTAGATGTTAGTTCTTATAGTTTGTGTTCATCTTATCGTTAGTTCTTATAGTTTGTGTTCATCTTATCAACTTGGGAAGTCTTCCCGTTTTCCTTTACCGCGTGTTAATTCTACTAGTACTGTTGTATTGGACTTAATTTACACGGACATTTGGGGCCCGTGCCTGTTTTATCTAGTACTGGTTTTCGGTACTTTGTTCTTTTTGTTGATGATTTCTCACGATTTTGTTGGTTGTTTCTTTTTCACCTTAAACCTGATCTATATGTAGTTTTGAGTTAATACCAGCCAAGGTCCATTGAATTTGATGATTTTGCCAACCATAGTCCTTCAACAATTAAAGTTTAACCAGTCATGGTTCTTCCAAAAGAATCGCGGTTGGTTAAATTTCGAAAGGTAAAGGACTATTGGTGGTTAACTTGAACCACGAATAGTTAAATTTGAAAGTCGAAGGACCACAGAAGGTCAAAAATTAAAATTCGGAGGACTACGGAATCCAAATTTAATGTTTAGGACTATAGATGGCAAAACCATCAAACTCGAGGGACCTTGGCTGGTATTAACTCATGCAATTTTTGACAAATTTCGGTTGTTAGTTGAAAGCCTCTTTTCCTGAAAAATTAAATTTGTGCAGTCTGATTTAGGGGTGACTACCGTAAGTTGGGGTCTATTTTTTCTCACTAGGCATTGTTCATCATCAGTCTTGTGCTTATACGCATGAGCAGAATGGACGTGTCGAGTGTCGTCATAGACATATTGTTGAGATGGGTCTGCCCCTACTTGCTCAGGGATCTGTTCCACTAAAGTATTGGGACTATGTTGTTGAAACAACCATATATTTAATTAATCATTTGTCGTTGTCTGCTCTTAGAATGGATAGCCCTTATCAAAAGTTGTTTCTTTTTGAACCATCGTATTCCTAACTTTAGATGTTTGGGTGTTTATGTTTTCCATACCTCCAGCCGTATAATAAGCATAAGTTTGCATTTCGGTCGTCTCCTTGCGTCTTCTTGGGATATCCGGTGTCGTTTTGTGGGTACCGGTGCATGGACCTCAGTACGGGTAAAATTTTCATATGTCGTCATGTTCTCTTTGATGAAGGAGTTTTCACATTTACTAGGTCTTCTTCTTTGCAGGGTTGTTCCTCCATTCAGAGTGTTGAGCCCTAGGAGGCTACTCCGTTGGTTTCTACACATGTGGTTGCGCTACCTTCGGTTGATCTGTCGTTGGTTACTGAGCCCGAGACAGGTACTACGCCTCTATCTAGTTTGGGTGCTGCTCGACTGCGTCCCAGGTGTGCTAAAAATGGGCTTTCGCCGTTGCGTTCCCATCTTATGACTCTGCGGCACACGCAGCGTGATTCGCCACTTTAGGCTTTGATGGTGAGTAGTGGTGACCCCACTTGCTACTCTCGGGTTGTTCTTCACCTGGAGTAGCGCTCTGCGATGGATGAAGAGTTCAATGCCCTTCTCCATAATCAGACTTGGCCGTTAGTTCCGACCAAGCCTGACATTTATGTGGTTTGCTGCAAGTGGGTGTTCTGGACTAAGCGCAAGGCGGATGGGACTGTTGAGCGCTACGAGGTGCGGCTGGTTACTAAGGATTTCAATCAAGTCGCAGGGGAGGACTTCTTTGACACCTTCAGCCTGGTGGTTAAACTCACCACGGCGCGCCTATTGCTTTCCCTAGCGTTGTCTCGTGGGTGGACTCCTCAGCAGTTGGATGTCCACAATGCCTTCTTGAATGGGCGTCTAGCAGAAACGGTGTATATGAAACAGCCCCAGGCTATCTTGACCCTAGTTTTTCGGACCATATCTACCTCTTACAACAGTCTCTTTATGGCTTGAAACAGGCTACGCGAGCTTGGTTCAAGCGTCTTCATGATTTTCTACTTTCTATGGGGTTCAAAGCCTCTAAAGCCAATGTATATTTATTTTATCGCTCTTCTGATGGTGCTTAGGTGTTTTTGCTCATCTATGTTGACGACATTCTAGTAATGAGCAGTGAAACGAGCAGGTATGGAACCAAGATACCCTTGCTACGCCTGTTTCTGTGGCTCGTATGCTTTTGTCCTCCGATGAGCTTTATAACAACCCAACTTAGTAAAGGAGTTTGGTAGGTGCCCTCCAGTACTTGACGATCATGAGGCTGGATCTTTCCTATGTTGTCAATCAGCTCTGTCAGCACATGCATTCTCCGTACGTTGCGCATTGGTCTTGTTAAAGCGTGTGTTATAGTATGTCAAGGCCACGCTTCAATTTGGTTTGTGTTTTCGGCCCTCACGGGTTTCCACTTTGCATGCATACTCAGATTCGCACTGAGCTGGTGATACGATGGATCGGAAGTCCACTAATGGTTTTGCCGTGTATCTTAGTTGTAACTCGGTCTCCTGGATTTGTCGAAAGCAGCGCACTGTGGCGCAATTTTTTACTAAAACTGAGTACAAGGGCCTGGCTGACGTTATAGCTGAGGTAACTTGGGTTATGTCTCTTTTGACTGAGCTTGTATTGGTAGTCACTACTCCACCTTCCTTGTGGTGTGACAATCTGGGGGCTACGTACCTTTGTGCCAACCCGATGTTTCATGCAAGGACAAAACATGTTGACGTTAATTATCACTTTGTTCGTGATAAGGTGGCTTCGAGTGATCCGAGGGTTCGTTTTGTTTCTACACAGGATCAGGTCGCTAACATCTTTACCAAACTATTGTCTGTTAAGCGGTTTGAGATGTTACGTGGCAAGCTTAATGTTGTGTCCTTACCACCTTAAGCTTGAGCAGGTGTAATAGGACTCTTGTGGTTGTGTTCTACTAGACTTCTATCTATATTGGTGTATTATCTGCATTTAGTCTTACGCTTGTATTATGGTTTTGATTATTATTGAATATACGATTAACAATTCCCTAATCATTACAAGTATTAGGACTCTATGTATTTGAGTCAGATTATGACTCCCTATTCTAGGCTTCCTGTGATTCCCTATTCTAGTCTGCCTGAGATTCTTTCATTATATATATCCCTGTAATCTGTATCTTTGAACTATCTCATTCAATACAATTTATTCAGCTCTCATCTGGTATCAGTTAGCTAGGGTTACGTTCCTAATAATTATTATTGTCATATGTCCGTACCACCGTCCCGTCGTTGTCTGTGTCGCTGAAATCATGCAACAAGGCGGTAGCATTTGGGATCGTGGCAGTCCGCGTCGAGGTCAGCAGCGTGATAGACATGGCTTTAATGTTAAGTGTCAACTTTGTCCTCGCTTCGGTCACGTGGCATCCAATTGTTTTCTACGCTTTAGAAAATCGTGTTTCGTTTGTTATAGTTTTGGTCATGTGTCGGCCGATTGTTCTCAATTCTTTGATGTTCAGTGCCAACTTTGTAATGGTTTTGGCCACACGGCACCCAATTGTGTTCTGCGCTTTGAAAAATGGTGTCTCATTTGTTCTAGTTTCGGTCACATGACAACCGATTGTGTTTGGCGTCGTTCAAGGACTTCGGATCCTCAAGCTAATTTGGTGTTTCAGAACGGTTTGGGTGCCTCATCAAATTCTCATACTTGGTTACCGGACACCGGAGCTACACATCATGCAACTCCAGACATAGTTGTCCTTTCTACCTTGAAGAAGTACACTGGTAATGACAATTTACGTGTCGGTGATGGTATGGGCATGTCTATTAGTCGTGTTGGTCATGCTACTTTTGATACCCCATCTAGGTCACTTAAGTTATATAATATTCTCCATGTTCCTGGTTTGTCAACATCTTTACTGTCAGTTCAAAAGTTTGCATCAGATAATAAAGTGTTTGTTGTCTTCCTACTCTGCGTTCTTCAGTCGTGTTCGGTTAGTGGCTCTAGGAATAATATTCATGATAGTTCTAGTTTGTGTAATGCGTGTCAATTGGGAAAATCTGCGCGTTTTCCTTTATCACGTGTTGAGTCGTCTAGTTTGAATATTCTTGATTTAGTATACACTGATATTTGGGGTCCAGCTCCTTTATTATCTACAAATGGCTATCATTATTTTGTCATTTTTGTTGATGATTACTCTCGCTACACTTGGTTTTTTCGATGAAACTGAAATTTGATCTTTATGCTATTTTTGATAAGTTTCGTACCCTTGTTGAGAGATCTTTTAATAGAAAAATAAAATCCATTCAGTCTGATTTGGGATTTGAATACAAAAAACTACATCAATCTTTTGTTCAGTTAGGGATCCATCATAGGCAATCATGTGCGTATACTCATGAACAGAATGGTCGTGTTGAGAAGAAACACAGACATATAGTTTAAACTGGTCTAGCACTCATGGCCCATGCCTCCGTTCCATCTAAGTTTTGGGATTATGCATTTGAGACTGCGGTATATTTAATCAATAAAATGTCATCCTCTATTTTAAATAACTGTAGTCCTCATCTTATATTGCATAAATCCCCTCCTTCCTATTCCTTTCTTTGTGTCTTTGGATGTCTATGTTATCCTCACTTAAGGCCCTATAATCGTCACAAAATGGATTATAGGTCCTCTCATTGTGTCTTTCTAGGTTACCCAGAGTCCTTCAAGGGGTATAGGTGCATGGACTTACAAACTAATAAGATATATGCGTGTAGACATGTCCGATTTGATGAGATGGTTTTCCCCTTTGCTGCTAAGACTGTTGTGTAGGCTCCTTCAGACACTATGCCACGTCCTTGGGCCGAATCAGTGTTGAATCCATGTCCTCCTTCCACAGATCCTGCTCATGTGGCTCCTACACTCCCTACGGTGATAGAAAAACGGCCCCGTGGCCGTCTGCGTGGTCGATCCACACGCCCAAATGAGCGAACTCATGCCATGGACACTATAAGCAAATCTCGTGCTCCTCCTGCAGGCTTGACTGTACAGGTTTGTCCTACTGATCCCACATGTCACTCACAGGCAGTCAAGCATCCTGAATGGCGGGAAGCAATGGATCAAGAGTTTAATGCTCTCTTACATAATCAAACGTGGTGTCTTGTTTCCTCCAAGCCTGATATGAATGTTATTGGTTGGAAATGGGTTTTTCGCACCAAGAGGAAAGCAGATGGTTCCATTGAGAGACACAAGGCCAGGTTAGTAGCAAAAGGTTTTAATTAGGTTCTAGGTCAGGACTTCTTTGATACCTTCAGCCCTGTGGTAAAACCTACTACTATCAGATTACTTCTCTCATTAGCTATATCCTTTGGTTGGATGATTAGACAACTTGATGTTCATAATGCTTTTCTAAATGGTAATCTGTGTGAAACTGTCTACGTGAAGCAACCTCCTGGTTACATTGATGCTCAGTATCCAAATCATGTTTGCTTGCTTAAACGATCTCTATATGGTTTAAAGCAGGCTCCTAGAGCCTGGTTTAATCGTTTGCACTCATTTTTGCTCTCTATTGGCTTTCAAGCATCAAAAACATATGTGTCTCTGTTCTATTTTTCTCAAGATTCTACTTTTGCGTACCTCTTAGTTTATGTGGATGATATACTTGTGATGGGGAGTGATCCAGATCTTGTAACCCGTTTATTATCAAAGTTGTCTGCTACTTTTAAGATTAGGGATCTTGGTGAACCTGGTTTCTTTCTTGGTATTGAGACAATTAAATGTGATGGTGGTATACTACTTTCGCAAAAGAGATATATGACTGATATTTTAAAACGTGCTGGAATGGCATAATGCAAAGCATTATCTACTCCTATTTCTGTTTCGAAAACTATTCCTTTCAGTGCAGACTTGCATGAGAATCCTACCCAATATAGGAGTTTGGTAGGGGCACTACAATATCTGACTGTCACGCGCCCGGATCTATCCTTTGCAGTCAACCAACTGTGTCAATATATGCATGCTCCTACAGTTTCACATTGGGAACAACTGAAACGAGTCTTGAGGTATGTTAAGGGAACTATCACTTATGGTCTGCGAATAAGAAAGTCACTATCTAGAGATTTGCATGCTTTTTCTGATTCTGATTGGGCTGGTTGTCCTGAAGACCAAAAGTCAACTAGTGGTTATGCTGTGTTTCTTGGGTCCAATCTTGTGTCTTGGGTCTGTAAGAAACAAAGAACTATTGCTAGATATTCTACTGAGGCTGAGTACAAAGCACTAGCATATGTTTGTGCTGAAGTAATTTGGATTTTGTCTTTACTACGTGAGATCAACGTCCCCAATATTTCTGTTCCCAAGTTATGGTGTGACAATCTTGGTGCTACATACATGTCTACAAATTCGATTTTTCATGCGCGTACCAAACATGTTGATATTGATTATCACGTTGTTAGAGACAGAGTTGCTGCAGATATTCAAATCAACTTTATTTCAACCAAAGATCAACTTGTTGATATCTTTACTAAAGCTCTGCGTGGTCCTCTGGTTACTAGCTTACCCTATGCTTGAGGGAAAGTATTAGGACTCTATGTGACAGAGTAATCTGGCAAGCATACCCAAGACAATGAGTGGACGTTCAAACTAGCTGTTCAGCATTCACTCCAACGGCTCCTCAACACTCCAACGGCTCATCAGCATTTATACTCCATTTACTGCGCTCAGCATTGATGCTCCATTGACTGCGCATTGAAGATGGAACGTTGCGCTCAGGAATATAAAGGACGCTCACAACACTTCTTACTAGACAAAAATACACACTGAACTCAATTATGTACTGAGCATTGCACTCAAACACTATACTCAATACTGTATTCAAATACTCTATAATACTCAAATAATATCCGGTAACACATTATTACCGTCATTGGTGCGTCACCACCTCGAGCAGCGTCACCTCTTCGAGTAGCGTCACTTCCTCGAGCAGCGTCACCACCTCGAGCAGCGTCACCTCCTCGAGCGTCGTCACCACCTCGAGCAGAGTTTCCTTCTCGAGCAACGTCACCACCTCGAGCAGAGTCACCTTCTCGAGTAGCGTCACCACCTCGAGCAGAGTCACCTCCTCGAGCAACGTCACCACCTCGAGTAGCGTCACCACCTCGAGCAAAGTCACCTCCTCGAGCAGCGTCCCCACCTCGGGCAAAGTCACTTCTACGTCACCTCCTCGAGCAGCGCCGCCTCCTCAAGTGCGTCGTATCCTCCTCAAGTGCGTATGTCGCCTCCACTAGTGCATCCACCTCCTTCACTTGTGCGTTCACCTCCATAAGCAAAAAGACCCAGTAGTTGGTCATGGTCTGCCCTGATTAATTTTATTAAAAAACCAAAAAAATAATACAAAATCTAAGCTCTATTCCCTTAGGGTCGGCACGAGATCCGATCTCGCTAGCTACCCGACGGGAGAGTGTTTTTCTGAGCCAGCCAAAGGCTTGGATTCAAAAAACACCACTCTAATCCCTTAAGGTCGGCACGAGATCCGATCTCGCTAGCTACCCGACGGGAGAGTGTTTTTCTGAGCCCAGCCAAAGGCTTGGATTAAAAAACACCACACTCTAATCCCTTAAGGCCGGCACGAGATCCGATCTCTCTAGCTACCTGACGGGAGAGCGGATCTTTGACCGGACCTTCGACCGGTCGAGGTGAGCTCGCACGCAAAAAACATTGAACTGGGTCGAGCCGAGGTCAGACCTCAGCCACTTTCAGTCGAGGTCACGCCTAGGCCACTTTCGGCCGAGGCCAGACCTCGGCCACTTTCAGCCGAGGTCATGCTTCGGCCAGTCGTGGCCGAGGCCCGACCTCAGCCACTTTCGGCCGAGGTCACGCCTCGGCCAGTCGTGGCCACGGCCGACCTCGGCCAGTTGTAGTCGCGGCCGACCTCGGCCACTTTCGGCCGAGGCCCGACCTCGACCACTTTCGGTCGACGTCACGCCTTGGCCACTCTTGGCCGAGGTCACGCCTCTGCCACCCTTGACCGAGTCCTCCCGACCTCGGTCACTTTCAGTCGACGTCACGCCTTGGCCACTCTTGGCCGAGGTCACGCCTCTGCCACCCTTGACCGAGTCCCATCCTCGGCCACTTTCGGCCAAGGACACGCCTCGACCGTCACGTGGTCAAAAAAAAAAACCAAAAACAAAAACAAGAACAATTTTCGCACAAGTCATTACTCCAAAACCACCTCAATCGCTTTCGTTGGCTATGGAGTGGGGGGACTGGTGACAGAGTAATCTGGCAAGCAGACCCAAGACAATGAGTTGACGTTCAAACTAGCTGTTCAGCATTCACTCCAATGGCTCCTCAACACTCCAACTGCTCATCAGCATTGGTACTCCATTTACTGCGCTCAGCATTGATGCTCCATTGTCTCCACATTGAAGATGGAACGTTGCGCTCAGGAATATAAAGGACGCTCACAATACTTGCAAGAGGACGACACTTCTTACTAGACAAAAACACACACTGAACTCAATTATGTACTGAGCATTGCACTCAAACACTATACTCAATACTGTATTCAAATACTCTATAATACTCAAATAATATCCGGTAACACATTATTACCGTCACTATGTATTTGAGTCAAATTATGACTCCCTATTCTAGGCTTCTTGTGATTCCCTATTCTAGTCTGCCTGAGATTCTCTCATTATATATATCCATGTAATCTGTATCTTTGAACTATCTCATTCAATACATAATCTGTATCTTTGAACTATCACATTCAATACAATTTATTCAGTTCTCATCACAAGGGTTAGTTTCTTTCTTTAAAAACGCCCATATATTATGTTTAAAAAAAAAAAACTTGCAACTAAGAGCAATTAAAACTCCTTAAATGAAGGAGTTTTTGACTCTTTGGGCTTCCTCATTTTGTTGTTAATTAATTTCGAAAGAGAAGCAATGCTTCTCTTATATAGAGGAGTTCAAGTGAGCTCCTTTTCCTAAGTTATCGATGCGGGATCAAAAACTTTTATTTGTGTTTTTATTTTAAAAATTTATTTTATATATAATTTTGTTTTGTAATATTATTATTATTATTATTATTATTATTATTATTATTATTTTTATTTTTATTTTTATTATTATTATTATTATTATTATTATTATTATTATTATTATTATTATGTTTTATTTTATCATTACATAATAATATTATTAATATTAATAATAAAATGAATGTCCTTATGGTCATTTTACATGTTAACTGCTAACCTAAACAGGTAATTTTACCAAACATTATTTTACAAATCGCTAATACAATCCGATGGTCAAACCCGTTAATACAATTTGCTATCTGATAACCGCTAACACAATCCGCTAATCACTAATTGCCAAACAAGCACATAGGCTATACGATGTGGATATAAACTCTATGTAATTAGAATATGAATATGAGTATGCTGCTAGTACTCAAAAAAAAAAATGAGTATGTTGCTGCTACTGCTACTACTGCTGCTACTTTTATAAGGATATTTATGTCTTTTAAAATATATTTCATTTATATTCCTTAAACCAACCAAACAATGTAATTTAATTCCTAAAGTCTATTCCTCCCGCGAACCAAACAACAGAATACAATTCCTATTCTATTCCTTGTCTACTACATTTTTAAGGGTATTTATGTCTTTTAAAACATATTTCATTTCTATTCCTTAAATTAACCAAGCAATATAATATAATTCCTAAAGTCTATTCCACTCGCGAACCAAACAATAGAGTACAATTCCTATTTTGTTCCTTGTCTATTCCATTTCTTATGGAATAGCATTCCTATTGTCTCAAATTCATTCCGTGAACTAAACGTGTCATTAGTGTATGAAGTTTATGAACTCAATTGAACAAACTCAGTAAGGTAGTAACAAACCAATTTTTATATTTTACTCTTAAATTTAACACTTACTAAATGGAAATATAATCGGAGGATCAAATTTGGAACAAAATCAATCATCTAAGGGACTACTTATCATCAAATTAAAAGACGAAGATAAAATCGATCAGTGTCAATAATTAATGGAACATTTTTAAAAAAAAAAATTAACCCTGCAATACAATCCACGAAGACTTTATCAAAGTTGATTAGATCTGAGATTGTGAACTGTGATTCTCACCATACACAATTTCAAATGTGATCATATTAATTAATTAATTATTTATTTATTTATTTAAGAGGTTAGCGTGTTATAAAGTACTCATTTATTTATATACTAGTTTTTCTTATGCGCGATGCGCAAAAAATAGGTGCCCAATATTAATATTTTATATTAAAATTTTAAATTTATTTAGATTTTAGATATTTAAATTATTATTGTAAATAATAATAATAATAATAATAATAATAATAATAATATTTTTATAAATTTTGTATTTATATTTTAGAAAATAACTAACATATAAGTATATAACTCTAAAATATAATGTGTATATATTATTATTATTGAAGAAAATAAGAAAATATATAATGGATTCATGTGCACGGTAATAATAGTGGAAAAGATAACGGAAGTTATAATGGTAGGGGTATATTTGTCTAATATATTGTAAAGTACAACTTTTATAGCATAATGTACAAAAAAAAATTAACGAAAAAACGGACATAAATGAAGGGTATAACCTTCATTCACACTTATTATGTTTTTAGATATATATATATATATATATATATATATATATATATATATATATATATATATATATATATATATATAGATTTATAATCAAATGAGACAACCTAATTAGGTGAGAAATAAGAATTAATCTAGTACATCCGTCATTGGAATTTTTATGGCTGAGATTATACCTTTTTATTCTTCCTTATTTGGTTAATATTAATTATTGGGGATTTTTATGTAATTGTCCTAGTGTTTTATTTTAGAATAGAATTCTATTCATATATTATGCATGATTTTAGGTGGTATAATTTTGGTAGGATTGCATTTTCTTGTTTGACCATTGATTCTCGTATTCTCTATCATCTTCAGTCGTCGTTCTTCACGTTTGTCCCTTTGTCGAAGCATGGATGGCGCTCATGAAGGTATGCGTTCCTAATTTCATAATTTGTTTAGTTCCTTTTTTAGGGGTGGGAGTGTGATTGTTGTGTGGCATCTTCTGGTTGTTTATGTTGGTGGTTTAACGACGTCTGTTTACAATGTTGATTCTCTCATTCTTGTTCATCTCAAAGTAATCTTTGTTATTGTTCCGCCGATGTGTGCATGTCAGTATTCTACCATGTGCTCTGTATTCTGCCATCTGCACATATGTCCTATCATCTTGATTACCCTTAGTATTTTGTTCTTTTTTTTTTGTTTTAAATATTGTTTGTAAGGTAGTCTAGGGGTGTAATTGTTTTCTATGTAATCTCAAGGTTGTGGCAAATTTTCTTCTAATTTTTATTCAGTTTTATGCATTTTTAGCCGAAACATTATTTGTTATTCTCTATCTGATGTATAGTACACATAGCACTAAACTAAAGTGCACACAGCGTCTGTGCGTTTATATTGGTTTTAAATTTTGTTCAGTGGTTGTGTTTAATTTTTTTCCATTATCATGTGGCAGCATCTTTTAGTCTTGGTATGTCCGTCGGTAAGTCCGGTGTTATTCGGGCATTTGGTGGTGTGCTCACGTCTCCTGATATTATTGTCCACCCCAACCCTTGCTAAGAATAAGGGTTCTAGGAAGCGGTTCAAATCGTCGAAAGAGGTAGCTATAGAGAAAATGTCTAAGTCAACACGAGAGTGCAAGACTTGTTACCAATATGTGCATCATGATAGCCGCAATTGTCCACTAAAGGAGTAGTGTTATTTTTTTACTTGTGCATTTTTTCAGACTTTGTATTTTTGGATGAGACATTGATTATTTCTATGGGTTTAATCAGAATAATTTACTCTAGTTCTTAGTCTATGCTTGACGTTTTTTACCCCCACGTATTTCGCTAAGTTGTTGAGATACAGATGACATATTTCGCTAAGTTGTTGAGATACATATGAATGGTCGTGTGTGCACCTACTTTATGGTGTGTGTGCATGTCAATTTTAACTCTTGTGCTGTAAATTAAAGTACATTGGTGTGTGCACCCCAGTACTTCACCGTGTGCCATTCAGACTCATTTAAGGTGCATTGTTTGTTTAATATTTTCTCCATTCTCGAGAAACTTGGTTGACGTAATTTTTTCTCCACAACTAACTTGAAATTGTTGAGGATCAAATAAATTGTCGTGTGTGTGCACATACTTTATGTTGTTGTGTGTGCATGTCAGTTTTAACTCTTGTGCTATAAAGTACGTTGGTACGTGCACCCCCATTTTTCACCGTGTGCCGTTCAGACTCATTTGAGGTTTTCTCCATTCTTGGGAAACTTATTTATGAGAATTGGGTTAACTTTGTGCATATTAGTACAACTGCATGTGCACACCACTGTATTTCAGCATGTAACTAAAAAGTATACCCATTTGCACCTATTTCGATAGAACTGCATGTGCACACAACTATATTAGTGAGATGAAACCAATTAAAATTGCGCTACAAATAAATTATTGAACACCACAAAAATTCGTTTGGGTTACAAAAATATGTGTGCATTACTAGTCAAGCCAACAACACACCCACTTCCGCAGTACTGAATACATTGTTCACAAAATAAATCATAACTAAGTAAGCCAAGCTAAAAGATTGCAAATAAAATTTCTGCTTCAATTACAGAATGACTTCATGGGGAATCCCAAAAAAAATTCCTTATCAACCATGTGTAAAATATGGTGGTTTATGCTTACCAAGTCATCCGAAATGGTACCATACTTTTTGTCTTTTAGTACGCATGTCAATAAGTTATCAATGATTTACCATGTCCACGCTGATTACATAGTAGTTCCCGATTTGGAGTATCGAGAAGATGACCGGCCTGCACACCGATTCGGATACATATTAAGAACGCTAAACAAAAGCCATGTGCATCATACCCAATTTGTGTGTGCATTCATGCGCAATAAAATAACATTGGGGGTTGATCTGAATGTTATTTCATTTCTCTAAATTATTTACTGTGCACATAGTAATGTGCCTGTGTGCATCTTACTGCCCTGCTATGTGCCCGTAATATAGAAACAAAGTGTCATATGTTTGGAGTACAAGGTTTACGATGAACTACGAGATAATTAATACTCTACACTCTCTCATATTTTGAAATCTAGGCCACATCATTCCTATAGACCAGTAATAGCTAAATATAAATGCACTATATGATAAAAAAAAAAATAAAAAAAAAAAATATCCTACAAGCTTGTAATATGTAAAGCCATAGTCCAAGACTGGTCTGCTTTTTCATTATTCTTTTTTACACATTCCCTTTCTAACATACTCCAATGGTCTCACTTTCAATTCTTTGATTATCTATAGAAGTTCTCTATGATCACAAGCTTAACATAAACTTGTAAACAATCAAAAACTAACCAATTAACATATCCAAAATCATTTCCAATGCAAATCACTGGTCTGCATACGAAAATTCTGGCCACCATGCCTATCCATAATCAACATGCTCACTAACCATGTTTACCATTAGGCCATTCTAGTGCCATTTGTCTGTGTAAGCAATGAAGCAAAATTTTTAAGATTAGGCTATCCTAAGCAACGAAGGAAAATTTTTAGGATTACGCAATGAAACAAATATTTTAGCAATGAACCACACTCCACAGCCGTTTACCCACCCAACGTCAAACCCCAAAAAATCATACACACAAGTTCCGCCGGCACACCGTCGTCTGTGCCTGTGACCCTAACCTGTGTTGTGTGGTCTATCGCCACCAGATGAATGGAAATTTTTTTTTTAGAAAAAAACATACCTTGGCTTTCTGTACGAGTCCTAGCCCCCCGATGTCATTTTTCTCTCCACCTCAATCCAGCCATGCCTCACCGGAGTTCGCGTCTCACACCACTGTCTGCAGAAGTTTTTCGTCGATTACGTTGGAGGTGTACGATGTGGGCAGAGGAAAAGACGGAGATTGCCTAAGTTGAAGATCAAACACTACACACTCTATTACATATTTGCCCTTAGTATGCGTATAATAATATTAAAACTATTAAAACAACTACCATCAAATCTCAACCATTAATTTGTTAAATCCAATGGTCAAGATTATGTCCTATTTCTCATCTAGATGGGTTGTCTCATATGAAGTCTACCGGTTCTACCCTATATATATATATATAAGGATAGCAAACTAATAGAAGTTGTGCAAAATGAGAAGCCACACACTTGCACAATCAATTATGAATAAAGTTTTAATGCGATCTAAAGGAATAACAAACTCATGAAATCTGAGTTCTAAGAATCGAAAATAACTAGACATCCAATCTATGCAGAAATTAGCTTTGAGAGAAGAAGAAATTAGCTTTACGATAAATGTGGTGCAAAGAATAATTTTTTAAATTAATTGACTTATATAAAATAGAAAAAATTATAATTTTAGCTACTGAGTTATAATGCATGTGTAGTTTTCGTCTCTAATTAATCACCAATGTGGTGTATTTAGTACTTATTTTGATGGAGACAATTATTTTGAATAGAAAAATCCACACGTGTTTTGACATGAGTTGTAATCAAATGCAAATTTTCATTCAAAGCAGCATCCAAAACAATTTTCATTTGGAGAGGCCAACTTAAAGTTGATCCACAAACAACAAGGTTTCCAACAAAAACCATAGCTCTAGTTTCCCCGGAAACCAATGGTGTTTTTCTTTTTAATAAATAAAATTATATTTAATATTATTATAAATACTTTTATATTCTAGATCAAATAATTAAAATGTTTAATTATACAATTCTACTCATTTTCCAGAAAATAAACCAAACACACCAAGATAATTTTCTAAAACACTGAAAATAAAACTATTTTCCGTAGAGTGACTCATTTTCCAGAAGTCATTTTCATGGTTTCTAAACACACACCCTCTGTGAAAATGAAGTTAGAAATATCTTCAATTATATTATCCCTTTTTGAATACTCCAATTTGAATATAAAGAAGAATGCATACCTTGCAAGAAACGCATACCAGTACCTTAAGAGAAACTATATTTTGATGTTAAATTTTACTCAACAAGTCAACCTCATTCTGCAATTTCAATTGATGGTTTAGCACTATCTATATGTTCAGAAATAGGGAGTAGTATATTACCAATATATCTATCCCAGGTCAGTGGTACCTCAAATTCTTTATTAACCGCTGCCTCCAAGTCATTGTCAATTTTTGCTTTATAGACGTGCCCTAGTCTCCCTTCTCCTAAAACATTTTCCTCCATAAAATTGCTAGTAATGATGGATATTCCAGAACAGCAACTAAGCCCTTTCGACCAGAGGCTTTAAAAGGTGTGGATTTATCAACTGGAAAGCATGCAAATCTATTGGGACCATCTACTAACAAACATTTTACACTTGAATAGTGGTGTAGGGATGATATTTCTTTTATCTCTTCTCTGGAAAGGGAATAGTAAAAAGAAGAACTAAACCCCAGATTCCCCATTCATAGTTGAAATAGTTTTGGGGGTGAATTGAAATATAACTTTATACATATAGATACCTGCATTCTGCTGCCATTTTTCATTGGATTTCTTCAGTTTACTCAACCTGTAAACCCATAAGCCAGATAGCAACAGCAGAATTCCACCAAGAAGGGTAGAGGCAACAATAAGAGCAATGAGAATTTTCTTGTTCAAGTTTTGATGCTGAACCGCTCTGACATCCGTAGCCCCTATTGTCAAGGGAAAAATAAACTTTAGAAAATCATAATTTAGCAAGGAAAAACAAAATCAATAATTTACCTTAAGAAGACAATCAACATATAGCCTTTTTCCAGCACTCAACTCATCCCTTCCCAAAAGAGATCAAGGAAGATAAATGTAACTATGTAAGCCATTTGGCTCAAAAAGAAAATACAGTACTAGAAAAGAAACCATCCTAATGTATCTGCAGCAAAGAGCCAACTAAGAAGTCATAATGGCCCTGCAATGTTCATCTGAAGAACAGTACTTTTTCCTAATTGAAGTGAATCATCTCAGAAATTTGAATAAAGTAAGGATTCAAAACAATTATACATAATCTCAGTATACCAGGTACTGCCTCTCAGTTAGGGCCAAAAGCTTCTCCCTCAAAAATTAGATGAACGCATCCATGGTAATGATGAGAAACAAAGAAAAACTCCACAACCCATCACTCAGTACACATCAAGCATTGTGAAAGTACCCGGGGAATGGACGCATGTGCTTGCAGAAGCCTGAAAGATTGGTTCTTTCTCAGTGGGAGAACTACCTGAGAGAAATTAAAATTAAAACTAAAAAACAATTTTTTGGCTAGTACGTTCCTGGTGATATCAATCAGAAGGCAAAACTGCACAAAGAAAGACAAGTTAAGATCCAAAGAATAGGATGCAGCAACTCCATCATTTTGCCTCGCTATAAATTCAACCATTCTAACAATAATAACCTGTGTGGGCTTTAGGACAAATGTTCATATGCAAAATGATCCATTTACTGTGTGAACAAAGAACACCAAACAAACGGCAAAAGATGCACTACACTCTAAACTTGCAAATAAGACTTTGTGAAGATATATAAGTAGTCAATTCAGATGGAAAGTTATCAAATGCTCCCTCCCACCCACCTGGTTTTGCAAAAATGTTATTAGAATAGACAATGTGTGATACAAAAAGGTTCGATAGCATATAGAATTATGTGAGATATACAACTTGATCATGAAGGTTTATCTATTTTAATGGTGATAGCATCGTGTCTCTACACGTCAATGGAATCAAAAATAAGCAGCTGTGGGTCAGGAAATTCTAACAACCATCTTATTCTTCTTTCCTGCAGACAAAAGCAGAACTTTTCCATCCACAATATCGTCCTCCTCAATCTTCTTAGCCTCACTATCAACTCGGGCATTGTTCAAGTAAAGCCCTCCTTGCTTGAGCATTCTACGCGCAGCAGACTTGCTCTCGAGCAAACCACTAGAAACAATAAGATCCAAAACTGAAATACTCAACACCTGATCATAAGGCAACAAGCAAGACGGAACATCACCAGCAATTCCCTCAATAGTTTTCCAATCCAACTTAGTATCTGCATTCCCAGGCCTCAACGCCTCTGTAGCCTTCAGGGCTTCATCCAACCCCTCTTGTCCATGAACAAACCGTGTAACCTCCTCGGCCAACCTACGCTGTGCAGTGTTAGGGGCATAACCAGGATTCCCCATTTGTGTTTTGAGCTCCTCAATCTCTTCAATGGTGAGAAATGTAAGAATCTTGAGAAATCTCACCACATCAGCATCAGGAACAGAGAAAAAGTACTGGTAGAACTTGTAAGGTGATAAGAGGGAAGGTGAGAGCCATATTGCTCCTTCCTCAGATTTCCCAAACTTGGTCCCATCACTCTTGAGCAGAAGTGGGAATGTCAAACCATAAGCCAAAGAAGCTGATGCTTCGGTCTCCAAAGATTTTCCGATTATCCGGCGAATAAGGTCCGTTCCGGCTGTAATATTCCCCCATTGATCACTGCCCCCAATTTGAACCGTGACACCTTCTTTTTCGAACAAATGCACAAAATCATAGCCCTGCAACAACTGGTAAGTGAACTCTGCGTAGCTCATTCCTTGCTCCGCATTTTCCAATCTCTTCTTCACACTTTCTTTCGACATCATAGTCCCAACCCTAGCAAACCTTCCTACATCTCGCAAGAAATCGAGAAATTTCACGTCTTTCCACCAATCATAGTTGTCTAGGATCTGAATGTTGGAGGTGAGGTAAGATGAATCTGGAGAGAGTAGTACTTGCCTAATGTTGGCAGAAATTCCGGCGATGTTGTGATTCAATGTAACGTAATCGAGCTCCGGCCTCTCTACGCTCTTGCCGGAGGGGTCACCAATGCGGCCGGTGGCGCCACCGAGGAGAGCGACGACTTTATGGCCACAGCGAAGGAACCAGGAGAGAACAATAAGGCCAAGAAGGTTTCCGAGATGGAGGCTTTCAGCCGTCGGGTCAAACCCACAGTAGACTTTGAGGGGTGGGAGATTCGGGTTGGAGCAAATTGAACGGAGGTTTTCGCTAGTGATGGACTCCAGTAATCCCCTCTCCTCCAAAATCTCCACCACGTTCCGCCTCCGCTGCCACTGGTCGGATTCCATCTCCGACTCATTCCTGAGCTGGGAAGTAATTTGGGCGGAGGAGCACGACGGCGATGAAGAATAGCAAAAGAGGCTGTTGCGGCGGCAGTGAGAAGTGAGTAGTCGGATTGGGCATTTTTGGATGAGAAGGGGAGAGAAGTGCCTATGGGCGCTATTAAGAATAAAGGTTCTGACAGAAGCCATGCGTAGCAGAAATGGAGGATACCGGTAGGCAAATTTGTAGCTTAAGCTTTGATGCTGAACTGCTCTGACATCTGTAGCCCCTATTGTCAAGGGAAAATAAAAAATAAAAAATAAATAAACTTTAGAAAACCATTATTTAGCAGGAAAAAAAAAAAACAAAATCAATAATTGACCTTAAAAAGCCAATCAACATATAGCCTTTTTCCGGCACTCAACTCATCCCTTCCCAAAAGAGATCAAGGAAGATAAATGTAACTATGTAAGCCATTTGGCTCAAAAAGAAAATACAGTACATGAAAAGAGTCCATCATAATGTATCTGCAGCAAAGAGCAACTCAGAAGTCATAATGGCCCTGCCATGTTCATCTGAAGAACAGTAATTTTTCCTAATTGGCCTGGCCTGGCCTGAAGCCTTTTTAAATGCCTATTTAACATATAGGCTTTTTAAAAGGCTTCTAAATAGATACTAAATAGGCTTTGAGCCTATTTAAAGTCTACATTATTAAGCCTTTTAAAAGGATTAAAAACACTGTAGACAAACAGATATTAAGGATAAAGGCATTGATATCTGCCTCAAATGTAATCAGGAAACAATAACACATATGCCTCCAAAAGTAATTTTAGGCATACTGAAAACATGAATATAATGTTACGTCAGCCATCACCTTAACATAGAGACTTTTCAACAGTGTTAACTGGGCAATCAATTGCATTTAATATTTTGATTTAGAGCTGTCAATCTGTCATGAATTGAAACTTAAAATGATGATTGTTTTAAGATCAATTATGTTTAACATGGAGCAAAATTAGTAGCAGCGGCAGTAATAGTAGTAAAGTAATCATATTCAAAGCAATTTCCAGTTTTCCACCAATAACAGAGACTTTGTAGCTTGTTGCAAGTTGTATATAATCTTGCAGATCTATAGAAGGAAAATGAACAGAGACTTCATTGTTAAAGACAAATAAAGTAAACTAAACCAAATATTTATTTCTAAATTCTAAACAGCAATTTCTAGTAATTGCTATTAGCTATTAATTAGTAAATTCTAAACATACATTCAATTTCTAGTAATTAGCAGCAATCTCAGTTTACTAAACAAGCAATATACATTCAATTTCTAGTAATTAGCAAGCAAATCCCAACAATGGCAGTATCTAAATAAGCAATATACATTCAAATTCTAGTAATTAGCAGCAAATCCCAGCAATGGCAGTTTACTAAACAAGCAATATACATTCAATCTCTAGCAATATACATCAGTGTACGCAGACAAGCAGTGTACGCGAAGACGCCGAAGAGTAAGAACAGTGTTTCAGTCATTCAGTGTACGCAACTACGCACTAAGCCACAAACCTCGAAGGGAGTCGCAGCCTCACCGCCTCGCCGCGTCGTCGCAACTCCCGTCGCAACTCGGAAGGTCGCCAGCTCGCCGCTGTAGGTCTCCGCCGCAACTCGCAACGTCGCCGGCTCGCAGTTGTAGGTCTCCGTCGACTGTCGCCTCTATGTCCGCAGTTCCGCACGAGCAGTCGAGCAACGAGGGAGTGTCCGAATGTGGATTAGGGATTTATGGTTATTTCACTTATTTGATTGAGTCTATTAGTCTATGTATGTATAGTGGGATTATATTATAAATATAATAGATATTAGTTATAAAATGTAATCTATACTATATATAAAAGTATTATCCTCCTCCCAAACTTTTCCGCCCAAACTTAGGGGCATTTTAGTCAAAATATTGATTTTCATAACCCGGTTATAAATTTGACAAGAATGCAGAGTTGGTAGGAGAATGGAGGTTGATGAGTGGGTGATCACCCTTGCGTTTCCTTATGGAGAACGGCTCAACCGTGGAAATATCTCTCCTGGGATTTATGCTTTTCTTCCTACAAAAATGGTCACGAACTTCCCCTTCATTATTCAGGCAGACTTCTTGCTAACATCGTCTAGGGAAGCCATTCATTTGAATAGCAAATGGAATAAGGGAATTCTCAACTGTGTTTCTGTGGATAGTATATACGGTGAACTCTCCTCTCCTCCGCAGGTGAGAGACGAACAACGACGGTGGCGAGTTCTTCTTCCTCAGGCGAGTTCTCCTCCTCCGGTTATCTCTCTCTCCCTGCCGGTTGAAGAACAAGATGATAAATGGGGTAACGTTTTCTTCTTTTTCTTATTATTATTATTATTATTATTATTATTATTATTATTATTATTATTATTATTATTATTATTATTATTATTACGCACGGGTGAAAATACTTGAGAATAAAGAATAGAAAAGGAAGAAAGAAGAATGGAGAGCCGGAAGAAGAAAGAAAAGAAAAGGAAAATATCAGAAAAAGAAAAGGAAATGGGTGTTGATAAAGATGATGGTGATGTTTTGTTTTATTATTATTATTATTATTATTTTGTTTTATTATTATTATTATCCCGCAATAAGAAAATTTTCATAGAGAGCCTCTGAGATGGAAGGCGCCAAGGAAAAGAAACAGGAAGAACCAGAAGAAAAATGCTACTGGTGATGTAGAGCACACCGCCCCAAATTAAAACATTCTCTATCTCCTTAACTAAGTCTTCGAATTTTGTAAACCTATTAAATTTGTGAAATTCACTTCTACCGTGATTCACTGTCTTTTCATGCTTCCCAACCTGTGCAAGGAAATCAACCTGTGCAAGGAAATCAAACACATTAGATTATTGTAGCAGCTCAACCGTAACATGTCTTTGGGAAATATGGTATTTTAGTAATATGGTAATTATTATTATGATAGAATAATATTAATGATAGAATAATATTAATTTTAATTGGTTATTATTAATTATGATAGATTGATTGAAAATTGAACAAAAAAAAGAAATGAATTTATTTCGAAAATTAAATTATTATAATTATATTAATAAGTGGACACAAACACTTACCTGTCGTTAGAAATCTTCAAGAATTTCAAGCCTACTCTTGACTCTCTAAAATTTTCACCCCTTGAACACTTGATTCTCTAATTCTTGATGATTTATTTTTGTTTTTAAATGATTAGGCCAAAGGAGAGGAAGAGAAGGAGAGAGAAGAATTTCTTTTTCCTTTGATAATCTCGGTCAAAATGAGAAGAAAGAAGAAGAAATATTTAGCTAATAAATTCCTAGCCAATCATAATTAAAACTAATAAGACTAATTGATAAATCATAACAATTAGAAATATTAGGATAGGATGATTTTGTGGAGTATATCCTAACATTTGACCACATGCTACAATGTACCTAGACTCCTTTAAATCCACATTCGTACTAATACATAATAAATAATATATATTATAATTATACAAAGCTCATCCATTTATATATGTATATAACCTATGTATATTAATTTATATATATTTACATATCTATATATAACGTACATACATAATATATATATCTTTGATTATAAATCTTCATCTTAGTAATCTTAATATTTATCCATATAATACATATGCATATATATGTACCGTACAGTATATATATTATATTATATATATGTACATATCAAAATAGTGATGATAATATATAATCACTATTATAAATGTTTGCAAAAATAGTGATAATAATAATAATAATCTATATCTATACTCTATGCTATATATAAAAGCAATATCCTCCAAAATTTTCTCGCCCAAACGTATGGGCATTTTAGTAATATGGTATTTATTATGATAGAATAATATTAATTATAATTGGTTATAATTCGTTATTAGTAATTACGGTAATTATTATGATAGAAATATTTCACAATAATATTTTACACAATCAATTAAAAATGGAATGGAAATTAGGTAAATTGGAAAATGAAAATAATATTAATAATTGATTGAAAATTAAAAATAGAAAAGAGAACAGAAATTATGTCAATTGGAAAAGTAAATGAATATTAATAATTGACTAAAAATTAAAAAATATCAATAATTAATTAAAATGGAAAAGGAAATGGTCAAATCATTGCATTTTAAATTTTCACAATAATATTACACAGTAGAATTAATCAAATCACAATTAAATCGTAAATCATTCACAATTTTAAACAATGGAATGGAAATTAAAAATGAAACGAAAATATTTCAATAATAATATTCTACATCATCAATAGTAAAAGTAAATTAAAAATGGAAAGAAAATATTTTAATAATAATAGTCTACATCATCAATAGTAAATGCATATTTTAAAATTTAAACAATAGTAAAGGTAAATTAAAAATGGAATGAAAATATCAGTGCATCTATTATTTTAATTGACTAATTATCATAAAACAAAAAAAAGAATAATCGACTGAAAATGAATCTAATATTACTAATTAACTGAATATATAAAAGGAAATGAATATTAATAATTGACTACAAATAAAAAATATCCATAATTGACTAAAATGAAAAGAAAAATGGTCAGATCATTGCATTTTAATCAAAAAAAAAAGGAATGGAAATATTTCAATAACAGTTCTACATCATCAATAGTAAAGGCATATTTTAAACAATATTAAAGGTAAATTAAAAATGGAACGGCAATTAAAAATGAAACGAAAATATTTCAATAATAATATTCAACATCATCAATTAAAAATATAACGGAAATTAGATAAAAATATCACTACATCTCATATTTTAATTGACTGATATTCTATCATTATATATAAAAAGATCACTAATTAACTGATATTCTATCATTATATATTTTTTTATTGTTCTCTGTAATTTCTCATCTTTCTCTTTATTGCTTAGTAATGGAGTCAAATTACGTCCCTCATGACAAGGAAAAGCTCTATAAGGCTCCGGTTGATGCGTTGTTATTAGGCTAAGGAATATCAACGTGTTACAATCAACCAACAAACACTGGCATGCTTATTCCATGACTCAAAGGTACATATTGCATTTATACAATTTTTTTTACAGCATTAAATTTTAAAAATATTGGACTAATACTATAGTTTAAACTTATACTATAATTTAGACTCATACTCATATTATATTGGTTGAAGGCTTTATTTCAGAATACTGAATTTATGTTGTATGTTAGACAATCATACTTCAATATACATCACAAAATTTAATCACATAATGGATTTGCTATCCACAAAATATAATCACAAAATGAATTTGTTACTCATAGAATATAAATTTATATTATTTATTTATTTATATTGGATTAATACTACAGTTTAGACTTATACTATAATTTAGACTCATACTCATAATATATTAGTTAAATGACTTATTTTAGAATACTGAATTTTTACTTTATGTTGTATGTTGTATATTGGACAATCAAACTTCAGTATGCATCATAGAATATAATCACATAATGGATTTGTTATCCACATAATATAATCACATAATGAATTATTACTATTTTTTAGTATATTCATGATAGAAAAAATATAAAATTTATAATATTTATTTATTAATTAATATTAATATTAATATTAATATTTATGGGTGATTCCCTCAGGGAATTTGTATCCATTTACAAATTTCTAAAGAATTTGTCGAACAATTCAACAAACTCTTGAAGAAAGGGAAAATCTATAATATTCACAATTTTGCTGTGCAAACCTCTCACATGAGGTTTAAATCGTGCGAGCAAAAGTACATTATGAAAACGAATAATGACACTTTGATTAGTGTTACGGATTAAGATGATTCTGATTTTCCCAAAGACATGTTTAAACTCAAGTTATAACACCGCATGCGTAGATCTACACATTAGCTATTAACTTGAGCAATTATTTGCTCAAACTCAAGCAACGATAACATCAAAAAATATAAATGATCCAAAACATATCTTCAATTGCACTATATAATATTTGATGATCTAATTTAAATAATTATATATTAATCCAAATATTTTTAATATATTATAACAAATACATTCCGTGCATCGCACGGGCAAAAATACTAGTATATAATAAATATAAATTTTATATAATATTATATATACTAGTATTTTCGCATGTGCGTTACACGGAATGAATTTTGTTATAATATTTTAAGAATATTTATATCAATATATAATTATATAAATTATAACATCAATATTATATAGTGCAAATGATGAAAATGGTTGGATCGATTATGTTTTCTAATGTTATCATTAGGGATGTCAACGGGGCGTGGCGGGGAATGGGGTCCCCGTCCCCGTCCCCGAAATCCCTCCCCATTCACCGTCCCCGCCCCGTTCCCCGTCCCTGCGGGGATTTTTCGGGGACGGGGAATCCGCGCGGGGATTTTTTTGAATTATGTAAATTAAAAAAAAAAACTAATATTATAAAAAAGAAACTAAGCATTGAATCCTTAAACAAAGTTCAAATTTAACATACATAAATAAATAAAATTAAAATATCCAAACTCTAAAATTACTATGAATATCCAAAGTTTCAAACTTTCAAACAAAAGTACATAATCATAAAATGACCGAACACTTTAAATTGTTTCAAACTCCTTCAAAGTCCAAATATAAGTACATAAGAAAACAAATGAACTTCTAGGATTTTAACTTTTAATTTATTGTATATAAATAATATATAATATAATATAATAATAATATACGGGGAATCGAGGACGGGGCGGGGAGCGGGGATCGGGGGCGGGGTCGGGGCGGGGAATACCCTCCCCTCCCCGTCCCCGTTCCCCGCGGGGATTAGGAATTTCTCCCCTAACCCGCCCCGCCCCGTCGGGGCGGTGATCGATTTTCCCCGTCGGGGGCGGATTGAATTGCCATCCCTAGTTATCATTGCTTGAATTTAAGTAAATAATTGGTCAATTACCCGTGCGATGCACGGATAAATATTTTAAAGTATATATTTAGATAATAAAATTAAAATAATAAAAAAATTCTAATATTGAACGTGTAAAATTATTTTATTATGTGATTAGTGTAAAAATATCACTCAATATAATATTTGTTCTCTTGTAATATTGAATTGCTTGTGTATATTGAGCGTCACAATATTTTACCAAAAAAAACATATTATAAAATATTATGTTATTAGATACAACACGTGATTTTAAAACATTTAAATTTAAATAAATCAAATGTGTCTAGAATATAAACATAATTATGCAAATCACACATACATAAAATATGCCAGTAATATGCATAGTCCACATATATTGTATACATGTCATTTAATATAGATACATGTAAAAGATAATCATTGCTATTATTTTAGTCATCTAATCTAAGTAAATAAATAAAATACAATAAATAAATGAATAAATAGAAAGTCCAATGAAATAAACCAAAATGTATCTATATATATTAGTACAAAATCAATTATACTTTATAATGGCAAGTATAACAAAAAACCATAAAAATATCATAATAATTACTCAAAAAAAGGGAATGATAATCTATTTTTGTACTAATAATATTATACCTTAAATATAAAATAAGAATATTAGGCAATTATGTTAATAAATAGTTAATATTTTGGTACATTAATTTAGGCTAGAAATTGAAATAATTAGGTTGAAAATAATTAATAAGAATATTAGGCAATAACAATGTCATGAAAATGTGTTTTTGGAATCCAATTTGCAGTCTTAGACAATTTTATATATTATTATGATTAGATAATTATATTATTATTAAAATAAATATAGGAAAAATAAAGAAGAAATAATTTAAAAAATAAATATAATATTAACTATTATATAATAAAAATGCATATTACATGTTAATGGTGTAGAAAAGATATCTAATAGTATAACTTAATTAATCAACCAACTTTTGCAATATATATACTTACAACATTAGATTTTGAATATCTGAACTAATGAGAGAGTGCAGAAATATGCAATGCTGCGCCAAAAAATCCCACTGATTTTATACCAGTTCGCAATTAAATTAAAATTTTCTTGAGAGAGACCACTTAGACATCACAAAATCATTCATCTATCAACTACAGAGTTATTTTTAAAGAAAACATGCATCTAATCTCGTTTCATGCTTGCAACAATCTGCAACACTCTCTTTGATACGCCACTCTTGTAGTCACCTTTCATTAAAATTGATGGAAGAAGAGAAGTCAAAAGTATGCATTTCAACTCCTACAACCCACAACGATTTGGAAGAGAACACATTCAATAATTATCTAAGCATTTTGGATGGAGATGCACCAATTCATAGAGACAATTAATCATTATCCTTATCAATTTAGTTTACACATCAAAAATGAGAAAAAATGGGACAGACTTAAACGAATAGAGGATGAATTATTTTGACCATCAGTCCCTGGCCATTAGTATAACGATGCATGAAGAGGCTAGGATCAACAGGTTTCTGAACAATTGGATGTTCTTCGAGGCTCAAAAGCTTGCAAACATCTGGCCAGTACATAACTACAAAAAGAAAACGCAATAATTAATTCATATCATAAAATGAAGATTTAGCGTAATATCATAACCTTGTAATATGATTTCTTACTGGCGGTGGAAGAAGGGAATGAGAGAACTACCAACATGAGGAGACGAGGGAGGCAAGTGCAAAGTGAAGAATTATAATTTTTTTTTTTTGGAATAAGGTTTAAATTAGCCACTGAACGTAACCCAAAAGTGCAATTAAGTTACTGAACGAAAAAAATGTGCAATTAGGCCACTGAACACTCCAAATGCATGCAATTTCACCTGATAGCAGATTACCTTCTATTTCATCAGGTTTCCTGCTTACATGGATGGTGATGTGGCATTTTAAAATAATTTTAATAATAAATATAAAAAAATAAAAAGTACAAATTTAAAAATATTAAAAGTTTATTATTTTAAATTTTTAATATTTTTAATTAATTTTTATTTTTTTATTTTTTAATATTTTTAATTTCTTAATATTGAACACTCCAATAATTTTTTTAATTTTTTAATATTAATATTTTAATATTTTTAATTAATTTTTATTTTAAAGTTTATTTTATTTTAATTGCACTTTTAGGTTACGTTCAGTGGCCAATTTGAACCTTATTTTTTTTTTTTTTTTTTGTCACCATCCATTATATTTATAGGTAGGAATATGAGAATTATAAATTAATAATATCAAATTCCTTTTCCATTTTACCTCTTAATCAAATATTATTTAAGTCAATTAGGAATCTTTATAATTTTTCATTAATTAATAATATTCATTTCCTTTTCAATTTGTCAATAATGATTATTACCAATTATAATTAATAGATTGATAGATATATTATTTAATAAATTTTTTCGTTAATTAATAAATTTTTCTTACCAATTAAGCTTTAATAATTATTTTACTAATAAATTATGTAATAAAATATTAACATAAGTTTGAGCGGGAAAAAAATTTGGAAGGATGATGTTACTTTTATATATAATAATATATAATATATAATATATAATATATATAGTATAGAAGTATAGATTATATATAGATATATAGATTATATAGATATAGATTATTAGCATATATATATATATATATATATATATATATATATATATATATATATATATATATATATATATATATATATATATATATATATATATATATATATATATAGAAGTTGGCTCATATGCGGATTGTAGTTTAGATGCGGTCGTGTGGCCTAATCAGCACCGTCCAATTTCATTAATCTTACTCAAATTCGCGTATGTTTAAGTGAGGTTATTATGGTAATTTTAGTATTTATATTACATGATTGGAATGGTGCATTTTAGTACATAGTGTGGTGCGTTTTAATACATGTTGTGGTGCGTTTTATTACGTATGTTGGTGCATTAACTGTGTTGTAGAATGGTGTGTTTTAATCTATCCGTTGGTGCATTTTCATACATAGAATGATGTGTAACTGTGTTGTGGAATGGTGTGTTTTAATACATAGTGTGGTGCGTTTTAATACATGTTGTGGTGCGTTTTATTACGTATGTTGGTTTATTAACTGTGTTGTAGAATGGTGTGTTTTAATCTATCCGTTGGTGCATTTTCATACGTAGAATGATGTGTAACTGTGTTGTGGAATGGTGTGTTTTAATACGTCTTCTGGTGCATTTTAATACATTGAATGGTGTGTATTTTAACATATGTGTTTCTAATAAGTGTGGTGCATTTTAATATGTATAACGGTGCATATTTTAGCACATGTTTTCTAATATGTGTAAATTAATATGTGTAAATAGTGTATGCTTATAATCTGACATGAGGCACGTTGTGGTACATTTTAATATGTAGAATGATGTGTTTTATTAAGTGTATTGATGAATTTTAAGTGAATAGACGCATTTGTGTATATTGTGTGGAATGGTGTGTTTTATCGGCCCTCTGGTGCGTTTTAGTACGTAGAATGGTGTGTTCTGTAACATACATATATTGCGCGTTGATTTGATTAGTTGATATGATCTAATGGTTGAAAATAGGCCACACGACCACACCTAATGACCAGGCCACACCTGAACTCTACCCTATATATATATATATATATATATATATATATATATATATATATATAGGGTCATGTTCAGGTGTGGCCGCACCCTTACGTGCTGCCGTGCGGTTTACACCACTCAATGTTAAGAAATGCACCACTCAATGTTATTGAGTGGTATATTTCTTAACTCATTTTGAATATATATATATCTCCATTTTGAATATTAACTCATTAAAAATTTGTTAGGACTTTTGCTTACCTTTTTCTGTGAAACAATGAGTGAATAGGTTGCCTGTTTGTTAGCAAAGGTAGTTGTTTTTATGTCTATCATGTTGAGTGGCTTTAAATTTCACATTGAAGGCATGAAGGATATCCCCTTTTTCTATTTTTCTTTTTATCCCACATAAACAGACACATGCAAAGAGTTTGAAATCAGATATTGCTAATTTGCTACCAACGCGGACTATATGTTTATGTAGGCTTTCCATCTATAAAGCGAAGAGTCATGAGATGATCCAAAGTAAACCAAGATGAAATACGGAATGAGTTTTAGTCATAATGAATATATGTATTATAAGAACCCATAATCCATAGAGTCCATCAAAATGAGTCCCTATCTTGGAGATTCCTTCTCTTGTGGATCTTGGATTGATATGTTTGATCATTGCCCTTCAGATCCAATTTTGATGTCAAACTACTCTTTTCACTGCCACTTTTGATTTTAGTATAGATCACAGGAGCATTGACTCTGCCAATGGGAGGATTGCCTTTACTCACCATCTGCACTGCAGCAAGGGATAAAAATGCATAATAGCTTAATATCAAACTGGTTGTTCAAATTCTAAATGGTGTACAAATTCAAAGTTTCACTTTTTAACTGCAGCAACCAAACTAATAAGTGGAATTAACAAATTATCTCAACAGTGTGTGTCAATTGTATCTACCAATTTTAAGACTGCTCATGTAGTCATGTAAGAGATGTAGTAATCATTTCTAAACATGTGCTTGTATCAAAGTCACTGTTGCAAAAATCGACCTATGCGCCAATTAGAGCATCTACACTAGTTAAGTTTTTTCACGGTTTTTGATGATCCCAAGTAGGAAAGAGATGAAAATTAGTGAAGGAAAATAAATAAATAAATAAATAACAATGAAATCTGACAAAAAAAAAATTAAAAAAAAAAAAAGTTATAAAGGCACCCCTGAGTGCATGCAGTGCACAGGCCCAAGTGGGCGTTTCGCGCACCGTATGTGATGCTTTCCACAAGGCAGTGCACTGTTACAAAAACCATTCTTGCATGAGAACAAAATTCATTCTGTCTTTCTCTTTCTCTTTTCTCCACATCAGCTTGCACTATTCCAAAAACCACCAAAAATGCATTGGTATGGATGCTCTTAGACGGGCATTAGTCGGCAGGCCTATTAGTCGGTTGACTAGGTAGCCTATGCACTCGGGTCGGTCAACTTGGTGCCTAAGCCAATCAAACTAAGTGCCTGATTCGATCAAACTAGGCGTCCGAATCGGCCAACTCGGCTCCCAACTCAGACAACTTGGGTGAGTGTTTTTTTTTTTTTTTGGTGTGCTATTTTTCTTATTATTATTACTCAGGCGCCCGACTAGCGTCTAACACCTTCTACAACATTGATCAAAGTTCCAAGTGAACAGATACTAAAATAATTCCCCTTTTCCCCCTCTATTGGTAAAGCAACTACAAAAAGCATGCTGCCCAAGGATGGTTAGGAAGCATGAAACAAGAAGTTGGTTATTGGATTGAACTTGGATGTGGGGTGAGTCTTAACTTGTAGAATATTAATAAGGTAGAATGGTCTTCTTCAAATCTTCAATATAGTATGGATCATATGCTATATCGTATTACTATCAAATTTATGATAATAACATAATACACTATTTATTTCATCTTTCTCAAATCTCCAAAACCAAGAACCTAAGGACAAGTATTTGAAAGAAAAATCTGAGTTCTTTAAACTGTGTTGCATGACTTGCATCACAATTTAAACCCAATTATCAAAGCAAAGGCTCTAACATCAAGCAAAAGATGAAGTGTGTTACTAGCTAGTGGTTTTCATGTTTTTCACAAAACAGAGGTTATGCTAAGGGCAAAGGCCAAAGCTGGTGAACTACCAACTACCAAGGGTATATATATAAGCCAAGTCAAGGTGAAAAATGAGGAACACACACAGACTTCACTACATTAGACTGTGATATATTTTTAAACCTATCCTGCAATCCACTCTCTTAAATTTTTATTTAGTACATAAGATTTTCTTTAATTATTTGCTAGTTTTTCTATTTCGTGGCTTAGGAACTAGGATTCACTGTACAGTTTCAGTACTGGGTTAGCCTAGCCCTTGTCATGTTCAATCCTTGTTCATCACAAATATTTCCAAGTAACTATCAAGGCATCAGTATATGTAAATGTGTTCAAACATCAAGCATTCCAGTGACTTAAGCTACTTGAATGTGCAGTCCGAAATAAAAAAACAGTAGTACTTAAAATTACTGCTAACCAGGGAGAAGCTAATTTCACCTCAGAAAATTTCTAATTTAAGAACAGAAACATATACCAATTCACACAAATCCGATCTAGTCTAACAAATTTCTGAGTATCTGGCATTTTCATTTTACAGTTTACAGAGTATTTGGCAATTTCCAATTACAATATCAAGATCAATGAACATTCAACAACACCAACACATATATAAACATGTATATGCACACAGCACAAGAAATTCCATACCAAAACGCTCGATTGAAGAAACAATCAAGTGCGGCGTAGATATCTGGGATTTGTTTGTTTACCTGGACTAGAGAAAAACCACAAGATGATAGCAGACAGTACTAATACAACCGGAATGAGATGGACGGCGTTTTGCGCAAATCTGAGGCGGTTTCTCTCTTTCTTAGCTACGTGAGATTGGGGATTGTACGTCGGCAGCTCATCCGACGCGCCGGTGGACGGCGACTTGAGATTCGGAGATGAGAAGGCGGGCGTCGGAACTGCTGCGGAGTGAGGGAAGAACTCGTCGGAGACTCGGCCGGAGCTCGAGGAGCGGTACATGATCGCCGGTTTTGGGTTGGAACGCCGCTGAGAAGAGCAGTGGAAATAGTTGGAAATTCGACGCTGGGTTTTGACTATTCGTTTACGCGGGTTAGGGAGAAAAGCATTAAAAAAATAAGCCGTAGTTGCCGCCAGACGAAAGAACACTTTTCGTTTTTCCGTTTTACGTGTTCCGTCAGGTTCCTTCAACGGTTCAACCTTGTGAATAAAGTACTCCGTAATATAAGACACAGATGTGATCATCTAATCTACTGATAACTTTTTCACAATTTATTAAAAGGTCTAGATTGGATTCTTTATGCATATATGAATGCTATGATCTAATTAATAAGTTAATTACATGACTTGCGATTTACTTTTAAAAGTGGAGTCTTTTAAACTTAGAATTAGTCCAACAAAACTGAGATAACTTAAATTTTAAAAAATAATAATAATAATTATCAAGCATAATAATGGCCCTCACATAAATTAAATGATCTTGATCTAAACAAATGATTTCACTTTGTCTATGCTACAGCTATAATCGTGACTGCAATGTGAATATAATAACTGTTAATAGTATTGTTTGAAACATGAATGCCGCATGGGCGCATGGGGCTTTTAAGTGTAGGCCAATTTCTTCTACAATTTGTTTGACCGGGTGTGAAGATGTTTGAGAGGAGAAATTTTATCTTTTGAGTATAAATTTAGGCCGATCTAATTAATATGACTATAAAGTTAGTTGGGAAACAACATTATTATGTCATCAATCATTATATAGTACAATTTAATACTAAGTAACGTCCGTATGAATTTAGTTTAGTGGTTCAATAGACACTATTTTAATAATTTGGATAAGAGATTAGTGTTCGAATCACGACAACGGCGAGGCCGGTCGGAGTGTGAAGGACTCTTGGGATCGGAGATTCAAACTTTGAAAGAAGAATTTATTCATTTAATATTAAGTAAATATGCTAACTCTAAATTATTCTAAATCTACCAAATAATAAGATTATAAAATAACTAAACATTTATTCATAATCTCATATATTTTGTAAAATTATTCTTAAAATTATCAAAAATATAAACGGAAGTAGGTTATTTTTAGTTTGTTTATTGACTATTTTGTTTTTTTTTTTTTAAATTGAATATCTAATTTGAAAATTTGCTAACTTTAATCGTTAGTCATCAATTTGATACATAAATCAGTTAGTTTTTTTTTTTTTTGGGGGGCGGGGGGGGGGGGGGGGGGCAAAATACATAAATCAGTTAGTTAAGAAGTAAGAACAAAAAGTGTAAACTTTTTAACCAGCTTGGTTAGTGTGATTAGCTGTAGACTACTAGACTCACACACCTTAAGAGCATCCTTATCAATGGAATTTTTTCGTGGTTTTTTAAGAGTTTTTGTAAGTGTGATTAAGAAAGAGAAAATAAGTGGGAAAAAAATAAAACAAATCAAATTTTAAAAAAATAAAAAAATGAAGTCCTGGCTGCGCCTGCTGGGTGGCTGACACGCACAGCAGCAGAGTATTAAAAAAAATGAGTAAGCTTTTCCTATAACATTATTCATCACTCGCAGGAGGATCCCTCCCCCTCTCTCTCCTCTCTCTGCGTACATGGCTAAATTTGTTGACATTATCCTCACAAAAACCACTGATAAGGGTGGCATAAGAAAGGTTAGAAGGGCTATCATTTAATACTTATACTGAAAAATGTGATACTACTAAAGAATAAAATATTTATTATTTATATAAAAATAGATACATTTTGATTTTAAAATATTATATATATTTTTTCTCAAAAGTATTACATTTTCTTTTATAAGTAACAAACACTTGTCAACATTATTTATAAATTATGATTTAAAAGTACTCTGTATTACATTCTCCCAGTAATAAACAATTGTCATTATTACTTATAAGAAAAATTGTAATATTTTTACATATTACATTTGTCTTCAAACGTATTATAATTTCTTTGATGAATAACTAACACTTTATTTATAATTAATATTATATTTTCTAGTATAAATATTATATTTTATATTAATCTGATCAGACTCGACATGTCTCACGAATAAACATCTGCGACACATCTCAGGTAAGTATGTGACCCTAAAACATATTTGAAATTAACTCTTTAAGTATTATTCTCAAAAAAAAAAAAAAAAAAAAAAAAAACTCTTAAGTAAAGTAGGAATTAATTCTTTCATTTCAGCATACGAGTAAAAATTGAACATTTTATATAGTACCGATTCCTGACAGTTTCGCTTCTATATGAACTCCGACCTTGTCGGTATTTTCCAGATCTCTCCCCATCTTACGAAATTAAAAGCCTGATTAATTCTTGCCGGGAAACAGGAAATTCCGCCGAATTTCTACGTATTTCCATCCAGCCTCATCGATCTCAAGCCGTGCTGCAGCTATGAATCCTGAATAGTAAGTCATTTTACCAGCTCTAGGATGATTTACACCAATTTGTTTAAAACGTTATACGATCTGCAGCAAATAACTATGGTAGGAGGTATTGATTTTGCTCTATAAAATTTGATTAGATCTATCATATGTGTTTTGAAAGATCTGCCCGGTTTTCCTGCGTGAATGTCCTGGAAATTCTAGGCTTTTTTATTGTCCAGTGCTGCTCTGATCTGTATAGATTTGAATAGATTTGATTGCATAGATGAGATCGATGTAATGATATGGTTGCGGATCCGTTCGACTAGCTTTGAATTTTCTATTTTGTCTAATCCCCACACGGATAGCCCTTATCACGCGAGCTAGTTTCTTAGCACGGTTCAGTTTTTCTTTTTCTGCTTTTGAAATTTGCTTCAGATTTCTTTGAATTTTAGGTTTTAGATATAACTGAAAGCATTGAATTGTCGTGTTAAAGATAATTAAGTCTGATGAGGAAATCAGCTGACTGGTTATCAACATGCATACTGGCTAATCATCTTTAACTAATTGTAGAAGGCTATCGTGTTCTTGGCTTATTAGTTTTCAACTTGCTTCCTTGAATGTGATGATTTTATGTATCAATTACAGTATATGTGAAAATCCATGTTCTCAGACATAGTCTACTTTTGATGTTCTACTGATAGTGTGTGCTGTGCATGAAGAAGGAAAGTGTTTAAAGAATAGATAGATCTTAGATCATAGGCTTTATGCAATGAGGCTTAGTGGCTTACTAATCAAAAGAGGTGACTCCACTTTTTGATTCTTTAAGTTGATGAATTGATGATTGTAGATCTCAAGTAGCTCTTTTTATTCTTTTCCTTAGGCCTCAGCAATTGAAAATGTAGTAGCTTGTAAAATGTTTATTAAATCTGATGCCACCAACTTTTGTCTGTTTTACTGCTAATAAGTGCTGTTAAACTCTAGGTTAAGTTGAGCTGTTGCCTGTGACGTGTAGGGAGTTTGTTCTTCTATATCTCTATATATAATCTGTCAATTGCTCTAGCTATTGATTAATATTTGATCATTGTGGAACCAATAAATTATTTTAGTTCTCTAATTAACTAACAGCCCAGTGGTTTTGTCTAGTAGAAACTTTCTTTTAGCGTGAGTTAGGTATAGTATCATGTGTACTTGTGATTGATGACTTGGTGAGTTGGCGACATCAGACTCTAGTATTTGCTAGAACCTGAACTGGCATCATACTTGATAAAAGAGTAGAGTAACACCCTGGTTGAGCTTCCCCAAAAAAACTGTGGGAAAGTCTTTCATTTTCTTAACTTTGACCTTGAACAGCAAGCATTTCTTCTGTGCATACTTTTAATTTCCCATAGAGTGACTTCAATGCAATTTTTATGCAGTGACTACCTTTTTAAGCTTTTGCTGATTGGAGATTCTGGTGTTGGAAAATCCTGTCTTCTTCTGAGGTTTGCTGTAAGTTTTTGCTTCTCTTGGCTCATCTAAATATGGTCAAATGGAGGTGTCTGAATTTCTTTTACCTCATAGAAATATGTTTTGTTATTCTGTAAAAGACCATTTGTTTTGTTTTCCCTGGAGAATTTTTTGGGAATATGAAATTTCCCGAAAGCACAAATTGTCTAGCAGCTAGTAGATTTAGGCTATGAAATGTTAATGTTAAACAAGCATGTCACATGAACTGAGATGTGTATTCTTCTTAACATGTATTTAACCATCCTATTGTTGTACCTATTCAATTGTTGTTCAACTTGTCCTTTTGTCATGTTGATGTGGATATGACCTAGTGCAAAAATGCAACAATATTTATAAAAGTGTGCATTCCTACTATTTGATTTTCATTTTTTGGTTTTGGATTCTAGGATGATTCGTATCTTGAAAGTTACATCAGTACCATTGGAGTAGATTTTGTAAGTGATTTACAAATTTTCAAGTTTACTAATCTTTCTTATAACCATTTCTTGTCTGTTCTTAACCGTCTTTTGTTTAATTCATATAGAAAATCCGGACAGTGGAACAGGATGGGAAAACCATTAAACTCCAAATTGTAAGTACTAGGTTTGGACCCATTGAGCTTGGCCATTTCATATTGTGTTCTCTCTCTTTTCTTTTCCTATTTTGCATTTCAGAAGATGGAATTAGTCCTCATAAAGAATGAGTTTCCTGGAAGAATCTGCATATCTTATTTATACTTTTCTTAATGTTTACTTATGTACTTGCATTTTCCATCATCCACTTTGTTTGAGCACAGCACTTATTTCCCATACCTTGTTGTTTGCAGTGGGACACTGCTGGTCAAGAACGGTTTAGGACAATTACCAGCAGCTACTATCGTGGGGCTCATGGCATAATTGTACGTAATGTGTTTTCTACTAGCATACTTAATGTTGTTTACCATGTTTTCCATGTAATGACTCAGGGCTCCTACTTGATGGCATTTCTGTCAGGTGGTTTATGATGTCACTGATCAAGAGAGTTTCAACAATGTCAAGCAGTGGTTGAATGAAATTGATCGATATGCAAGTGAGAATGTAAACAAGCTTCTTGTCGGGAACAAGTGTGACCTAACGGCACAGAAGGTTGTGTCCTATGAGACAGCCAAGGTAATTCTAGTTCACCTCGCACATTGAAATTCTCATGTTGATGACAAATATGATCAGCTCTGTTTTAATAAAAAATTCTTTTGGTGCAGGCTTTTGCTGATGAGATTGGAATTCCATTCCTGGAGACAAGTGCAAAAAATGCAACCAATGTGGAGCAGGCTTTCATGGCCATGACTTCTGCAATAAAAAACAGGTAGTTACTAAATTTTTTAAAATCTGTCTATATAGTAGCAGTTCCTTTTCCTATCCTTCAAATTTTCATATCTGACATGTGTTTAACCCCTTGACTATGAAAGTGACTACCAAAGTTGGCCATGCTGAAATCCCTGAATTGATAATTATAACTTTTATCTTCTTTGTAGAATGGCGAGTCAACCCTCAAGCAATGCACGGCCTCCTACTGTGCAGATCCGAGGACAGCCCGTCAACCAAAGTTCTGGTTGCTGCTCAAGTTGAAAGGGAGATTCTATTTTCTGGATATGCTCAGATGCTCTTCATGTGGCATGTAAAATTAATCTTAGTTGTTTGACATGAAGTAGACTATTCTGCATGTTTGCTTTATATATATTTTTTCATTCCCGCGTTTTGTTAAAACACCAATTCTTTCCACTATTCAATTATAAACAGCTTTTGTACAAAAGTGTAGAAGATGATTGCTACAAGGCAGTATTTGCCCTCATTGTTTTAGTGATTTGTTTTCATAAAAATCAAGTGGTGTTCATCATCTTCTAGTTATATATCACATAACTCTTGTAATGTAAACACGTAAATGGTATAAGCTCTGTGAGATTTCTTTAGAATATGCGATACCTAACAAATTTAATTTTGTTTTCAAAATTTTTTTTTTTTAATTTTTAGTTCATTTTTTGTCACATATATGCAAATTCATTCTTCTGACTTCTTAGCTTAGGTGAAATTGTTGAAAATGTTATAATATCTAAAGGCATTCCATGAATCAAATGCTTCTATGAGTTCATCAGGAAAAATAACCATACAGTTATAACCATCTATAAACTAAGGGATAAACATATTTTAGACAAAAATACCACAAAATTTATAACTTGTGTAGCTGTCAGCATTTTCCCTTTAATGGCCTAATGGGGGAACAGCTTACAACCTAAACATTGGTCAAATCGGCGATGATCAGTCAAAAACCTGTATGTTTCACCAGTAATCACAGCATGAACAACTTCCATTCTTGAAATGGTGAAACCTTGTTGTATCCCTGACAACGATCTCCCTATCTTCAATTGCTGATATGAACTTTGTGGCTTTGTGGCAATCCCCACAAACTCTAAGATTCTTGAATATCCTGATGGGTACCCCCACGGGAATTCTCAGTAAACCGAAGGCAATAGCCAGCTTCTCACTATGCCACAGAAGCATCTGCTCCTTCTGTTCCTCACCCACGTCGTGCAAAGAAGACTCGAGATCAGGCACATATCCTGCAGATTTCATCTTCTTTTCAAGCTCCTTTAGCTTCGAGTGTATGGCTTCTAGCTCTGGATGAAGCCTGTCTCCCGACCTGAACTCATGGACCACACCCTTAACCTCCATCCAACTATACCCTGGTGTCTTGACAACTTGGTTTTGCTTCATCAGTTTTCTGACCCTGGAAACTTTGTCCCATCTGTTTTTTGCAGCGTAAACGTTAGCTAGTTGAACATAGCCTGCTGCATTGCTAGGGTCAAGATCATGCAAATTCTTTGCAGCAAACTCAGCCACTTCTACATTTTTGTGGATCCTACAAGCACCTAGCAGGGTTCCAAAAAAGGCCGGGTGGGGTTTGAAGTCTGTATTTGATATCAAATCAACAGCTTCATCTAGCCTGCCAGCTCTGGCAAGAAGATCAACCATACAAGTAACATGATCGGGTTTTGGCTTGATCCCATAATCGTTCTGCATTTTCTCAAAATAATGAATCCCAAGGTCGACTAATCCTGCATGGTTACATGCTGATAAAACTCCCACAAAACTTATGCAGTCTGGTTGAATTCCAGTATGTCTCATCTCATCGAACAGACGAAGTGCCTTGTCTCCCTTCCCATGCTGAGCATACCCTGAAACCATTGCATTCCAACTCACAACATCCTTTCTTGGCATATCAAGAAACAACTTCCGCGCATCCTCCAAGATTCCACACTTGCAGTACATGCTAATCAGCGAAGTTCCTACTGTCATATCCAAACATATTGGGAGCTTACAGACACGCTGATGAACTTGCATTCCAAACCTAAATGCAGATAAGTTACTACAACCTAATAAGACACTACTCAAGGTCGATGGGTTTGCCTTAATCCCCAACTCCACCATTTTCCTAAACAACTTCAGACCATCTTCCCCTCTACCATTCTCAACATAACCAGCAATAACAGCATTCCAAGTAACCAAATTCTTCTCTGGCATCTCTTGAAACATCTTCTCTGCTAACTCAATGTTGCCACACCTCATATACCCTGTAATGATTGCAGTCCTGGCAATCACACCCTTTTCGGGTGTTTTGTTAAATATTTCCAGTGCCGGTTCCAGTTCGCCTGACTCAACATATCCTGATATCATAGCATTCCAAGTCACCTCATTTCTAACAGGCATTGTCATAAACAGTTCATTGGCTTCATTCATCATCCCATTCTGGGAAAAACCTGAGATCATGGTATTCCAGGAAGCAACATCTTTTACTGGCATCTTTTCAAAGAAACTTCTCGCCGCTCCAATACCAGCATTGTTCAAATAACAAACTAACATTATGTTATACGACACAACATCCGGTTCAGGAATTTTATCAAACATCTCACAGGCCTCCTGAAACTTCCCTGGTTTTCTTGAGAACCCGGCTAAAATTGAATTCCATGTGACTGTAGTCCTAACAGCCATGCTCTCAAAGACTCTAAGAGCGGAATCCAAATCCATGGATCGAATATAACTGGAAATTCTCTTGTTACACGAAACAATCGAAGAAAATTCAGATGTTTCATTCCGCTTAAATTTGTTCAAGAACTTGGGCTTTCTTGGAATCAAGTCGGATTGGTTCGATGAATAGGATGATGGACTTGAAGGAGAATTTGCCGGATTTGAAGTTTGGGATTCGATGCAAGAAGAGATTTTAAGGTGGCGTTTGGGTGCTAACAAGTAAAAGGAGAAAACTTTGAATTCTTTGTGAATAAGAGAAGGGTGATGATGATGGCGGTGCATTACTAACTGTCATTTTTAGTGGAGTTTCCCTCCCCTTTTATATATATATATATATATATATATATATATATGACACTAAGGCATTTCATTGTGATACACAATGAAAGGAGGATCAATCATCCAATCTTTATGTACAATAGTAGAACATACTTCTTAGCTAACAAATGTGCAGCCATGTTCACAATACGTTCAATATTAGAGATAGGAAGTGAATCAAAACCTTTTGCTTGTTTGCTTGCTTAGTGTGTAGAGAGGAGTGTTTCTTTTTGTTCCTTGTGCTTGATCTTTTAGTGGTTTTATTTTCTTAGATATTCCTTGAATTGAGAGTGTCACACATGATTTGTCATATTTGCTTGACAAAATGGAGGATGCCATTCACTTGATTCTTGTGCATGATTTGATTGTTTTATCATTTGGGTCTATGAGCTTCTTGGAGTCATTTTTGGCACTTATGGTTTTGATTGGTTGATTGTTTGGCTTGCTTGGGACAAGCAAGGCTAAAGTATGAAAACTTTTGATAAGTGCCAAAAATGTATTCTTCACGAACACCGCCACAATCGTGCATAAGAGTGTGAATGTATTTAAAGGCTTTTTTAGTTGGCTTTGGAGACTTTTTTTTTTTTTTTTTTTTAGTTCTTCACTTCTAGCAACACTTCCAATTCTCTCCAATTATAGAGAGAGAAAGAGTCTAGGTTCAAAGTAACTTGACACATTGCTTGGATCTTTGACTTCTCTTCTTCATTTAGAGGGGAGACTTTGTTAAAAATTGATTACAATTCTCATTGGAGCTAAGTGATCTTTTAATTTCAATTTCTTTTACTTCAAATTCCATAATTCATTGTGCAATTGCTTTTGATCAAAGAACATGTGTGGCTAGAAATTACTACGAATTGGATTAGATTCTTCTTGTGAATTATGCATTCTTGAATTTCGTTGGTTAATTGGGAAGAGTTGTGCATTTATGACCTAATTTCTTTGGTGGGAGTGAACTTTGTATTGATTCTTGCACTTTGATGGCCACATTGTGTTTGGAGTTTGGGAGAGTCAGGTTGCTACTATACCTCTAATTTCTTTGGCTAGAAATTACAACATAAATACTCTTCTCTAATTTCTTTGAATTTTTTTTGAGCTCCCTGTATGACATGGGAATTGGCAGAGTCTAGAAAGCACTTCATTACAACAATAATCAATGGTGTTGATCTTGTGCCTACATTCTCAATTGCTTCCATAGATGTCCTTCGCACAAAGGTGTGGCAACCTTGGTCTAACACATCCAGCTTTGGAATTTTTTTTTAAAAAAAATCATTGTACCTAACATGAGAAAAATGTTTTAACTGTTGTGTTATGTTGTTATCATTTCTCATCAGGTAACAATATCATCTTGTTTGAATGATCTTCGTGATCAAGTTGAGTGTAATAGAGTTTTAAAAGTCATTTATCGCCCTGCCAATGCGCTCGACCCATCTATAGTTGTGGCTAAAGCAAGAGTTGCTGGTGTAGGTGCACATCTATGCCTAGTCTCCAATAATACGCAGGTAAGAGGTTGCTACCTCTATGTGGTCTGTTAGCCTGCTGACTTTCCTACTTTTAGAACACTCACTGTAATTTATAGAGTGACTATTCAGAACATAAATTAAATTTCTCGTATATATAACTTCAAAGTTTGAGCCAAATTATCGTATAACATAATAAAGGCATCTATGTTGTAATTCAAGTATCAATGAAAATAATTCATACAAGTATGACGAAAAAATTGGAACAAAAATTGTGAATGAGAAGGCAAGTAGAAAACCAAAAGCAATTCAAGATAAATGAAAGCAGGAAATGAACAACATAATAAAGACAAATATGTTTAATTAATGTATCTACCAAAATATTTTATACAAACACGATGATAAAACTCAAACAAAAATGGTAAATGAGAGGCAAGTTGAAAATCATAAGCAATTAAAGAGAAATAAGAGCAGAAAATGGCAGCAACTTATACAAGGAGAAAACGAAAACAAACCGGAGAGAAACGAAACTTATGTATAATAGTCCGCTATATATAAGAAAAAGTGGGAGCTTATGCAAGGGAGAAATCACTCAAGAATTAGCTAACAACTCCCTTCAAATGTTTAATATTGACACCAACAGTGAAGGCAAAATAAGTCTTCCAAAGGACAATTGAAGTAAGGGGGAAACCTAAAAATTAGATAAAGGGACATCTAAAAATAATAAAGAACTAAAGTAGTTGAATGAAATCCATAATTCTAACATTAAAACAGTAAAGCCTGCCAAGAAATGAACACGAAATGGTAAAAAATTAAAACAAGTGCAAAGGAAAGTGTGCAACACACAGTAAGACACCATACAAACATGGCCCACCTAAATAGTGTTAGTGTTGTCCTCTATATAGTCAAAATTTGAACGGCGGCATTGAAAAGGGTAAAATAGACAAACAATTTGACAAGGAACAACTCTCAATGCACAAAGTACAAAAATATTTCACCTGAAAAAGTCTTGGCAAAAAAATAACTGAGCAAATATATATATATATATATATATATATATATATATATAGAGAGAGAGAGAGAGAGAGAGAGAGAGAGTGAGTGAGTGAGTTAGGATCATATGAGATCACTTGTTTAAGTAAGATCGTGAGATGAGATCTTGTGCATCCATTTAATAATGTAATGGTCTAGATTGATTTAAGATGCTAAGTTGAAGTGTGTGCGAACGGTAATAAAATGTGTGCGAATGGTGATTAAGTGTGTGCGGCCGGTGATTAAATGTGTGCAAACGGTGATTAAATGTGTGTGAATGGTGATTCATGTACAAGATTTGATCTCAAAATTTTTTAATGGTCTAGATTGATTAAGATTCCAAGTTGAAGTGTGTGCGAACGATGATTAAATGTGTGAGAACGAAGTGTATGTGTGTCAATCAATCTAGACCATTAAAAAGTATTACATGGATGCACAAAATGTGATATCACGATTTTACCTAAGCAAGTGGTCTCACTAGAACCCTACCTAGGTGAGAACCAATGCCTAGGAATGAACTGAGAACCAATCGTAGCAGTTCACGTGTCCAGATTTAATAGATCAAATGTATTTTTTTTAAAAAGACATGGTAGAATTTTCGTAAATAACTCAAACTTTGATGCAAGTAACATGTGTTAAACGTGCAAGTATGCAAGTAAAATCACTTCAAAGTGTAATTATTTTCACTTAATAGTGCAAGTAATTTACCTTTTTAACATTGGTGCACCTAATGATAACATCTTTCACATAGGTGCACTTAATGATAACGTTGTGTACACTTAATATTGATGCTCGGTGTACATTATTTATTGCACTTTTAATACATTTTACTTGCACTTAGGTGCATTATATGAAACTGTTACTTGCACTTTTAACACGATTTATTTGCACTTCAAAATTCAATTATTTATGGAAATACCACCGCGCTTTTTTAAAAAACAATATTTCTGACCGTTAGATCTGGACATATGGATGGTTGCAATTAGTTCTCAGTTCTCTCCTTGACAGTTTATATATATATATATATATATATATATATATATATATATATATATATATATATATATATATATATATATATATATAAAACGGATCAAATGAAAAGTAGTGCTTAGGTACAAAAATAAGTTTAAATCTCAACCATTGATTTAGTCCATATTAAAAAAAATGCAGCGACATTTTGATAATTTTTTGTAAGTGCATTTTTTTTTTGTCTTTGTGTACTTTATTTTCTGTCATCGAGTGTATACTTGATTCTTCTAGAGCATAATTTATTCTCTTTGAGTATATACTTTTCTCCCTTCAAGTGCATTATTTATTCTCTTTGAGTGCTTATTTTTGTGACTTCGATTGCATAATTTTGTGCCTTCGATTACATAATTTTGGGTCTTCGAGTTCACATTCTTGGACCTTCAAGTGCATAGTTTTGTACCTTTTGATATACATTTTTGTATATTTTTGTAGATTAAAAGTGTAGAATTTTCTTTTAAAATTTTGTATCTGAATTCTGAACAGATAAGGGCTCAAATTTGTTTGCATGTTTTGCCTAAGTGCCTCTTGGCATTATATAAAAGAATTTGATTATGCATCACTATGTATACAAATATAAACCACTCAATGTCAGAAAATGCATCACACAAATATGCACCGTTAGTAGGGGTGAGCATCGGTCGGTTTCGGTCGGTTTTCGGTTAATAACCGAAAGAGTTAATTCCAGCAATGGTCCCCCGACTATGCTGATTTTCCAAAATTGGTCCTCGTCTTTTAATTTGGACGAAAAAGACACTTGACTATTGAATTTGTTCCGACAATGGTCCTTCCGTCATATGAAGGTTAAGTTGATGTTAAATATAGGGGTAAAGTAGTCATTTTAATTGTTTAGTGTATAATTCATCTTCTTTCTTCCTTCCTTTCAATGGCCGCAAATCTCTCCCACTCTGCCTCTGTAATTGCCACAATAAGCCTTGGATTCTCAGGGAACCACTACCCTGAGTGCAATCAGCCACCCATTCAGCTTCTTCCTCTTATTCCTCTCCGAAACTATGGTCTTGGATGCCGCTGATGATTGAGGCCCATCCGGCGAGCTCGAATCGTAATACACCGCCTCCTCGAACCAGTGCTACCAAAACCAAAGGAATCTGGAATTTGCGCCATTTTGGTTCAACATAGCAGTAGCATTAGGACCATGCGAAACACCATTCTGCAAACCATTTTTAAAAAAACCCAACTTTATTTTGACTTTGAGTATTTTGATTTTGATTATGAGATTGATTATGAGATTGTCCAGGATTATTATAATTTTTATTTTTATTAAGACTTTGCTTTTGTGTCCCCAACATTGCAGCAGCCATACCACCTCCTTTAAACATATGCAGAATGGGACGGCCCAAAAGCAACAATTGAATCCGGCCTCCTGGGAGCATCGTACGTCGCCGGAAACTGCTCCACAGCTGCCGCCCCAGATCCCTACGTTCACCTGCTTAGTTCTTCACTAAGCAATTGAAATGACTACTTTACCCTTTCATTTAACATCAACTTAACCTTCATTTGACGGAAGGATCATTGTCGGAACAAATTCAATAGTCAAGTGTCTTTTTCGTCCAAATTAAAAGACGAGGACCAATTTTGGAAAATCAACATAGTTAGGGGACCATTGTTGGAATTAACTCATAACCGAAATAACCGAAATTTTAACCGAACCTTCATAACCGACCGAAAACTGACCGACCAACATTCATAACCGATATAACCGAAACCGACGGTTTCGGTCGGTTAAATATAACCGATTTTTTTTAGTAAAATAGCTAAATTTATTTTATTTATTTGAATAATGATAAAAGACTACATTATTAAGGGGAAAAAAATAATAACTTAGTATTTATAGTCAATTAATATGCACATTATATTATATATATATAACACTACATACACTATGTAAGTATACATATATATGTACATTATATTAAATATATATATATATATATATATATATATATATATATATATATATATATATATTATATATATATAACACTGCATACACTATGTCAGTATACATATATATTCGTACGTACATATATATGATTATGAATTATGAAACTATAATATTTTTAAAATAATATTAGTAAAATAAAGTAATTAAAATTAATGTGATAGACTATGGACTTGTAAAATGTAAATGGGATGGGGTTAGATTATTTTTACATTAGATTAATCTTCGGTTTTTCGGTCGGTTTTCGGTTTTCTCTTGAAAAATTGATAACCGACCGAAAAACCGAAATAACCGAATTTTTTTGACCTTAATAACCGAAACCGAACCGAAAACCGAAATATTCGGTCGGCGGTTCGGTTTTCGGTTGTCGATTTTTCGGTCGGTCCGGTTTTTTTGCTCACTCCTAACCGTTAGGTACGCATCACCAAGAAACACACCACTAGGTTTACAAATATACACCACAAAGTGTTAGGAAATGCACAATTAGGGGCAGAGGAGTTACGATGCATTATTTTGGGTGTGGTGTGTTTTTTGGTGTTTTTGTGTATTTTCATTGTGGTGCATTTTCTAACATTGAATGGTGTATATTTGTATATATAATGGTGTATTCCGCATTGGCCGCTCGAGAAGGCGTGGGCACATTTGTATATATATATATATATATATATATATATATATATTTGTGCAATGAAACCCAAAAATCGATTAGTAATATGTAATATCATGTCACTAGAATTCCAACAATATTCCAATAACATTCTGACCAACTCTAGCAAAATCAAAAAAAGACAACCAATGAGTCGCCTTCTCTAGACAATTATTGGCGTTGCCTAGAAAGGCGAACAATAAATCTCTTGGAAAAGGCAACCACTCACCTTCCCCAAGGAGAAGGCTAACATTTGGTTGCCTTCTCTGCTGAAGAGGGCAACTAGTTAGGGGTGAGCATTGATCGGTTACGATTAATAACCGATCGATAATCGAATAATCGATGAGATTTTTTAGTACTACATAACCGACTAAAATTGATCAAACATACACATGTAACTGAACGAAACCGATTGTGTTGATTTCGGTCGGTTATTTCGATAATCGAAAAACCGACAGTGGACTACGTAATTAATATTTAATAATTCCATAATTCATAATTAATAATTAATACTCCATAATAAATTGTTCATAAACTACAATCCAAGTTCACACTATTCGTAATTAATAGGCTAATACTTCAGTGTTTACAGATCACAAAACACAAAGAATACATAATACTAGCCAAAGTGATTGCATCTCCACATGTGAGGGGTGGATTCGAGCCTTAGTTGGTGACCGCGTTGAAATTTTCAATTAGTTCAATTATTGGTAATAACTGCGTCTTTATAACGGGTGATGCCGAATAACCAAAATTTTTTTAGTCTTATAACCAACCGATTATTAGTTTCCACAGTTTTTTTGGTAATTATGCTCATCCCTACCATCAGTAGTCACCTTTTCAACATTTAAGAATTTTGTCTCCAATTCAATGACAATGGTCAACCATAGTACGACAACCTATATACCAATAACCTCTTGATTACTAATAATTTTAAACATTTTTATCCATTTTAATAAATTGAAATATTTAATTGCATTTTCCAAAACTTCAAGAACTTTTTTTTTTTTTGGAGAAGAAGTTAATTACACTTAACTTTCGTGTAAAGTTGAAGAGTGTATTTGATGGGAAATTGAGGTTTCCCATCTGTTAAGTCTGAGGATCTCTTCAACTCATTATTGGATCGTGTTTGATTCAGTAAATTCGACTTCATAGGATAACCAAACTGTCAGAGATGTCAGAACTTAACCAGAATTAGATGCTCCATCAGAGAACTATAGAGACAAAACAGAAACTAGATGCAGTGAAATAAAAACCCAGATTGAGAAAACAAAACTGTTACCAATTCAAGTCAAGATCCCAGAAAGAAATCAAAGATGTAGTAAAAAGAGTACCTAAATTCTAAAAGTAGAGACTGTAACCAAGAAAGTTGAAGATATAACCCTCGGACGGTAACAACTAAATGTACACTATTTAAAAGAACATGTTTAAAAAGATAATTGTAGTAAAGAAACAACCAGTTCCAGCGGGTTTCTGAGTCGAAACAATCACAAGTCACAGTCATAAGGTGTTGATGGAAAAGGGCGTCCATCACTTTGAACCCAAGGTAGGGAACTGCCCTACATCCTCAATAGATGGTGCGTCAGCACTGGACAGGTTTCCACCGTATCCTCCTCGGCCACGCCCACGGCCCCGCCCACGGCCACCAGAGCGATAGTAGTTTTCTCCTTCAGCAGGTTTCAGAAACTCGTTGATGTTTTTCGTCTAGAAACAAAAGAACATGTTAAGGTGAGTTGTAGGGTATCAAGAAGGTGATGAATTAATGAATGAATAAATGAGCAAAGAAAAAACTACAAATTTGAGAAGAAACATAAAAACTGAGATTCTTCCAGATATCCAGGAAACGGGAAACACAACTGATTCTCATGACATGCATTCTGACTTGTATCATTATTAGCAAAAATAATGATACAATAACCAAATATCTCATGCTTCCCAACTTAATTTTACTATTCTAATAAGTATTGACATCCAAAATAACATTTTAAGAGTTATATGAATGATAAACAAAAAAAATGCAAGTAAAGAATTTCCACATATTGCAAAGTTTCTAGTATGTTCTAATTCTCGGGTTGACTCGAAACGATAACTCCATAGGGAAGCAAGTCGCATGAAAATTTTTAGTATAATGAACACCTATTTTCAAGATGTCTGAATCTCAGGTATAATAACAAACATTACAGCAATTCAGTCCGTTAAAATTGTTTCACAATCAATTTGCTTGGAAGTAGGGGCACTATACCACAGCAAATTGAGTCTGCATATATAGAGTATTTTGCACACCTTAAAAACTGCTAAATTGCTACTTGCCAAAAGCCTATAGCTAGCAATTCAGAAAGAAAATATATAGAGAAACATGAAAACAAAAATAGTACCTTTTTAACCTTTTCTCCAGCCTCTTTCTTTTTTTCTTTCTCAGATCCCCCCTGCATGTTACAGACATGAATCAATCTGCTATTCCTAAACCTCATAAACTTGAAGGGTAGCAGGAAAAACCACCAATACTTAACAAAATAAATACTTCAATAAGCAGAAACATCGAGCGAGGGAGATATGCAACAAGGACGGTTACATTTATTATAAAACAAAACAAAACTCACCAGTTTAATGAAGACTTCTTCATCATTCTTCTTGTTGGAAAGCAACTGCATAGACGCAAACTCCTTATCCAAGCACACTTTTCTCTCCTCGGGCTTTGATGCAAGCAAAGCCTTCCTCTTCTCCTCCAGTACCTTCTCATATTCCTCCAGAGTCATCTCCTATCAAAGCATAAACCATTTTATGTGTTTGATTCAATTAATGAAGTTATTTTTAATTCAATTTTTCATAATATAAAATTAAAGTATTAATATACAAAATTTATATATTTAGAAACTACATTAAAAGTACTGTTAAGCACAAAAAAAAAACTTTAAAAATAAGTAAAAAATACTAAAGAAAATAAGCAAAGAAGAAAGAGTTGGTTTGACAAATAAATACTCCGTAGTAAACAAGGTAAAATGGGACAAAGAGAATATTAGTTGAAGTGAGCAAGCAAACATGAGCATGTTAGCGACTGGTACATTACAATTCCAATTGAAATAGACACCTTTTTTCCATCTGTTTTATTAGGAGAAATTATAATAAAAATTATCTCATTGGATACGTCATTCAATGGCTGGTGCATTTTTTCCATAGGGCAATGATGGTGGTTACCAGAAAAGAATTGAGTTATAATACTAGGTGTACTGTGGGGGTAAAAAATACTTCCTATTGTGGGAGATCATGATTAGCTAACTATACAATTACATGATCACTTGATTTGACAATCAAAAAATTACAATTCACCAAGTTAGAGAGTACACATTTTACTCCCAGGAGCATGCCTATCATTTTCCAAAAGAATTTTACCTTCTCCTCGGGCTCCTTTTCTTCTGTCTCATTTGTCGGAGAATCCTTGTTGGCATCTCCAGTATCTTCCTGGCTAGTTTGTTTCTCAGTATCAACAGTCTTCTCAACTTCATTAATAGGTTCCTCGGTTTCTCTGAATTGAGAATAAAGAAAGCATTAGAACACACACCAAAAATATCAAAACAAATGGCAATATCTACAATAAATTCATGTAATCTGAGATAATTCTTACGGAGCTATCTCATCTGTAGGAGTTCCCCAATTCCCACGACCAGAACCATCGCGCTTAAATTCATTCCTACAACAAATCACACATTTTTTAAAAAGAGACACGTAATCAACAAAGAAGAATATTTCCAAAAATTGGAATGCACTACGCAAAACCGCAAAGGTGTAGTAAATTGAGCAGTACTAACCCACGCCCTGTTCCACTTCGGCGCTCATACGTCCTCCGAGGGCGCTCCCCGTCTGCAGCTTCACCATTGCTGAAACCTCCACGGCGTCCACCACGGAAACCCCCACGAGGTCCACCATATCCTCCTCTTCTTTCAGAAGGCCTTCCACCTTCTCCCTCTTCTGAAGGTCTATAAGCCCCTGAAAAACCGTTGTTGCTGCCAAAGGTATTCTCAGTGTCTATAGAATCTTGATTGAACCCACGGCCACGGCCACCACCACGACCACGCCCACCACGTGGGCCACCACGTCCTCGCTGAAAATCAGTTTTGGACTCCCTTACTGCAACAAAATTGTTAAACATGAAAAATTGGAATTAGCATCAGCTCTTATGCATAGAAAATGCACGGGAGATTCATGCTTGATCAATAATACAGAACAAATGTTATGAACTTATGTGGTCAGACAAAATATTGAACAAGTAACTGTTGTAACACTTATAATAAATTTACTACATTCATTTATATTCCTGTTTTAAGCAAAATGTTTAAAAGGTCCAATGTCTCAATACAAACTATAAGGTTCACCATGATTCTACACATACAAATAGACTGCCATAAATACATACACACAGGACTTGTTTAAGCTGGAAGAGAAGTGAAAACCAACATATAGGTGCTTTGAAAAGAATCAGAAGCTCATATCAAAGACACAAACTTCAATCCATCCGCTAAGCTCAAAATGCAAACACAAACCAAAATATTGGCACAAAAACCACATTGTTCTCTTGGTTCGACTAATTTAATCAATGACAAAATCATTTGGAGAAAAAGAAGCCGCATGTAGAATGTATATAAAGGGATATAGAAACAAATAAACATATTATTAAAGGAGGTGATGCTGATTACCAGCCTCAGCCGGGGGCAAAGGCTTGGAGGGCATCTTGGCGGCGGCGGCGGAGGCGGGCTTGGCTGGCTGAGCCTGAGCAGGACCCTTCTTGGCAGCCGGGGCGGAAGGTGGAAGCTTTTGCTGCTGAGCAGCGAGGAGCTGAGATGGGTCGTCGTTGTCATCGTCACCCAGAAGGTCAAACGGGTTCATGGTCGCCATTCCTCGGACTTTCACTTGGGTACACAGAGATGTATCTAATGCCCGAATCTTCAACACAGATTACTCAACAGTAAAGAAAGTCTACTGATTGGACTCCATGGAAATGGATCAAAAGATAAAACACGGAACAAGATTAGAGAGCCGGAGAGACAGAAAACGGGGATTCTGAAACCTTAACAAAGGCGGCAGTGACGAGTGAAGTGGAACCTAATCTTAAAAACCCTAGCGGAGGGAGAATTCTATGTGACAGAGTTCATTGTATTGTGTGGTCATGGGCCGTGTTTATTGGGGCCCCGGAATACTATTTTTTGGGCTTTTCACCCTTCAGAAAACAAATTCTAACGGCCCATGTGATTTGTGAAATCAATTGAATTTAAATTATATGGAAAATAAATTATTTAAAATATTGACTCCATTGTTTTTTTTTTTTTAAGACAATGAGGTGTTCTAAGTAGACCCTAATTGTAGGAAGCACCTTTAAGTCTGTACTATACTCAAACTAATCTCAATTCGCACTAGATCAACCCAATTAAAAGACAAAGTGTTGGCAGATTGACTCAATTGTTTGATTTATGAGAAAAGAATTATTGAAAATAATTAGTCTTTAAATGTTCCTATATTGTAAAGATATATAGGTGACGTTTGGTGGGGACTCAATTGTTATACCATGAAACATGGTACATCTTGCATCGTGGACTCTGATCCAAAAATTATGTGCTTGTAATTAAGATATTATGTGTATGTAAGTTAACATATTATGTACATGTAGTTAATAATTTGTGTCTATAGTTACCATTTTATGTGTCTCTAATCAACATGTTATGTGGCATGAATTTATTTATAGGTACATAAATGGTTTACTGTAAGTATAGAATATGTCAACTACAGGCACATAATCTAAAGATTATTTTAGATTAGGGTTCACAATGCAAGGTAGACCATGATTCATGATATAATTTTTTGTGTGAACTTTTGTACCCTATTATAGCATTTGATATCCATTACGGTTGTTATTTGCTTACTTTTATTATCCTACTACTAGTATTTTCGCCAGTGCGTTGCACGGAATGGATTTGTTATAATATTTTAAGAATATTTGGATCGATATACAATTATATAAATTGTAACATCGAATATTATATAGCGCAATTAATGAAATTGGTTGAATTGATTATGTTTTCTGATGTTTTCCTAGCTTGAATTAGAGCAAATAATTGTCCAATTATCTGTGCGATGACATCGAATATTATATAGCGCAATTTATTTTTTATTATATATTTAGATATTAAAAATAAAGATGAAATTATAAAAAGTTCTAATATTGAACTTATACATTTATTTGATTATAAGATTAGTGCAAAAGTATTACACAATTAATTAAATAATATATGACTTGTTTGTTTAGAATTATCATAAAATATCGATATGTAATATGACTTATGTAATTATATTATTACTAAAATAAATATGAGAAAAATGGAAAATAATTTAATTATATTATATTATGTAATATGACCAATGTTTAACTTAATTACCATAATAATTATTAGACAATTATTATTAGTCAATTACACTAATATATGTGCAATTATACTTTTATACCTTAAGTATATTCATTTTCACTGTATCGCATTTAGTTATTCTTCCTCCTCCATATTTGAATGAATTAATTGTAATTATTATTAAAAAAAAATATAACAACCCATGTTTAATTAATTTTTTAAAATTTAAAGAACTTAAAGTTTTCAAAAGGAAAGTGTTGGTCCCGATAGGGTGGGAAAAGTCTAGGGGGGGGGGTGAATAGACTTTTCAACAAATTTAAAAAATTATAACACTTTGGTAATTTCGACTTTAGGTAGCAAGCATAAAACAAACAACTTAGAGTTCGCAGCGGAATATCAGTACGTAAAGTGCTATAAAAAACTTGATCAGATATGAAGAGATATATTGCATGCAAAAGCAAACCCAGATGATAAATAAAGAATGAATAGTAAATGGGTTTGTATGAATCAGGAGGAATCCCTTACAAACAAATGTGAATAGTAAGGAATAGTGTGTGAATAGTGCATGAATAGTAAACAAGCTCTAGGAAATTGAAATGCTCAGTACATGCACTTTGAATATGAAGACTTGTAATAAAATATGCAATGCATGCACACGTATGACTTTGCAACACCCAGAAGGATATATCAGTTAGTGGGTTAGTACAGGATATGCATGCAAGAATAAATAAGATGCAAGTAAAGTAAAGAGACAGAGAGATTTATAGTGGTTCGGAGATGGTGTAATTCTCATACTCCACTTCTTCCTTTCACTCCAAGGAAGATTTCCACTATCTTCAATCAACCAGATACAAATAGTGGATCAGTGCCCTTCTAGCATCTGCTACTCCGAATGCTCTTTGCCTACAGCAACACTCAAACCCGAACGTCTTGCACCCAACTGCGTTCACGAGCGTCTTGCACCCAGCTACGCTCCTCAACCAAGCGTTTTGCACCCAGCTACACTTAGTCTTCACGAGTGTTCTACACAAAGCCGTACTCCTCCGAGTATCCCACATAATGCTATACTCCCGAGCTTTTCTCCCGAGCGTCTCGCACCCAGCTACGCTCCCGAGCGTCTCGCACAAAGCCACGCTCCTTTCGAGTGCCTCGCACTCAACTCGGATTTCACAAGCCGCACCTGCTACTCTCCTTTCCTCTACTCACAATAGATATGATTTTACAAAGAAGTATTTTTTTCTTCTCTCTCAGACTTGAATTTTTCTATTCAGCTCAATACTTGCACTCTTCAATTTTTCTTCTCTCTTTTTCGAAATAATAGCTCACTTTTAGCACACACTCAATTTTTCTTCTTTCAAATGATATCTCAGATACGTAAGCAGATGAGTGATTAAGAGAGGTGAGAGAGGTGCTTGTCTTCAAGTCTTGCATGGGTATTTATAGCTTGAAGAAGCTATCTACCCGTTGTAGATATTCCAATATTGATCGTCCATTTTGAATCTTGAAATAATTTGCCAACTTGTTCTGAAGCTCTCCATGGCCTTTGTTAGATGAATTTGAAAATTGGCCTATGTCATTACTCCTCTTGTAAGAAGCTCATTCGTCCAATTGCACTCTCAGATCTTGAATTTAATTTCCTTATCAAGATGACCTCCAATTTTGACTTTTCAAGTGTGAACACTTGACTTTGCAAATTCTTCTTCTGAAATGTCAAGTTGATCTCTCCAAAATAATTTCCTCCGGTGACTCTTGCTTGAGTATAAATTATATCACCGAAAATTCACCGACACCTCCAAGTTGGTCTTCATCAGATTAATTCGAAATATGCCTCCAAAAATTAATTTTGGATTTCCGAATTATTATCCCAAAGTTAAATTTTTAATTTTTTTTGACAATACCCAAAGTTAAATTTAATTTTGGCTCTAATCTCAGTCCAAAAATTTACTTTTGTATAGAATTTTTGTTACCAAAAATTAAATTTTCACTTAGGAATTTTACCTACAAGATTGGTCTTAGTAGCATTTTCTCCTTCGAACCAGCTTCACTGTTCAATTTGTCATCCTGAAAGTTGTCCTCCTTCCCTTGTTGAGTCATCCTCATGTCCTCCAAATAAAATGTTGATCCTAAGTTTCAAACCAAAGACCTTTGGCTTGTGTTGTGCACTCCTTGTCCATTCTTCCATTTCATCTTTTGATGACTTTCACAGCATATAATTAATAACTAACGATATGCTAACTAAGTCTAATTCTCCTCAATTTCGTATGACTTTGACTTTAGACTTGGACCTTTGGAGATTGTACACTAGACTCAAAATAAGGGGACTAATAAAAATTACAATTTGTATCATCAAAACTATTACATTTTATTCCTAACAATTTCCTCCTTTTTGATGATACCAAATCCTATACCCGAACATTTTGGCTTAGTCTATCAAAAAAATGATATTTTTATTTTCTTATTTTATTTGACTAGCCAATTTGACGAGTTTAACAAAGATTGGACCTACGGACTCAATTTTTATTTTTAGACACTTTCTAGACATCATGCAATTTTATTTGAGGTTCAATTTTTCTAATTTCATCAATTTTAATTTTTCTCCCTCAAATTGCATTTTTACAAATAAACCCAAGTGTGTCTAAAAATTGCGACTTCAAAAAAAATACAATGAAATATAATAATCTCCAAAATATCATAATATATAGCACGGTCAAAGCATCAAATATTCTAAGTCAAAGTATATGTCACATACGTAGGTAGTGCTTTAGTTCACAAAATAAAATAACATTTCATACCATTTCTTTACACCATGCTACGTCCTTTGTGAGTCCTAGCCGCTGCCACCACCTTCATTTTTTCAAACATTTTTCTTCCTCCAAAATACCAAAATGAGAGGGTATTTCACTCTTCCCACTATTTGGTAGCATCCCAAATGTTCTTGATGATAATGTGCTCACCACGTTGCGCTGAACGAATTTCCTTGTTCACCACCATCAATTCTTCCATGTTCATGGTCAGGGCAGCATTCATAGCTTTTACCAAAGCTAATTCTTCTTTTATTGTTGTGGTTTCCACTCCGTTGGTGTGTACGGCTTCTTTAAGCTTAGTAATTTCTTGTGCCATGCAACACACAATCCTCTCCGTTTGAAGCTTGTGTTGAATATTCTCACGATGGTGTGATCTAGCAAGCTTCTCGGCAGCATCTCTTTCCTTTGCAAGTGCTTCTAACAATTCATTAATGAAATTGTTAAGATAAGAATTGGCAAATAGATTTACCTGACCAATTTGTGCTTCCAACTTTGCAAAATTATCAAGAAAAGCTTGATAATTTATAGCTTTATTGGTTGAGTTGATTGCTTCCTTCAAATCGTTCAAAGCTCTCAAAATTTGAGCATTTCCAGCACCATAATCATCATTCGAATTTTCTTTGGAAAATCCATTCTGGTCATCCTGCAAGTCATCCTGTCGGTAATCCTGTCCGGCAGTCAAGTTTTCATCCACGTTAATGATCTCAATAGGATTGATATGGGGCTCATCTCCTTCAGATTGGTTCTCCTCTTCTGTCACTTCAACACCATCAATTTGGATGTCTTCATTAGCCCTCAAATCATCACCTTGTTGGGCTTCAAAAGTGTCATGAAAATCTGCCATAAAACTGCTTCTTGATCCTCTTCTTGGCCTGCCACTGCTAACTGCCACCTCCATTTCATCATCATGTTCAGTGATCCTCATCTTGGCAGTGATCCTCATCTTGGCCTGCCACTGCCAACTGCACCTCCATTCCTCTTCTTGGCCTGCCACTGCCAACTGCACCTCCATTTCATCATCATGTCATTCCTCTTCGATCATTCCTCTTCTTGGCATCATCATGTCATTCCTCTTCTTGGCCTGCCGGTCATTCCTCTTCTTGGCATCATCATGTCTGCACCTCCATTTCATCATCATGTCATTCCTCTTCGGTCATTCCTCTTCTTGGCATCATCATGTCATTCCTCTTCTTGGCCTGCCACTGCCAATGTCATTCCTCTTCGGTCATTCCTCTTCTTGGCATCATCATGTCATTCCTCTTCTTCGGTCATTCCTCTTCTTGGCACCACCATGTCATTCCTCTTCTTGGCCTGCCACTGCCAACTACCACCTCCATTTCATCATCATGTTCTGCCACTGCCAACTGCCACTGGCAGTTCTGCCAACTGCCACCTCCATTTCCTGGCAGTTTTCATCATCATGTTCAGTGATCCTCTTCTTGGCAGATCCTCTTCTTGGCCTGCCACTGCCACCTCCCCAACTGCCACCTCCATTTCATCATCATGTTCTGCCACTGCCAACTGCCACTGGCAGTTCTGCCAACTGCCACCTCCATTTCCTGACAGTTTTCATCATCATGTTCAGTGATCCTCTTCTTGGCAGATCCTCTTCTTGGCCTGCCACTGCCACTTCCACTGCCAACTGCCACCTCCATTTCATCATCAAGTGATCCTCTTCTTGGCCTGCCACCTCCATTTCATCATCAAGTGATCCTCTTCTTGGCCTGCCACTGCCACCTCTATTTCATGTTCTGCCACCTCCATTTCACCATCAAGTGATCCTCTTCTTGGCCTGCCACTGCCACCTCTATTTCATGTTCTGCCACCTCCATTTCATCATCATGTTCCTCCTCTTCTTGGCCTGCCACTGCCACCTCTATTTCATGTTCTGCCACCTCCATTTCATCATCATGTTCCTCCATTGCCATTTCATCATCAAGTTTCTCCATTGCCATTTCATTATCAAGTGATCCTCCATTTCATCATCATGTTCCTCCATTGCCATTTCATCATCAAGTTGTTCCTCCATTGCCATTTCATCATCAAGTGAGATCCTCTTCTTGGCCTGCCACTGCCACCTCTATTTCATGTTCTGCCACCTCCATTTTGTCATCATGTTCCTCCATTGCCATTTCATCATCAAGTGATCCTCCATTGCCATTTCATCATCAAGTTCCTCCATTGCCATTTCATCATCAAGTGATCCTCTTCTTGGCTTGACCTGCCACCTCTATTTCATGTTCTGCCACCTCCATTTCATCATCATGTTCCTCCATTGCCATTTCATCATCAAGTGATCCTCTTCTTGGCTTGGCCTGCCACTGCCACCTCTATTTCATGTTCTGCCACCTCCATTTCTATTTCATGTTCTGCCACCTCCATTTCATCATCATGTTCCTCCATTGCCATTTCATCATCAAGTGATCCTCTTCTTGGCTTGGCCTGCCACTGCCACCTCAAGTGATCTTATTTCATGTTCAGTCGCCTGGCTTGGCCTGCCACTGCCACCTCAAGTGATCCTCCTGGCTTGGCCTGCCACTGCCACCTCAAGTGATCCTCT
>CP025656.1:8535322-8569760 GCA_003576665.1 Ipomoea trifida
TAATAAAATTAAAAAAAACAGACGTCTCTGGCAGTTCTTCTGTTTTTTTTTTTTTAATTATTAGTGCTGATTGTTATGTGTAAATTAATATTAGGCAACCTTATCTAGGAAAAATAAAAAGAATTACGTAGTAATATCTATCTAATTTTCGTTCCATTTTTAATTGATGATTTAGAATATTATTATTGAAATATTTCCGTTTCATTTTTAATTTCCGACCGTTCCTTTTTTAATTTATCTTTAATATTTTTTATAATATGCCTTTATTATTAATGATGTAGAATGTTTTCCTTTTTTAATTAAATTGCAATGATATGACCATTTCCTTTTTCATTTTAGTTAATTATGGATTTTTTTTTATTTACAGTCAATTATTAATATTCATTTCCTTTTATATATTCAATCAATTAGTAACATCAGATTCATTTTTAGTCGATTCTTTTTTATTTTCAGCTAATTAGTCAATTAGAATAATAGATCCAATGGTATTTTAACATAATTTCTGTTCTATTTTTAATTAATGATGTAGAATATTATTATTGAAATATTTTCATTCTATTTTTAATTTACCTTTACTATTGTTTAAAATTTAAAATATGCCTTTACTATTTTTATGTTTTTATATATAGTATAGATTAATATTATGGTAATTATGACGTCCATGTATTATGAATAAGTATGGTAATTAAGGAGTATTTATTATTATTAAAAAATAATGTATATTTTAATTTTGTTTAATTATGGACGTAATATGTGTATATTTAATTTTCTTTAATTTTATCCGTAATATATATGTGTATATTTAATTTTCTTTAATTATGTCCGTAATATGTGTACCACTAATTTCTTTAATTGATTAGATAAAATTACGGCAAGTATAAAAAACCGTTTAATAAAAGTATAATGTTTGAACTAATTTCTCAATGACCATAATTATTAAGATTTTATTCCAAAGTAACCATTAGCATAATTTTATATGTGTAATAATCTGTGAATTGAAATAATTTACATAATTGTATGGACGTAATAATATGTGAATTAGCATAATAATACGTGAATTGAAATAATTATCATAATTTTGTTAATCTCCTCTAATTATGGATGTAATATGTGTATTATCAATTTCGTTAACTGATTTGATAAAATTTATATTACGAACAACAATATTAATTCATTAGTTGTCATAATTTTTAAGATTTTATTCAAAAGTAATCAAATGAAATGCAAGGATAATTGACATTATCTGAAGTAAAAATATATAAAATTATTGTAAGAATGAAATCTCTATGTTTAATGACCATAATAAATTTAGATGTTAAATATAGTTGGTAATTACCACGGGTTATTTAGATGGTAAATAGTATATGGTAATTACCTATATAGATTAGCATATTAACATTAATATATATATATATATATATATATATATATATATATATATATATATATATATATATATATATATATATATATATATATAACAATATTACCATATCACTAATCACCAATCACCAATTAATTATTCTTTTTTAAAATAATCACCAATTATATTAGTATATATATATATATATATATAATATATTAATATTAAGAATAATAGCATATACCCTATTATCAATTATCAATTATATATCACCAATCACCCATTAATATTAACAATATTACCATATTATCATACTATCATTATCATATTACCATAATAATATTATAGGATGGATAATTAATAAAATAATAAATAAATAAAATAAATGATTTTACCAAAATACCCCTAAGTTTTGGGGGGAAAATTTGGGAGGAGGATAATGTTTTTATATATAGTATAGATATAGATTCTATGTGTGACTATTAAATTATGTTTTCTTTTTCATTTTTTCTTTTTTATTGTTAATATTATTAGTATTAATCATTAAATTATGGACCCTTTTTTATTTCCTTTTCTATTGTTTCCTCAATAAATTTTCATTTTTTACTATTTGGACAGAAGTCGGTGGACGGGAAAGCACGAAATGGAAATTTTGTTAGGATTTTCCTTTTTATTAGTAACCTTATTATTATTAGTCCATTTCCTGGTAAGTTAATTTCGTTCTGTTTTCTATTTTTCCTCGTAAGTTAATTTTGTTTCCTTTTTCATTTTTCATTTTTACTGCTAACATTATTAATATTAATCATTGAATTATGAATCATTTTTTATTTTCCTTTTCTATTGTTTGCTAAATATTCTTTTAATTGTTTGGGCTGAAGTGTTTGGGCGTGTACTTCAATTTTCAGGGGAAAAGGATGCAAAAGTTCTCGTTTCACCATTTCTAATTTCGGTAATTCCTCAAACATCAATTCAATCGATTCATATGTTTATATTTTTTGTTTTTTTGTTGGTTTGTTTTTGTTTTTCTTTGGATAGTAAAAACAATAACTTGAATGCTAAGCCATTTCTCCACCATTTCATCAAAGTCCGAGTAACTGATTCAATGCTAGATCATCACGTATATACAAAAATAAATCACATAAAAAGGACTTAAAAATAAAAAAAGGACCCATCTTTAAACATATGCATACATGTTCCTGCACACGGAAGACGTGCTAATAAACATATGCATACATGTGAGAAACTTAGAAATTAGGAAGAAAATCGAGAGAGAATACAGACCAATGAAAATGTTAATGGCGCAGGGGGAAGGCAAACCCAAGTTTGATCCTATCATTTTAAAGGCATGGCGTAGGGATCTTTTTTTTTTTTTTTTTTTTTTTTTGCAGGCAATTAGTAATTCTCATTCCCTTTTTCAATTTTCTTTTTTCTAGTATTAATGATTAATTTCTGTTTTCTTTTTCATTTTCAATCAATTAGGGATCTTTTTTTATTTATTTATAGTCAATTAGTGATTTTCGTTTCCTTTTTCATTTTCTATCAATTAGGTGCCAATTATGGCACAAATATGCATAAGAGTTATATCATTATTATTATTATTATTATTATTATTATTATTATTTTTATTATTATTATTATTATTATTATTATTATTATTATTATATAATATGATTGACATTCGTAATTTTTGTATATTAGCCAAAATTCGTAATTTGTGTATTTTTTTGATAGCATATATATAATATAATATGATTGAAAATATTTGTTACGATTTAATGAACAAATTAATTTATAATTAATATATATTATTTTGTAATTTTCAATTCCAATAATATGTTATATTCTTGATTTAATTTTCAATTCCAATAATATATCATATTCTTGATTTATTTTTCTACTAATAAATGATGACTTTATGGATGTGATCTTCGTGTGTATATATATATATATATATATATATATATATATATATATATATATATAATATATATATATATATATATATATATTTTGAAGACAATTTTTGTGTATATATAAATATTATCAATTTTATTGCACGTACATTACCGTGTATAAGTGACATTAGTTTGCTAGTATTTGTTATGATTTAATGATCAAATTAATTTAATAAAATAATATTATGTAAGCTAACAATTCGTGTTACTAGGTTATTACCATTTGAGAATTGGTTGGAAATGATTTGAAAATAAAATATAATAAATATTTGATTTAATTTACATGGGACTTCTCAATTACAATTATTAGTTATTATTAGCATATATAATATAATAAATATGATTGACATTCATAATTTTTGTATCTCAGCCAAAATATGAGTACATTTAGATAAATATTACAAAAAAATGTAACAATCAAAACCACATTCTTATCTCATTAATATTATTCTATCATAATAATTACCATAATTACTAATAACCTATTATAACCAATTATAATTAATATTATTCTATAATAATAATTAATATTATTAATATTTAATAATCTATACTATATATAAAAGCATTATCCTCCTCAAAAATTTCCCGCCCAAACATAGGGGCATTTTAGTAATATGGTAATTATTATTTTAATTATAATTAATTAATATTATTTTATCATAATATTAGTAATTATGGTAATCATAATATATTATATATAGTATAGATTGGTAATTAGTTATTAGTAATTATGGTAATTCCTTATTAGTAATTATGGTAATTATTATGATAGTGTTTTATCAAAAAAAAAATTATAGTGATAGTATATTTGTATTTTATAGATTAATAATATACATGCATTAATGTAATACCACTGAAAAATGTTTATGGTAATTAATTATTATGATTTTTTCAAAAAAAAAAATTATTATGATAGTATATTTATATTTTATAGATTAATACATATACGTGCATTAATGTAATACCACTGACAAATGTTTATGGTATAGATTTATTTATTTATGTATTATGGTAGAATAATAATCTATATATCTATATCTATATCTATATAATAATATATAAAAATATATTAGTTATAATTGTATGGAATTATATTAATTATAATTGAATTCCATATATATTATATTCCAATACCTATTTGTTTACAATTCCATTTATTTATTACCAATTACCAATTATTACAATAATGGTGAAAACATATGAATGGTAATCAAATGAATTACCAATTATTACCAATTACCAATAATAGCTCTGCCTATATCTCTTTAGGGCTATAAATACAAGAAGAAACCCAGCCAACCACCACCACTAATTTTATACTCTCTTAGTTTGTTGTTTTTCGTTTGGGAAGAACCACCATTATATTCTACATAAAAGTGTGGCATATTTACTATTTTTTTTTACTGTTCTTATTTTATCTCTCTTTTTTTTTTTTAATTTTGATTTTTTTTGTTACATTCATTGCAGGTTCTTATATTTTGCAATCACAAGCGCGAGGGTTAATTGTTGGTAGCTTCAATTGTCGAAAGGTAAGCTAATTTGTCAAATAACTACAACTTTTATTCTAAGTATTAACTATTCTTTTTAATTAATTTTTTTAACTATTCTTTTATATTTGAAATCTTATATTTCCGGCTCTTTTGATTCTTTAATTACAAATGCAGATATTTGGAGCCTAATAAGCAATGTGATGCAAAGGATAATGGATCTGTTAAGAAATGTGAAAGTTGAGAAGCAATTAATAAAATATTTTCCTGTTGAAATCATAAACATTTTATGTTTTTGGGCATTAAAGATTTCAAAATTTAAATTTGTGTAATTAGTTTAAATCTTAACATTTCATGGTTTTACATTACTTTGAATATGTAGTTGTTTTATTCGTTTATTCATACCATGTTCAGAGGTGAAATTATAGTTCAAAAAAAGAATATTAAAAAAATAATTAACTGAAAATTAAACGGCACGGAATTTAAGCCATTTGAAAAAGTAAATTAATATTAATATTTGATTGAAAATTGAACAAAAAAATTGAATTTATTTTGACAATTAAATTATTTTAATTACATTAATCATATTAATATTTATGAAGGAAAAAGAAAATGAATATATTAATATTTCATTGGAAATATAATTGGAAATTATATTTTTTTTAATTATATTACTTATTAATTATATGGAAATGAATATTAAAATCTTTTTATGAATGAAAAAAGGAAATAAATATTACACACGGGAATATGTTATTGATATTATGTTAGTAATGTAAGTAATTGGCACAAGAATCAGACCAAATGAAAAAGGAGATTAATAATAAAAATTCACTCACCAACTTTAGATGTCGTTGATCAAATTAATTAGTACAGTGTGACATGAACACTGCAGAAATCGAACATATTTAATATATAATAATAATAATTTTGTATATCGAATGATATTCCTGTTAACCAAATATAATTAATTTTGTGTAATTGACTAATAATAATTGCCTAATAATTATTATGGTAATTAAGCTAAATATTGGTCGTTGAATTTATTTTTATACTCCGTAATAATTAAAGTTAAATTATTTCTCATTTTTTCATATTTATTTTTGTAATAATATAATTACTAAGTTATATTAAATATAGATCTTTTTAAGATAATTGTAAACAAACAAGTCATATATTATTCAATTAATTGAGTGATACTTTTGCACTAATCTTATAATCAAATAAATGTACATGTTCAATATTATATATTTTTTTAAAAATAATTTTCTTTAATTTTATTATCTAAATAAATAATACAAAAATTTATCCGTGAATCGGACGGGTAATTGAACAATTATTTCTCTAATTCAAGCAAATAAAACATCAGAAAACATAATCAATCCAACTAATTTCATCAATTGCGCTATATAATTTCATCAAATATTATTAAAATATTATAACAAATTCATTCCGTGCAACGCACGGGCGAAAATACTAGTAATAATAATAATATTATTATTATTATTACCATAATACTAAAATACCCCTACATTTGGGCGGGAAAATTTTAGAGGAGGATAATGTTTTTATATATAGTATAGATATAGATTAGATTCAAATACTTTAGAAATTTTAAAATTCATTACCCATCTACTTATCGATCTATTTTTTACAATAAAATTAAAAATAAAGAAGAAAAAAAATAAAAAGATCATTGTCCTTGCATTAAATATTGAATTTTAATGTATATACACCTATATATGTATTTGTTATGAATATTTGTAATAAGATTTTGATGAGCAAAAATTTACTTTTGTTGAAAATTTAGAATTTTCAAATTTTTATTTTATAAATGTACTAGTGTCTAGGAGAAATTTGTTTCTAAATTTGATTTGGGAAGCAACACCAAATTTAAAGATAAGAAGATGGGGAAGAGTTGTAAATGAAGTAAAGAAATGAGCAGGTTATTTAATTGAGCATAAAAAGGAGTAGAAATTGGAGTTTGAGCAAAATTAGGAAAACATTGCAAAATTGTAATTTTAAGGAGAAAAAGGAGAAAATTTAAAGAGTAAATTAATTTTGGAGAAAATATTGGAGCTCAAATTAGATTTATTTAAAGATAGGAGAAAATGAGTATAATTGAAAATTAATTGGAGCAACGGTAGTAGAAGAACACGCTCAATTTTCAGGTGAGTGCGTTTAATTTTCAAGTGATGTAACACCCCACTTTTTCCACTACCGAAAATACGAGTATAGTTTAATTTTTTTATACAACAGTGGAAGCTTAAACAACAACTAAAAGGAAAAAGGGGTGTTATGCCACGTTCGAGTATCTCTCTTATACTCAAACGCACAGTCAAAACCTACTACCAAAATTACCATTACAATGGTGGAATTCCTAATGGTACAATAAAATCTTTATACAACGATTCACTCTCAAGCCAAGTGACATGCCAAATATTTCCTACAAAAACACTATGGTAGAAACAAAGTCAGCACGACGGCTGGTAAGACATACTCTACCCCGTAAAACATTTTGCACATAGCACTTTGGAGCACATAAATTTCCACATAATAAATTTTAACCCCTTAACATGGCATTTTTAATCTCATCAATATAAATCATCTTTAATCCATTAGAAGTATATCTTGAGGAAATCACACATCCAAATATGTATAAAAATACATATCAAAATATCTATACATTTCTAAGAGATAAAGTCATTGCCTATTCATAATCCAAAATATCTCAACCGCTATTTCCACAAGATCCACCGTATACAATATTTATCTCAATCTTTCCATATAACAATTTCCTCAATATATATCATAATATCACCTTTATCTTAACTTTTCCATATAACAATTTCCTCAATATATATCATAATATCATCACTACTCAAAATTCCTTTAAACCAAAACTTATTCACCAATAGAGAGATTTCCAACTCTCAAAATAAATACCAAAGGAATAATTCCAATCTCTCAAAATAACCACCAAATAGAGAGTATCCAAACTCTCACAATAACCACCAAAGATAATTCTTCAAATAATTGATTAAACTTTTCATATATCCAAAAATAGTTATTATATAAAATAGCAAGGAGGAATGGATCCAAATGGAAAGTTTCAACTTCCAAACCAATACCAAACCAACCGGACGAATCCACGAACCGGTGGCCAAAACCAAATCCAAAGCAACCGGACGATTCCATGAACCGGTGGCCAAAACCAAATAGAGAGATCTCAACTCTCATCATCATAATCATAATCATAATAATAATAGTTATAAAGGATAGTTCAAAACCTCCAAGTATCACCACCCTCCGGGACAAAATATATAAATAACCATATCCTTCAAAATATCATATCTTACATCTATAACCCAAAATTACTTATTCAATGTCATATCTTATGTCTATAACCTTCATATTCATAATATCCACATACCAATATTTTCCTTTTCATAATCCATATACCAATAATTTCATCACCAAATCTCTTCAACATCATAATTTCATTACTTATCATAATCTCTATAAATCTAATAATTTCACTAACAATCACAAGAACAAACAATATGTATTCACATCAAATAATTTCATAAGACATGTACTCACATTTTCACAAAATCATTTAAGCATAATATCACATAAGCACATATTAAATATTTTGATTTGGGGTAAAATAAATTTTGGATAGACATAAATCTTACCTATAACCAACTCTTTTACTTCACTTGCCCAATTCTTCTCCCACACACATATGATTTCTCTCCTCACTTCTCCTGATTTTTCCTCACCACACAACCCCTCTATACATAGGCAAAAGGGAAAGGAAGACAAATCTTGAAGAGATACATATGGATAAGAATGAAGAAACTTGGAGATCAAGTCTCTATATATTATCTCTTATAAGATAAGGATGAAAACATGTGATATAGAAAGTGACACTTGCCACATTTTTGTGGTGGGTAAGGGAAAATATCTTTGGTTAGACTGTTATGGGTTAAAATAGATATAGTTACGGTAGAAAAATTAGAGAATTATAAATGAGCCAAAAAAAATTGGGCTAAAATAATTAATTTGGAATTGGGCTAAAGTTAGGTTCAAAACATTACGAAATAATCACATTTGGGCTTAGGGATTTAAGTAGTAAAATAAAAAAAAAATAAGTTGACCCAATGCCCATAACAAAATAGTTAGATTTATATAAAATAATAATAATAATCCCTTTTTGAAAATATTTATTAAAATAATAATGTTAGAAAAATACGGGGTATTACAAGTGAGCACACAACCTTTTGTCACGTTCTCCATAGGCGGCGCTAGTGTTGGTTTTCTGACCAAAGCAGCTGCCAACTGGCAGGCCAACACTACCGGAAAATGGCTCAAGGTCACTAGAAAAGTATAGTTAAAGCTCTCTCACAAATTCTCTTGTGTATTCCAAAATAGCGAACCCTTTTTACAGCGCCTTTCCCAGGCTTTTATACATGCACTACCGAGTTCAACGATAGGTCTACCATAAATGCTACTACTACAATAATTAATATAATAAATCCCATAACAGTTAATCATTGTTACCGGCTCTGTTTCTCCTGCGTTGATACGCCAGCTGCAACGACACTTCCATCATTAATTCATTACTACTAACTCTTCTTTAATGACTCATTAATGACCTGACGCCTTAGTTCACCTGAGATATTCTACTCTTAGTCGAACTCGACCGACCTCCCCGCTACTCGCCTTCGCTCAATCGGCTCTTTCGATCCACTCGACCCCATGTCTGGCTTCACCCCCCATTTGACCTTATCTGCTTGATTCTGTTATCCACCCATCCTTATCAACCTGGTTCCTCCATTCGTTCACCTTGTCAACTTGGTTCCTCCATCTATCCGTTCGCTAGCCTGGTTTCTCTATCCATCCGTTCGCCAGTCTGGTTCCTCCATCCATTTGACCCCCAGCCTGGTTCATCAATCCATTCATTCATTCTTACTTGCCTGATTCCCCTCATATATTCGTTCTTGCCAACCTGACTCCTCCATCCATTCGTCCTGCATACTCATTTGGCTACCTTTTTCACACGCCCCGGGTATGTAATGGGATTCGACCAACTCTTTGCTAATCCGACGGACTTCTTGATTGGTTTTGCTCCTTTTTGATTGGTCTCACTCTTTCTTAATTAGCCTAATCACATTCACTACCTTAAGTCGGCTTCTGCCGCTCCCAGCTTTCCCTGGTTGACTCGCTTACTGTCGCCTCTTCTCGATCTTACACCTTCCCGTCCTTCCCCTCTTTCTACTTGCCACCGCTACTCTTTCGATCCTTAGGGCCCATATCCTATCAATAACAAACTTAAAATAGGAAAAAACATTCCTAAGTTAAGTAAGAAAGTGGCATGATTAGCGCTCTTCAAAATCAGCTTGAATGCAAGTAAAATACTACAAGTGTCCATCTTCCTTGATTGGGATTAGATTTGAGCCTCTATAATTCTTTACTCTATCAAATGGACTTCTTATTGAATTTTCTTGTTCCTTCCACTAATGATGCTTTAAGAATGTAGTGATGAGCCCACTATGGACTCTTATTGGATCCCATGAGTGCTGGTTCCTATCATACCCGGATTCTCAATTGGTCAAGACACACTTACTCTATCTCGTTGTCGACTCCTCGCAATTCGGAGAGTGGGGGATGGTGATGGATATATTGTAAACAACCCAAGAATAGGGACATGGGGTTCAAGAGCCCATAGCTCGGGCCCAATAAGATGACTTGGGTGGCCCAAGAAGAATCCATGACCCACAATCTAAGAGTCCATGACCCGGATAGAGAGTGAGGGCCCCCGAGGCCAGCCTCGAGCCAATAGCCTTCTCGCGCCGAGCACATCTCCAGGCTCAGAATGTTGGGCCTTGACTTAATTTCGTGGTCAAACACATGGATCTTGACTTAGTCTCGTGGTCCACTTTATTTTTAAGAATTTTGTTGGGACTTTAACTTGTATAAATATTGCATTGTCTTAGCATTACAAATCATGTCCTAAATTATTTACACAACATCTTTTGTAATATCCTTGCATCACTAAGGAAATATTATTACACTTACATCGTCTTTTACTATTTTACCCTTTCTATTATGCGAACCTATTGATTCATAGTAAATATAAAATGCTTCTGTGAATAATTCAATTACATGTGACCTGCCAAAGGCCTTGTGGTCAAGCGGCATGAAGTGATTCTCCTAAGTGGGAGGTCATGGGTTCGAGCCTCAGTGGGGATAATGTTGACTTTGTTTGGCTTCAGTAGGTTGAGAGAGTATATGGACAGATACTACATGTAACAGGGTCAATAGTATTTAAAAAAAAAAATTACATGTGACCTAAATAACTCTGGATATTCATAGTAATTATAGTGCATTGAGGGACATGATATATATTTAAATATACTAGTTTTATACGCGCATTGCGCGAATGGGTTAATGCCCAATGTTTATATTTAAATTAATATTTGAAAGTATATCAATGCAATATTATATAGGAGAAGTTTATACATGGGTAATTGAATGCCGAATTTTTTATTTAAATATCTAACTCAAAATATATGAATCTAAGATAATATAGAAAATTCATTATAATTATTACTAAAATAAATGTTTGCAACCTTGTAAAATTGATAGTCTAAATATTTGGTCTAGAAATGATAGTCTAAATAAATATTACTTTTAATTTGAATTTTTCTAAGTGTTCTTAATTCTCTTTTGAGTAACATTCTCATTGTCTTCATCTTTACTATTTGTTCTCTTCCTTTTTGTTGGTAGTGTGTTATTTGCAATTCGGTTATTGTTGATAGCATAGATGACAACGTCATGCAATGAGATTATGATATAGGAGCTATGAACTTTCCTTTAGGTGTTCTGCTTGGGGTTCATTTGGTTTAACCATTATTGTTGAATGAGTTATTGTATTTGTGGATAAAGAAATCCCTAGTTTAAAAAAAAGATTAAATAAATTAATAAAAATTTGAAAATTTAAAATATTATGTATTCCAAAGATATTAAAAGGTAGTTTCTCGCTTCAATTTGCTAGGTAATGGATTATTTGAGTACTTTCATTGTCAACAAATCTCCCAAGTAGTTAATATGATTGGTTTCAAACTATTCTTTTTTTTTTTTCATGGTATTAAAGAAATACATATGTATCATTTTTTTGGTGTATCTACTAATTTATTTAATTCAATAAGAGTAATATAGAGTGATTCCGCTTCAATTTGTTGGGTTATTTGAGTATTCTCTTTGTCAACCAATCCCCAAGTAGTTAATATAATTAGCTTCAAATTATTTAATTTTTTTTCATAGTATTAATAAAATACTTGGTAAATAAAAATACAACACTATTTTGTACTATAACTTTGATATTTAATTATAAGATATTGTAAAAATAAGATAATGGACAATGTAATGAATATCAATTGATAAATTTGAATGTAAAGAATCTTTGCATGAGAGAAAATAAAGGCAATATAACTAATGAAATTATTTCTCTTATTTAATTTATTTTTTTGATAATGAATAATTTTTTCAAATAAAGGTATTGTAGACACATAATTCTAAATTAAAGAAATACATATGTATCATTTTTTGTTGTAGGTACTAATTTATTTAATTTAATAAGAGTAAAATAGAGTGAGAAATTTAATTATGTCAAATTTGATTGAGATGAGGTTCGAACCTAAGACCTTTCTTATATAAATTAATAGGTAAGTTAAAAGTTAACGGAATATTAACAGAGAAGAGAATATTTAACGAAAAACTTAACGGATAATAATAAAATTAAGGTTAAATTAGGTAATCTCTATTAATAATATTAATATGAATTATCTTAATCATCTATTTGATTAAATAATTCATTTGAACCATCCATTTGATTAAATAATTTGACCGCCATTTTTTCTACCCATTTTAGGCCTAACTCTCTTTGGCTCTTATTAGTATAGTAGAAATCTCTTTAGATTGTAAGTGTAATTTTCAATACAATTAAATCACTTCTTTTTTTTTTTCACTGGTCTTTTCTACAATTTACTAAAAAATCAGAAATATGACCACACAAATTATGACACTGAACTAAGCGAAACAAATTATGGTGTATACCGTGAATGCAATATATATTAAAAAAAATGTATTTGTGTATTGAATGTACATTATTTGATAATTTAGATTAATATTATTAATAGAGATTACCTAATTTAACCTTACTTTTATGATTATCCGTTAAGTTTTCCGTTAAATATTCTCTTTTCCGTTAATATTCCGTTAACTTTTAACTTGCCCATTAATTTCTATAACAAAGATCTTAGGTTCGAACCTCATCTCAATCAAATTTGACATAATTAAGTTTCTCACTCTATTTACTCTTATTAAATTAAATAAATTAGTAGCTACAACAAAAAATGATACATATGTATTTCTTTAATTTAGAATTATGTGTGTTTTCAAAAAAAAAATTTAGAATTATGTGTCTACAATACCTTTGTTTGAAAAAATTATTCATTATCAAAAAATTAAATTAAATAAGAGAAATAATTTCATTAGTTATATTGTATTTATTTTCTCTCATTCAAAGATTCTTTACATTCAAATTTATCAATTGATATTCATTACATTGTCCATTATATTATTTTTACAATATCTTGTAATTAAATATCAAAGTTATAGTACAAAATAATGTTATATATTTATTTACAAAGTATTTTATTAATACTATGAAAAGAAAATTTTAAAATAATTTGAAGCTAATTATATTAACTACTTGGAGATTGGTTGACAAAGAGAATACTCAAATAACCCAACAACTTGAAGCGGAATCGCTCTATTTTACTTTTATTGAATTAAATAAATTAGTAGTTACACAAAAAATGATACGTATGTATTTCTTTAATATCATGAAAAAAATAAAAAAAAGAATAGTTTGAAACCAATCATATTAACTACTTGGGGGATTTGTTGACAATGAAAGTACTCAAATAACCCATTACCCAGCAAATTGAAGCGAGAAACTACCTTTTAATATCTTTGGAATATATAATATTTTAAATTTTCAAATTTTTATTAATTTATTTAATCTTTTTTCTTAAACTAGAGATTTCTTTATCCACAATAACTCATTCAACAATAATGGTTGAACCAAATGAACCCCAAGCAGAACACCTAAAGGAAAGTCCATAGCTCCTATATCATAATCTCATTGCATGACGTTGTCATCTATGATACCAACAATAAACGAATTGCAAATAACACACTACCAACAAAAAGGAAGAGAACAAATAGTAAAGATGAAGACAATGAGAATGTTACTCAAAAGAGAATTAAGAACACTTAGAAAAATTCAAATGAAAAGTAGTATTTATTTAGACTATCATTTTTAGACCAAATATTTAGACTATCGATTTTACAAGGTAGCAAACATTTATTTTAGTAATAATTATAATGATTTTTTCTATATTATCTTGGATTCATATACTTTGAGTTAGATATTTAAATAAAAAAATTCGACATTCAATTACCCATATAAACTTCTCCTATATAATCTTGCATTGATATACTTTCAAATATTTATTTAAATATAAACATTGGGCATTAACCCATACGCGCAATGCGCGTATAAAACTAGTATTTAAATAAATGTCTTTAGATTGTAAGTGTGATTTTCAATACTATTAAATCACTTCTTTTTTTTTCACTGGTCTATTCTACAATTTACTAAAAAATCAGAAATATGACCACACAAATTATGACACTGAACTAAGCGAAACAAATTATGGTGTATACCGTGAATGCAATATATATTAAAAAAAAAGTGTATTTGTGTATTGAATGTACATTATTTGATAATATATAAAAACAGGTCATGTGCGATATTTGAATTTGGGCCTCTTTTCATAGGAATATTTATTAATGTAGAATCAAGGGCATCCTAATTTTTAAGATCATATATGTCAAATAAAAACGAATCATTCAGTTTATCATTGTAACCAATATCATCTAAACAACCATCAACATTCCTATATCATTTTCATCGTCACAGTGATACTTATCATTGTTGTGCTCACTATCTTTTAATTTTTTTCAAGCCTCACAATCACCTTGATCTTTTTTTATGAAGATTAATTATTAGCATCTAACGAATTTTCATTGGCATCATCCTTTTGCTCATCTATTTGATTTTTTTTTTTTTTGTAATGAATTTTTTCAAAAACTTCCTTTTGTGATTGAGTTAGTTGCTCAATTCTTATTTTCTTTTAATGCTTCTCAAACACAGATGAATATTTTTTTTAGAAAACATAATTACAAAATTCAAGAAAAAATTATTTAGAATATCTATCAATAAATAATTTATCAAGAAACAAATTCTTGAATATATTATTCAATATTTAAAATTATTAAGCCAATAAGCCATACTAATAAATAATAATTATAAAATAAATTAAATAATATGTACAATTAAGTTAATAAGTTTTAATTAATAATTACTAGATGTCTGATGGTGAAAGTACATTATCTATACACATAAAGTACATTTTTTGAATACTAAAAGTATATTATTTTATATATACTTTCAAATAATGTACATTCAGTATACAAATAATGTACTTTTAGTATATTAAAAATGTACCTTATATTCATGATCCATACAATAATTTGCCCATAATAATCTCATATTATATATCTATATAATTTTTTCAAAAACAAATTTGAAGCCAACAATTGTTTAAAAAAAAAAAATAATTATATGCTGTCTGCTGTATAGTATATATACATATGGTGTATTATGGCCTATGGGGCCCCCAAAAATTTGTGCAATGGCCCTGGGCAAACATTTGCCCAGGGCCGGCCTGGTATAAAAAATCATGCATTTTCAAATAATTATTTTACGTATATTAAAAATGTAATTTTATTTATGGTTCACACAAATGTTTGGACCATGATTCATGGAATAATGATTAACAAATCATTATTCCATGGACCATAGTCCACACATCTGTGTGAACCATAAATAAAAAAAAATACATTTTTAATATATTAAAAATGCATTATTCATTTATTTGAATATATAAAATACATAACTTTTTTTTTATGTATTATCAAATAATGTACATTCAGTACACAAATAATGTATTTTTAGTATATTAAAGATGTATATTGCATTCATGGTCCACACAGCTATGTGGACCATGGTCCACATAATAATTTGCCATTATTGACCAAGCACGTCAATGGCCGCCTTCAGGCTTCAGCCCAGCAGGATTGGTCCGAAATTTTGACGATGACTCAATTCCTTTCCCGGTTCAAACGTAACATCGCACGCTGAAAAAGGATTGCTACCAGCTCAATTTGATCACAACAGCTATGGCAAGTTGCAATTAAAGCTTAAGCATATATAGTCATCCTTAACCAACATAGTTGGCGTGGTGATTCAGCATCTCGTCCCTTAAGCATGAGGTTGGGACTTGGGACAGACGATTGGATTAGTCTTCCGGCTATCGGCTGGAGGATACCTTTGGGCAACAAAAAATATATAGTCATCGTTAGGCTGCCTTGGAGTACACTTTCAAAGATGAGATGTTAACTGCATCCTTCTTATCACCTCTTGACGGTGACATTTGGAAGATTTCAGGGATAATTTGGTTTATTTTGTAATTTTGTTTGGAATATCCTACAACTAATATCCAATTTGATCACTCGACTATTAAGATTTTACCACTTTAGTACTCAACTTTCAAACTTGCTTAATTTCATTTCCAAGTATGCAATTGTTAACCAAAATAGTCCTCAATTAGGACTAGTTTGATTTGAACCAAGGACTACTTTAGGTAAAAATTATATAATTGAGATGAAATTGAAAAAGTTTAGAAATTGAGAATCAAGTGGTAAAACCTAAGCCGAGGGATTAAATCAGGTATTAACTCAAATATCGCGTCAATGCAACTATTTTGATAAAATGTCTAATACAAAGTTTTCTCTTTACTTGATTTAAAAAATTATATATGCATTTACTCGTTATCAATACTTTCTTTTTCTTTCAAAAAAAAAACTTTCTTTTTAAACGTAAATTCTTTTTCTTTTGAACGTGGATGGAAACTACTCGTAATTAGGGAGGTCAATTGCACCAATCCGCTCCATTTCGGGCTAGTTTTATCGGACTTATGAACTTATTGATTCCGACTAATTGATTTTTTTGGTCTAGTTCAAACTTCTTGATCCTAATCCTAAAACTTCGGGTTGTAAGCTTTATTGGGCAAGTTCAACAAAAACATTTGACATTTTCAAAGTAACATTCTAAATTTTCAATATTAATAAACTAGTGCAGTTACATTAATGAATATAAACTTATAGATTAGTCAATTAATATAAACATATATTTCCAAATTCCAATACAACTAAAAGAATTAATATACTTACACTATAATATAATACTAGTATGACACATGTGAGATATATAGATAGTAACATATATTCAATAATGATATTATTTATAAAATTTAAATAGTGCAAATAAATAAATAACTACTCAAAATATTATATAATATTCTAACAATATCTTATTATGATAAAATATGTACAGATAGTACTGTCAAAGCGGGCCGACCAACCCCATTAGGCCCATCCCACCGCATGCCTAATTTCTGGCGGGCTTTTGTGGGCCGGCCCATTAGGCCCCCGAGCTAGAGTTCATGCAACCCTAACCCGTCCTTGGGAGCGTGCGTGGACGGGAGATCCAGAATTATTAATTTGCAAGGCCAATTTTGGGGAAGCTATTTAAAGGCTTAGTTAGAAAATTTTAGAGAGAGTTGGACATAGAGTTAGATTATAATTTTAGATTACACTTTTACTTTCAAGAGCATTGTAGAGAGAAGTGAGAACAAACCTAGAGATTTCATCTTTTGATTTCAAGTTTGAAGAAGACAATTTACATTGAAGCTTTGATATTGAATTCTACTAGATAATCTACATTTCTATCCTTGTTTCTATTTCAATTTAGATTTCAATTTCAATTCACTGTATGATTTTAGATTTTGTGATTTCAATTCCTAGTTATGAGTAGGTAGATTCTCAATAGGGATTGAATTGTGTAAGATTATGATGCTAAGTGTAGATTTATAGTTCTTTAATGTGGAGATTGATTTACTTGAGTTGGAATTCTTATTCTTGTTCATGATTGTTGATTTGGTTGTATTCTACGAGTTTTGGCCAATCTCTTGAATGTTCTAAGGCTTTAACCTAGGCATGATAGTGCTCTAGTTAATGCAACATCCACTCAATCATGATTTCCTATGTAGATCTTGAATATGATTAGTAGGGAGGCGTTGTAGGCTAAGTGTTTGATAAAATGCCTCTAGGCCTCTTGGTTGCCTAACAAGCACTCCAATGCTAGAGAGACTTAGTAGACCAAATGTGGAAAAGTACCAAGCTCAAACGCCCTAGAATAATCAACTAGGCAAATCAATTCTCCATTGCAATTGTCACACAATGAAGTATCATAATTAAACACAATTCGCTCCCTAGTCTTTTTACTTGATTTGATTCTTTAATTGTTTGCATTTGAGTCTTCGCACCATCTGACTACCTAGGAAAAAAATAATTTGTTCTTTTTTGTACATGCATGGCCAAAACTATGTCTTTTGATCGTGAGACATAGGAAAATGCAGGGAATTTAGAATTAGCGTGCATCCCAAGAAGCCATGTTACTTCTAAATTAACACCCTCTTGGTCAATAATATCATATTTTTATGCACACACCACCCCCAAGAAGTAACATGCATGCATCCCAGGGAGCCATGTTGCTTCTAAATTACTGGGGAATTGATCTTGCGACATAGGAAAATGGAGGGAATTTAGAATTTAGCAACAAACATGCATCTCAGGGAGCCATGTTACTTCTCTTGGTTAATAATATCAGAATTCCAACTACACGAATTAGATTTACAAGGGAGTATTTAGTAATTTCATAGTCTATAATATGATTACTCATTCTAGCTTGACTAGAATATGCATGCGAATTGATATCTTGTATTGAATGTTCTGCAGACAGGAAATTGTAAGTAGGAATAGATTCAACATTCGTTGTTAAGGGTTGGATTGGGTGGTATTATGACTCATGATGTGTGGGAGTATACACCGCACTCGTAGGACTAGCAAAGGTCGAGTACTGAGAGCCGATACCCATCGTCGCTGTGTATGCTATATCCTCATACTATGAATACAATGGTGGGTTCTCTAGGTCATTCTCGTCATCCTCTGTATCTGCCTCCTCGTTACCATGTTGTGTAGCCTCTGCCTTTCGCGTTGTATTAATCGCCTGCATCCGCTTCCCGTCATGTCCAAGTTATCCACTCCTATATTCACGTTGTCGTAGCAAATCAGGACGACGATTTTGTATCGGGTCATCTAAAGGTGCGCAATTTATAACATATGTGGGGACACACGTCAAATATTCATAAATGGTACCCACAATATATTGCTGAGCCATATTATTCACATCCCTGATTGCATCAGCCTGATTGGCATGATTGTCAATTGTTGCATCAATCCTTAATCTCATTACTTACATCTCATGCATATAGGCCACGAAAATAATCAAACAAAAGAACTATTCACATAATACTACAAAAGTAATACTCAAGCAATTGTAAAAACTATTAAGACACTAACCAATTTATTAACTGAAGTAGCACTACTAGGAATAAATTGTAATTAGATTTTGATGAGCTAAAATGTAATAAATTGTAAATTGAGCTTCCTATGGGGGGGGGGGGNNGGGGGAAATGAGGAACTTGGAACCAGAATTTGAGATGTTGATTGATATTTTATACAAGTGTGTGGAATGCATGACTGGGAGTTTAGATGAAATTAAGCCTAAGAAAATATCCTTGGTAAATACTATATAGCAAGGGATATAGTTTGATTGGACATGATTTATTTGGAAAAAATTGACTAAGTTCTCTACAAAGGCTTTACCATTGATAGAGAATAAAAAATTCAAGCAGAAAATTAGTTATGGGTTTATTATTTATGAGATTTTGATAAAAAAAAAATGGAGTCAACATGAGAAAAGGGGAAAATGTTGCTTACAAGTATCTCTTTAGAAACCCTAAAACCTTAAGGGCGAAGCAGACTGATTCCACAAGTATGGCAACCCAGAGTTCTAATGCGCCTATTACACAAGCTGGTCAGAGAAGGAAAAGAAAATCTAAGGTTCCTAAAGGTGGAGATTCTAATGAAGCATCCTATGTGGTTATGAGCAATGCAAATTAAGTTATAACTTCAACCATGCAAATCACTGCTACTATACCTCATGTATCTAATGATGAAGTTGTTCAACCGATCTCATCCTTACTGCCAATACAACAATAATTTCCTAGAAGTAATGTGAAAATTGTGGCAAATCCTATCCAAATTGAAGTCATTGATCATGAGTTACTTAAAGGAAATAGGGAACAATATTTGGATGAGGATCCGGTTCTAGCAAGATTCAGGTCAAGTTAGCAAGTTGTAAAGAAAAATTGCCAACTATGGATGATAGTTTTTAGGCATTATCTTTCGTGGACTTTGAGGAAATTGGTCAAGTCAATTTGCATGAAGGGATCCAAAGATCATTAATGGATTTCCAACATCATCCTAGTGCAACAACCTCAAGTGCTCAATCCGAGAGTGCACCAATGCAGGGGAAATGTCAGATTAATGAGGATGAACTTGTTGATGTTTGTGTGCATGATAAGTAGGTCACGGTCCGTGAAAGTTCAAACATGCAAGTTGTGGAACTTGTTGCCAGTCATACTGTTGAAACGACACATGAAGATATGTTAGAGGAACATGTGATGATTTTGGGTCATTCTCCTGCAATGGTTCAAATTGTTGAATCAATTGAAGGACTTGGACAAATTCCAATCTTAGTTGAGAGACCTGCAATGGAGACTGAAGAGATTTTAGTTAAAGGTTGTGAAAATAGTAGGATTCCAGCAGATGTTGAGGTTGAAAAACTAGCTACGGTTTTAGTTATGGTTCCAATTGAGATTCAAAAACTAGCAGAAGCTATAGTCTTAACTACGGTTCCAACTGAAGGCACAATTCAAGTAAAGGAACAAGCCACGGTTCTAGCTACGGTTGACAATCCAGTGGAAGTAAATGTTGAGGTCACGGTTACCACTTCTCATGAGCAGGTCACAATTGAAATACCAATTATTGCTACGGTCCATAATGATGAAGATCAAGTTGAAAATATGGCTAAGGAATCTGAGGAAGTCATTGCCATAGTGCCTCATTCACAAGGTGAAGAATTCATTGAAAATCAAAATTCTTTGATAGAAGCAAACATTCAATTTTCTAAAAATTTAATGGATGTTCAAGTTTAGTTCCCATAAGAAATTCAAGACAATGTTGAAGAAGAAGAAAAATAGGCTTCATCAACAAAAAGAAGAAAAGTGGTTATTTATGAATCATTTAAGAGCAATGAACCAGATAATGATAATGATCTGGATATGGAAGTACCAACTGAAGAGGAGGGACAAATGCAATTGGTTACGATTCCCATTCATCAGAAACGAGCAGAATTTGATAAATGAGTCTTTGATCTAAAGAAAAGTCTAAGTACATGAAACAAAGAAGATGAAGACAATCGGCGGATCTCTCTATTTCTCAAAGTGGATGAATGTCATGAAGAAATTAGCACAAAGTTTGCAAATGTTATAGAACTCAAAACAAACATTGATAGAGATGCAAATGAAAATATATTCAAACAATTGAGAAGTTTGAATGATCAACAAAAGGATATTGCTAAAGTGATACAAAATTCTACTGAGAAGAATGAGAAAAGGTGGGATGAAAAATTTTCTGAGTTGGTGCAAACCTTGGAAGCCGATAGATAAAGAGCAGACAACTTCACATCTTAATAAAACAAGGAACTACTTAATGTTATTCATCAGCAACAAAACCAAATCATTTTCCTTCAAAATGAGTTATCAGCTTTGAGGAAAGAAAACGTTGCAGTCTCTCCCAAGGTAGATAAAATTGATGCTAAAGTTGATAAGATTGATGGCAATGTTGAGTTATTGATTGATTATGCCAAAAAGGGGAAGGGAGCAATCATTTGGCTCTAAGTTCCTCATTTGCCCCATAGGAAGCTCCAATAGGAAGAGGTAGAGGTAGAGGAAAATTCGATGATAGTGGTTTTTCTCAATTTGCAGGTATTATAGGTCCAAAATTCGATGCTATTGAATACTTCAAAGAAGAGCATCCCAAGTACACTTTGAATGATGCATCTCCTGTAATCAAGAAGCGGCCCAAGAAGGATCAAGTTAAAGATGAACTGAAAAATGGTCTTGAAGTCCCAAGAAGGAAAATGTTTTGTGTTTGATGAAGTTTATATGATGCATGAACTAATGAATTATATAGATTATAAAGGCAAACACTTGGATGGAGAGAAGCTTTTTCAGGGCATCAAGTGTTTGCTTTCATTCCTTTCTTGGGAATTCAGGACCCTTTTTCAGTTTATCTTTAAGTATCATATTTTGATCTGCTATCCATGCAACTTGATCCTTCTTGGGCTGCTTCTTAATTACAGGAGGTGCATCATTCAAGGTGTACTTGGATTGTTCTTCTCTAAAGTCTGCAATAGCACAAAATTTTGGACCTATAGTACCTACAAATTGAGAAAACCCACTACCACTGGATCATTCTCTACCTCTTCCTGTTGAGCTTCCTATGGGGCAAATGAGGAACTTAGAGACAAATGACTGCTCCCTTCCTCCTTTTTGGCAAAATCAATCAATAACTCAGCATTGCCATTTATCTTGTCAACTTTAGCATCAATTTTATCTACCTTGGCAGAGGCTGCAACGTTTTCTTTCCTCAAAGCTAATAACTCATTTTGAAGGCCAATGGTTTGGTTTTGTTGCTGATGAATAACATTAAGTAGTTCCTTGTTTTGTTTAGCTATGAAGTTGTCTGCTCTTTGTTATCGGCTTCAAAGGCTTGCACCAACTCAAAAAAAATTTCATCCCACTTTTTCTCATTCTTCTCAATAGAATTTTGCAGTACTTTGGCAATACCCTTTTGTTCATCATTCAAACTTCTCAATTGTTTAAATTTATTTTCATGTGCATCTCTATCAATGTCTCCTTTGAATTCTATCACCGTTGTAAACTTTGTGCTAAATTCTTTATGGCATTCATCCACTTTGACAAATAGAGAGCTCAACTGATTGTCTTCATCTTCTTTGTTTCCTGTACTTAGACTTTTCTTCAGATCAAAGATTCGTTTATCAAATTTTGCTCGTTTCTGACAAATGGGAATTGTAACTAATTGCATTTGTCATTCCTCTTCAGTTGGTACTTCCATATCCAGATCATTATCATTATCTAGTTCACTAGTCTTACATGATTCAGAGATAACCACTTTTCTTCTTTTTGTTGATGGATCATGTTTTTCTTCTTCAACATTGTCTTAAATTTCTTTTGGGAACTCAACTTGAACGTCCATTAAATTTTCAGAAAATTGGATGTTTACTTCTATCAATGAATTTTGATTTTCAATGAATTCTTCACCTTGTGAATGAGGCACTGTGGCAGTGACTTCCTTAGATTCATTAGCCATATTTTCAACTTGACCTTCATCATTATGGACCGTAGTAATAATACTTGCTCATGAGAAGTGGTAGTTGTGACCACAACATTTACTTCCACTAGATTGGAAACTGTAGCTAAGAATGTAGCTTTTGCTAGTTTTTGAACCTCAACTGGAACCGTAGCTAAAATCGTAGCTAGTTCTTCAACCTCAACCTCTACTGGAATCCTGCTAATTTCACAACCTCCAAATGAAATCTCTTCAATCTCCATTACAGGTCTCTCAACTGAGACTAGAACTTTCAATTGATTCAACGATTTGAACCATTGCATGAGAATGGCCCGGAATCATCACAGGTTCCTCTAACATATCTTCATGGGCCATTTCAACAATATGACTAGCAACAGGTGCCACAACTTGTATGTTTGAACTTTCAGGGACTGGGACCTGCTTATCATGTAGACAAACATCAACAAGTTCATCCTCATTAATCTGACCTTCCCCCTGCATTGGTGCACTCTCGGATTGAGCACTTGAAGTTGCACCAGGATGACGTTAGAAATCCATTAATGATCTTTGGATCCCTTCATGTAAATTGACTTGATCAATTTCCTCGAAGTCCACAAAAGATAATGCCTAAAAACTATCCTCCATGAATAGCAATTTTTCTTTAGAACCTGTTAACTTGGCTTGAATCTTACTAGAATAAACTTGAGCAATTGTGGACAATAAGAGAGCCTCTGTAATGTCAGTTGTCCATAACCAAGAAAGAGCAAACAATTCTTCTCTTTCCATCTCTGGATTGACATGTGACATAAGAGATTTGTAATCGGCTATCCTCCAAGATCTAAATCCAGAAAATTTTGGTTGCTCAGGCATGCCTACTCCTTGAATTATATTCCAAAAATCTTGATGATTAAATGCATGATTTTCAACATCCAAAGTAGACTCAGGCAATTAAAAAATTTCCTCAATATCATTGGGTCTAATTTCCAGTCCTACCCCATTCACAGTTGATGTTATAAATCCATTTTTAACAGATGAGTTTAAATAGAAATTAACTGTGCCCTAATATGAAAGCCTAGGGAATTTTCTGACAATATAAAAATAAGACCTGCATGATCTTGAAGCAACTTATAATAAATTTGGAAATAAAATTTTCTTTCAGAAAATGAATTTTCTTTTAAGAAAATAATATTTCAAACACAACTGATAAACAAGTTCATTATAATTTTTGAGACATAACATATATATACATGAACATATTGGAGAGATATTTAGTAATTATAATGATTTTGGAACACTAAGAATATACACACACGGCAGTCACAAGAAATTCACAGCAAAATATCATGCAAATTCAATCTTAAGAGAAATTCGCAGCAAAATATCATGCAAATTCAATCTTAAACATATAAAATATTTCAATAAATTAGCCTCCAAAATATTAGATACAAATTTTAAAAGAATTTTTGGCAAGAAAATATTTTATAGAAATATGACTAAGTTTATAAAATATTTTAGGCAAGCAAATATATTCCATGTGTACACATTACGTATAAATGTCATAAAATAAATAATTATGCAAGAATAAAAGAAACATATATATTTACATGCATAAATTTCAAGAATTCTTGGCAATGAAACATTCTATAAATAAATTTAGCATAAAAGTTTTCAAGAAAGTATAAGATGTTTTAGAAATACAAAATATTTCAAGAAATTACTTTCTAAAATATTTCAAGAAATTAGCCTCAAAAACTATTTTGGAAACAATTTTACAAGAATTATTGCAAAGAAATGTTTTATAGAAATATAACCAAGTTTTTTTTTTAAAAAAAAAAACATATTTAGGGAAGCAAGTTCTAGCAATTTAATCACAAGTAAGTTCCATAAAATCATACACACGGATATAAAACAAATAAATATAGGAAACACATATATATAATTTTCATGCAAAAATATAAATTAGGCAAGAAATTAGAACAAATAAAGTGAGGGATAGGAGAAGGGGGTTACGGTTAACATGCATATAATAGGATTAGGAAATTTAATTTCCTTAGCAAAGATTTCCAAAAACCTTTCCTCTAACCTTAACTTCCTTCAACCGTGCTTAAAAGTGTAGCCTCAAAGGCTCAAACCGTGCCTTGAGAGTGGGGGTTACGTTTCTAGAATACTAGAGTTAATCTCATCCTCCTACTGGTGGCTAAGATTTTATAAATTAGGCTTAATAAAGAACATCAACCTCCCATGCATGCAATAGATATATACGTGAACCCTACATGCATGTAAATTATTTTTTAACAAAATTACATGCTCATATACGAAGAAATATAAATAAATATACAAGCAAAATTTAATTCTAGTTTCACACAATAATTAATTTCAAGAAGAATTTGCCACATAGGCAGTGTAGTCTAAGGATTGTGGAGTAAGTGTAACATAATTATAACACATAGTATGCAATAAAATCATATAGCAATTAATCAATCATTGAATAAAGATTGAAATAGTTAGCTCAATTCAATCATGCTCATCTCGTGTCTTAAAGTTGCAAATCTTATTTTGCATAGAGGCTTTGTGAGGATGTCGGGAATTTGATTTTCAGTAGGGATGTATTCAATCTTTAAGTCCTTCTTTTTCAATGTGAGTGATCTCAAATAAAATGATGTCGAATGTCGATGTGCTTTGTTCTTGAGTGAAGAAGTTGATTTTGTGTGATCACAATAGCACTAATATTGTCACAGAAAATACTAATGTCTACGCAATTGATTCCATAATCTTTCAATTGTTGCTTCATCCAGGAAGCCTATGGATACTACATTACTGGTCAAGTTCATGACAAGTACAGGAGTGCCAAGTTTGAAGGAAATTTCAATAGCTTAATGGTTCACATCAACAGAAGAATTGAAGAAGAAGCCAAAAGCAAAAAAAAAAAAAAAAAAAAAAGAAGATGATTTGGGTAATGTAAATTGTTTTTGAAACTGCTTTTGTGAAATACTTCTTGTGACTCTTGTTGATGCTTTGAATTAGCTCTTATTATATATGTTTATTAAGTTTTAATTTTTTAAACTATTTTTAAATCTAGCATGTATCAATTGCATGCCTGAGAATCTTTTATAATAAAAAAGGGAAGAAATTATGTTTAATCTCATATATGCGTTTAGGAAAATTTTCTATCTAAAAACAATTCTTGTAGGTCCTATATTGATGTTAAACTCATTAGTAGCTAGTCAAAATCAAGTAAATATTCAAGAAACAATTATTTTAAAAAAAAAATTTGACTAAGCCAAATGACTTAGTATAGGTTTTGGCACCATAAAAAATTGGGAAATTGTTAGGAATAAATTATAATTATATTTTGATGAGCCAAAATGTAATATAGGATAAAAATTTAGCCCCCTATTTATTTTATTTTTGTATGAGTCTTCTCAACAAGTCCAAGAAATTATTTTTCAAGAAGAAGAAGAAATTGGTATGTGAAAAAGAGTCAAGAAGAAAATTAATTTGAAGCCTATGATCTCAAATTAATTTTTTTAGAATAAATTACTTTGAAGATTTTAGTCTTTGGAAAGAATATACAAATTATGGAGACAACATTTTGATTTTTTGAAACAAGAAAATCACGCCTCTCATTATTTAAAGGAAGAAATCATGTTATTTTTGCCAAGGAGAAAATCATGCCAATGAAGAAGAGGCACACTTTTAGAAGAAGTCACAATTTTGGAAGAGGAAGGAAAGTCACGCCAATTTGAGTAGAGGAAGAAGAGGTCACACTTTTGGAGGCTATGATTTATTCTACAAGTCTTGATTAAGCAAGGAGTATAAGGGAATAATGAAACAAAGAAATTAATTAGAATTTAAGTGGTACAAATGGAAGGAAAAGATTAGCAAAGTAATTAATGCCAAAGGTATAGAGTTCAAATCCCCTCTTACTAATTGCATGGTTCAAATCCAAGAAAGCTCTTCTAAACGCACTACGTTGTGAAAACCCTAGGAGTGCAAGCTTTGTGTTCAAGGCACTACGAAGAAGAGAAGATTGTAGAAGTGCTGAGTTGGAGAACTAGACTGGTATGTTCACTATTGTATCTTAGTAATTGGAGATAGTGAATTCCTCCTTGGAGTGGAGTAGAAGGATTGCATCACCTTCGAACCACTATAGAATCACCTCTCTCTCTCTTTACTATACATATTATTTTTACGTATACTTTATCTTGCATGCAACACAATTACATTCACACACAACTCACATATTTCTCTATAACATTGCATGTTGTCAATGCCCATTTAATTCTTCATTTTTTATTATAGCACTTTATTTACAAATATTCCGTTGTGCACTCTACCTTGGATTTATTCAAATCTAATATACTCAGAGTTATTCTGTTAAAGAGTTATAAATTTAATTTCATTGAAAAGTCTATTCACCCCCTCTCTCTCTCGACTTTTCAACACCCAACCGGGACCAACAAGCACTTTGCAAATAACCTCATCCGAGTTATGGTCAGGGTTGCCAATGAGTCGTCGACCATACCGATAGAACCAATCTCGATATGCATCAGTAGTTATTGGTTCTTCACTATGAGCCATTTCTATAATAAATAAACATCGACTATTCCATTCTTGCACATACGATGCATGCTTTTTACACTCCAATCATCATTTGTATTACTCGAACGACCGTTTGTGTCACGCAATTTTTTACTATATCTCACATGAATTGGGACATCTTGAATGTGAGTCATGTAACGTTTCAATATTATTATTATTATGTTTTGTATAGTTATATTATTAGTGAATGTAATTAGTCAAGGTTAAGTACCTGAAGGTTAGGAGGGTTTGTAGCTAACTCTCATATAGGTACTCCTAAACTCTGTATTCAGTTATTCAATTGAATTGTTACGTTCATCTGGTATCAGCTAGGTTAGGATCCTTTCGTCTGTTTTTTTTTTTCCCTACCTTCCCGTTACCAAACGTAACTACACTCCTAAAATGACTACCGCGCCTTCCGACGGGGCGATCACCCCTGTTGTAGTCGCTGCACCACCGCCACCTTCGCCATTATCGCCGGCCAATCACCAAATCTCCATCAAGCTCACCGCCCATAATTATATCTACTGGAGGACGCAAATCATGCCGTTTCTGCGCAGTCAGGGGCTGCTTGGATATCTTGATGGTTCTGTGCCGTGTCCACTGGCAACTCTCTCCACCGGAACCGCTACTGCGCCAGTCACGGTTCCTAATCCGGCGTACCAGCCTTGGATCCAACAGGATCAGGCTATTCTTTCCCTAATTGTCTCCTCACTCACCAGTGAGGTGATGTACTTGGCGGTTGGGAAAGACACCGCTCGCGAAGTTTGGGATTCAATCACCTCTGCCATGGTTTCCCAGTCGCGAACTCGCTGCCTCAGTCTCTTGGGGCAGTTTCAAGCACTTCGGCAAGGGAACTCCACGCCGGCCGAATATCTGGGGCAAGCCCAGATGATAGTTGAAGCGCTATCGCTTGCCGGCCGTCCCCTTACGGCTGATGAACAGCTTCTGTATGTGCTCAAGGGGCTGCGACCGGAGTTCTGTACCATGGCTAGCACGCTGACTGCCTCGTCGACGCCATTGACGCTCTCGCAATTGGCGGATCATCTTCGAGCGCAAGAATTCCTTCATGCTGATGATCTCGCTGCATCGGAATCGCCATTGCAGCACACCTCTCCGGCGGCCTTCTACGCGGGTCGCGGCAGACACAACCCCAGCGGCGGTGGTCGTCACTCCGGCGGACGTGGTGGCCGCAATTGGCGTGGCCGTGGCTTTGGAAATCCAGGTCGCGGTGGAAGAGGCAACACGCCGCGTTGCCAGATTTGTAGAAGCCATGGTCACACTGCCGTTACTTGCTTTCGGCGGTATGACGATCGCCAGTCGAACCAGGCTCATGCAGCGTACTCCGGTGAGCCGACGGTGACAACGGCGGCTGACTCCTGGTATCCGGACACCGGAGCAACCACGCACGCAACTCCCGACGCCCATCTGCTTGATCAGTCCGAAACGTACACCGGCGGCGAAGTTCTAAAAGTGGGCAACGGTACAGGTTTAGACATATCTCGTGTGGGTTGCACGGTTATCCCATCCGAGTCGCACTCTTTAAAAATGTCTAACATACTTCATGTACCGAGTTTATCCCTTTCGTTATTGTCTGTCTATAAATTCACTAACGAAAATAACGTTTACTTTGAATTTCACAAAAAAATTTTTCTTGTGAAGGATTGCACAACTCGGGCAGTTCTGCTTAAGGGATTCACCTCGGGCGGGTTATACAAATTATCAGTACCCCAGAGTCACAGCGTCTTTCTTACCGCCCGAGCCTCGTCTGTCGTGTGGCACCAGCGTTTAGGCCACCCTCACTCTCAAGTCCTGAACCGTGTTTTGAAACACTGTCCCGTTGCGTCACATAAAACTAGTTCGTTGGACGTTTGCACGGCTTGTCATCTCGGCAAATCGTCCCGGTTTCCTTTAGATAGGGTTGAAAATAAAAGTCAGAATGTATTAGATTTAATATTTACGGACATTTGGGGTCCGTCTCCAGTTATTTCCACTTCCGGTTGTCGTTATTTTGTGCTTTTCGTAGATGACTATTCTCGGTATACCTGGTTCTATCCACTCCATGTAAAATCTGATATATATAAAATCTTTACTTTATTTCGGACGATGGTAGAACGCCGGTTTTCGCGTTCTATCAAAGTCATACAGTCTGATTTAGGAGGGGAATATCGTCGTTTACACACTATGTTTGAATCGTTAGGGATTGCACACAGGCAATCCTGTGCATATACACATGAACAAAACGGGAGGGTAGAACGCCGCAATAGGCATGTCGTTGAAACGGGTCTTACTTTATTAGCCCAAAGTTCTACGCCACTTAAATACTGGGATTACGCCTTTGAAACGGCTACCTTTCTAATTAACTGCCTTCCATCTTCGGCTATAAATTTCAAAACTCCTCATTTCCAAGTATACAATACACAACCACCTTACTCTTTCTTTCGAGTCTTCGGGTGTCGCTGTTTTCCTTATCTCCGTCCCTACAATCGTCACAAAATCGAGTATCGGTCTGCCCCGTGTGTCTTCTTAGGTTACCCAGTTTCCTATAGGGGATACCGTTGCTTAGACCTTAACACCGGGAAGGTCTATATCTGCCGTCATGTTCGCTTTGACGAAACTTGCTTTCCTTTTCAGGCACCTTTGCAGGGTAATATCACTACGGAGCCAGAATCTATGCCGTGGGCCACAGCTCCGCTTCACCCAACGGTTGACTCCTCACCACTGAATATACAACCGAGTCCCGACCTACCTATGACTCAGCCTATTTCCACACCGGCATCTCCGATCCAGTCTGAACCTCAGTTGTCGACTTCCACAGGCTCTCAGGTTGCACCTACTCAAGCCACTACTGGTGGTCATGCTATGAGGACACGTAAAAAGACACGGGGTACAGGTGAGCAGTTTTATGCTCTACATACGACTACTGATCCCACTTGTTACACTCAAGCTGTCAAACACACACACTGGCGGGATGCAATGGATCAGGAGTTCAATGCGTTGCTACACAATAACACATGGAAACTAGTACCGGCTACTCCACTCATGAATATTATAGGCTGTAAGTGGGTTTTTCGCACCAAACGGAAAGCTGATGGCACGATTGACATGCATAAAGCACGTCTTGTGGCTAAGGGGTTCAATCAAATCGCCGGTGAAGACTTCTTTGACACCTTCAGTCCCGTGGTCAAACCTACCACAGTTCGTCTTCTATTCTCTCTTGCTGTTAGTCATTCGTGGACACTCCGTCAGCTGGATGTTCATAACGCCTTTTTGAATGGCCATCTTCCGGAAACTGTTTACATGAAGCAACCACCAGGTTATGAAGACCCGCTACATCCAGACCATGTCTGTCATCTTCAGCGTTCCTTATATGGGCTGAAGCAAGCTCCGCGTGCGTGGTTTAAACGTCTTCATGACTTCTTACTATCCGTTGGTTTTTTAGCATCCAAGACTGATGTCTCCTTGTTTTACTACACTGCCGGGGACTCTCGGGTTTATCTTCTCGTATATGTTGATGACATCATCATGATGGGCAACGACACTGCTTTGATTACCGCTCTTCTCACCCGCCTTTCTGCTGTGTTCAAGATCAGGGATCTAGGCACACCTGGATTCTTTCTTCGGATCGAAACTCTACCATACAACAACGGCTTTCTACTATCTCAGAAGCGGTATATGCAGGATATTTTGGTTAGGGCTGGTATGACTGACTGCAAGCCTTTGGCTACTCCGGCTGCTGTCACTCAGTCAGCTACTCCTTCTACAGAACCCTTTGATAATCCGACGCAGTACCGTCGCATTGTGGGTACCCTGCAGTACCTGACTATCACCCGGCCTGACTTATCATTTTCAGTAAATCGTCTCTGCCAGTTTATGCATTCCCCTACCTCAGACCATTGGGGACTCCTCAAAAGGGTTCTACGCTACGTCAAAGGCACGTTACACTTGGGTTTGCAGGTTTCACCGTCGCCGCACTCCTCCTTACATGGATATTCCGACTCTGACTGGGCTGGTTGTCCTATTGACAGAAAATCTACTAGCGGCTATGCTGTTTTCTGTGGTACCAACCTCATCTCCTGGGTCTCCCGGAAACAGCGAACTGTTGCTCGTTCGTCTACCGAGGCTAAATACAAGGGTCTGGCGGATGTTGCTGCCGAAGTCACTTGGGTGGTTTCCTTACTCCGTGAGCTGCAACTTCACTCTAGGGAACCTGCTACGCTGTGGTGTGACAATCTAGGTGCAACCTACATGGCCGCCAATCCTGTTTTTCATGGTCGCACTAAACACGTCGAAGTCGACTACCACTTTGTTCGAGACAAGGTTGCCTCTGGAGAACTAAATGTTTGCTATGTGTCTACTCAAGATCAAATTGCTGATATCTTCACCAAACCGTTACCTGCTCCGCGTTTTCAGACTCTGCGTGCCAAGCTCAATGTTGTTTCCTCTCAACCTTGTACTTGAGGGGGAGTGTGAGTCATGTAACGTTTCAATATTATTATTATTATTATGTTTTGTATAGTTATATTATTAGTGAATGTAATTAGTCAAGGTTAAGTACCTGAAGGTTAGGAGGGTTTGTAGCTAACTCTCATATAGGTACTCCTAAACTCTGTATTCAGTTATTCAATTGAATTGTTACGTTCATCTTGAAGACCATGAAATTGCCTATAAAATCACTCAAGGTAATGATACTCAACAATGTATAAGAAAATTAGCGGCACCCGAGTTGTCTAATACTCTTGCCTAGCTTTGCAATAATAGGGTAAGTTATTCAAAATGTTATTGTATGGAGTGAAATTGAACTACAAAAAAAAAAAATAAAAACAAAAAAAAAATCAATGTCGTGATGTTAAAATTTTGTTTATGTTATGATATGTAAATATCTATTATAATTGTAAAATATAAACATAAAATTAAAGTGACTTTCCCGTACCACGTGTCCGGGGACAGAACGCCATAAATGCGGACAACTCCACCAATGTTTCAAAATAGAACAATAAGTACTTCACATACAATATAAATTCATAAACTTAATTGCACTTTGCAACTAACCATGCTGCAAGTGGCAAATCTCCAAGCATTTCTTGAGGCAAAATGCCTTGTGGCCTAATCATAGGTAGTCTCTCCCATGCCCAAATTTGAACTAACAATAAGCTTCTATATATGGTCGAAGTATCGTGATGAGCCCTCTACACAATGCCCTGTACAGGTATGCTAAAGCTGCTGATCCCCAACTGTAATAACCGTACACTTCAAAATCACTAATTAATTCTAACATAAATAATTTCATATCCTTCTTCATTGTTTCGGGGAATACAAATCCTCCTAATAAGTGAAAGATAAGTATCCGTGTGACATTTTGCACCTCAAGATCTGAGCTGTTCTCTATGAGTTCTGGAATATTGGGTATAGCTGTAGAAAAAACTTACTAGTTGTAAGGAATTCATCTAGAGGTTGAATTCCAAACAATTCAACAAAAATAGTCTTCCACTCTTGGACATACCGCTTATCCTTTCCTATAATTGGTAGGCCATCCACCTTCAATCCGAATAACACTTCAATATCTTGAAGTGTTATGCCCACTTCATCGAAGGGAATGTAAAAGGCGTGGACATTTGGATGCCAACGCTCTATGTAACATCCCAATTTTTAACTCTTACATTAATTACAAATCAATAATAATACATTGCGGAAGTTTACATCTTATCGGTAGAAAACTAGGTGCTACCGCCACACCTAGAGTGAATTCTATCACCTCTTGACAAACTCTACTCTAAGTGCATAGGCTAAACTTACAACATTAACAATAATCCCTGTCTAATCAATGAGTAGACCCCAACCTCAACTTCCATCCTATTCAAAGCTCTTCGGGCTGCAGGACCCCACGCTAGACTACATCTGATAAGGAACACATCGAAGTGTAGTTAGCACGACGGCTAAGTAAGGAAATCCATTGTCACTTAAAAGTAGACAAAGGTTTGAAAATATAATAGTTTGAAAGCTTGTAAAGTTTTTACCCATGATTTGAAAACCTACCTGCAACCAAATGATTCACAGATATTATAGTAGCGTACACTACTACAGAAATCACATACAACGTCGGCTATTTAACGTCGGCTAAATACTTAGCCGACGTTATATTAATTAATATAGATAAGTTTTGATGAACTTCTGTTATTAATTATTATCAATTGTGGGATTTATTGCTTTTATTAATTTTGATATTATAAATATAAATTGTCCAGGTTTTGAATGTGATTGTGATTGCTATATATATTTGAGCAGGTTTTGGGTGTAAATAGAAAAATACAATTAATATTTAAAAAAAAAAATTACCCTACAACGTCGGCTAGTCTTTATTAGCCGACGTTGTAGGGTAATTTTTTTGGTTTAATATTACCTACAACGTCGGCTATTTGTAATTAGCCGACGTTGTATGGTACCTACAA
>CP025656.1:8571798-8671023 GCA_003576665.1 Ipomoea trifida
GAAAGCCTATGAGTAAATAAAAATGTTTATAAAACTTACGTCGAAAGAACGTATGCTATTTTGGTAAACAGGTTGTCAAAACCTTATTTTTGAGGAAAATACTACTTTTAATGAGTGAGTACCTTACGCGAGAAAAATGAGAAAATGATGATTGAAAGGCCTAAAGGCACTGAGAGTATTTTTAAAATCCTTCTTGGGCTGATGAGATAGCCGATTACAACTACTGGACTCAAATGAGAAATATGTCCAAAAGAAATGATTTGAGAAAGAAAACTGAAGGAAGAATCATGTTTTCAAACCCTTAGTTTCTAAAGCGAGTTGAGGAGGACCTTGATTGACCCACGGGTGGCTTTAAGTGTCATGGCCCAGTGGTCGTTGTGAATATTGTATGACCAGTTCATACTGCAGGGCGAAGTCTATTCGCCGAGTACTATATAACTCGTAGGATGAGGTATTCCTATGGGGATGTGCACATTTAAGGTATAGTTACTCCAGAAGTTCGGGTAGGTGTTAGTTTTTATGGACCTAGCTAGGCCAGCTAGGAATCATTTTAACGAACCTTACGTCCAGGGGATCAGTGTTAGACCGGGTGATGACCACTGAACCCGAGTTCGATGATCCAAGTGGTCAGAATGGGAGTTATGAGAATGCTCCAAAGGCCTCACGCTTACTAACAAGAAACTAAGGAGGTTTTAAAGATGAGAAAAGGGTTACTCTGTGACGATTTGAGAAGGAAATGATTCTATCCAAAATGTGACGAATTTTGAGCACGGAAATGTGCTTTCGAACTTCTTTTGAGTGAAAATGAGGGAAACTATTGGAAATGAAATATTTTTACAAACTTGTCTGAAAAACAGAAAAATGTGTTTTAAGTGGCAATGATGCCGGTACCTTTATATGAGAGAAGTTTACGTGTTGAGTTAGCTTTACGCCTTATATTATATTATCAATTACTGATAACCTGATTGCAGGTAGAGCTATAACTCGTGGGTAAATTCTACAACTTACAAAAGATTATATTTTCGAAACCTTTGTCTACTTTTGAGTGATAATGGATATCCTTACTTAGCCGTCGTGCTAACTACACTTCATTGTGTCATCTATTAGATGCAGTCTAGCGTGAGCTCTGAATAGGATGGAAGTCGAGGTTGAAGACTACTCTGTCCTAGAATAGACACCCTGGAGAATTATTCCATATGTACATATCTGGATATTGATATGGTTATTTGAGGTTGTAAGTTTAGCCTTAGCGTTTGGGTATAGGAAAGATACCTAAGCGTGGCGGTAACACCCAGTTTTCTGTTGGTTAGACGCTTCCGCAATGTATTGTAATATTAGGATTTTATAATAAATCCAAGTTGTGAAAAGTGGGGTGTTACAACAATGGCATAACTGCCGCTCAAAATCATTTTCATGTCCTTTCAGACAAGTTTGCAAAACTTTCATTTTCAGGAATTTCATCATTTTCACGGTACACGCGTGAATTTTCACAACCATACTTGACATCTTCACAATATCCATTTCTTAGACATCACTCGACTAGTTTCTTGGAACTAGTATCACATATCTCATCATAGTCATTGATTCAACCATTACTTGTGAAAAACTCGACTTAGTTTCATTTCAAAGTACGAGGCCTTATAGGAAATGTTGAATATTCCTTGTCGTTGACCGATTGAACCTGGAACATGGGCTTGCGGCCATTACCCAAGTTCTCTTCTCGGTCCCTTGGACGATGGTTCATTAGAATGGCCCCTAGTGTGGCCCCGCCTAGGTCCATTAAAATGACACCAACCCGGAGACGACGGAGTCAATACGCTTAAGTGTGCACACCCCCACAGTCTAGCCATACATGAGTGATGTAGAGACTCGGCGAATAGACTTCGCCTAAGTACGAATACAACCGTACATATTTCAATGACAACCTTCGGTAATTATAGCCCGAGGTAAAAAGACAACAAGGTCCTCGTAACTCCTTGAAACTAAGGTTTTATTCATTTTAACATCATTTTCTCATCATTCCAGTAAGGTACACACTCACTAAAAATGGTATTTTCCTTTTTAAAATAAGGTTTTGACAACCTGCATACCAAAATAGCATACGTTTTTCTACGTAAGTTTTCATAAACATTTTTAGTAGCCCAAAGGCTTTTCAAGCATAGCTCAAGTACGAGCAAAATTTGGAAGAAAACACAGTTGAGAAAATACTGAACACAAGCTGGTCACTCATCGGATACTTATATATTTTCCACTAACACTACATATATCCATTCCCAATACTTATTCCTTATCATGAATCTCAGTTCATCTTATAATCCAATCATCATCGGTGATCCATAATCATGGTTCCACCATTAATTAATAATAGATAGTTGTTCTTGTCACTATCGTCATCAACAACTTCCACTATCATCAACACCATTATAACTTAAGGAAATCACACATCTATAATCGATACTTAGTCACCCATAATCCAACAATTAACCTTAATCACTCTTAAGCATTAATTATTGTCATTAGTAACTACTAACCTTGTAATCCATCATCGACAACAAGTCAACAACATTATAACATCATTATCAAATCCTCGAAAGCATTAACACCATTATTAACCATAATCCATAATTATCCATTAATCTAAACCATTAATTCATAATTACCAATTCATAACTCATGTACCATAATTATAGGATTATATATCACCACCATAATTACAATTCAACTTCTTAGATCAACAACATAATGACATCACCATCATCAATAACGCTATCCATCATTCCATCATCCTCATTTAATTCCATCATTAATCCAATCTTTAATCATAATCCTTATAAGCTCATAATCTTCATAACTTTCCTTATTTATTAATAAGAATAATAGTTCCTAATCACCATTTTAATCACTAATCACCACCCTTAACCATAATTCATAATTGATTTCCACCTTAAATCAATAAACCATAACCCATATGCATAATTACCATCATTAGTCTTAACCCATCAATATTGTAATCCTTACTTATTATGATGCCCATAACTCATATTTAGTCCACAATTTCTCACCTTCAACCACTTACCCATCTATACTTAGCATAAATCTTTAGTCCTTAGTCCAACATTATCGTCATCACTAGGCTTCAACGTGAACCAAATCACCATAATTAATCATTAAGTACTCTTAATCACCACCTTAATCCACCATCATTAATTAACAAAATTCATTATTGCCCATAAATCACCATTAAACTTTAAGTACCCCTTAAATCCATCGTTAATATACTCATAAGCTATTAATCATCCAAGAACCACCATCTCATAATCTATTTGCCAACATCCATATTCATAACAACTTTAACAACACCATTAATGAGAACTCACCAACACAACATTTTGTACATATATATTATGTAAAATACAATTACATATATATTATACATACCACATGTACATAACAATTTTACTTAGATCTCATCATATTTCAACCAAACAATCAATTATCCAATTTCAAGTGACTAAACCGACTTAAGGATTCCTTACCTCAACCGGGTACTAGTCGTAGAAGATCTTGGAGTTGATTTCCCCAATTTCACCTTAAAAACCCTAAGATAAAACATAATACAAATATTTAACAAAATTCTCATGAACTAGATAAAAAAAACTTTTAACGATTAAAATTAAATTTACCGAACAAATTGCGATTAGAAACTCTCTCTCTCTCTCTCTCTCTCTCTCTCTCTCTCTCTCTCTCTCTCTCTTATCAATATGATAAGAATGAAACTTCAACATTCTTATCACATATATATATGTGATATTATATATATATATAATAATAATAATAATAATAATAATAATAATAATAATAATAATAATAATAAAATATATGGATGATTATCCATTCATATATATAATAATAATAATAATAATAATAATAAAATATGGATGAAGAAATGTGGTAGAGAAAGTGACACTTGTCAAAATCTTGTGGTTCCAAAAAATAAAAATCTTCCAACTTATCAGTTGTGGTCCAAACAGATAAAGTTTCGGTGGAAAATAATTTAAATAGGAATAATTTTGAAATCAAAAATTTATCTCAGACTAAACCTCAAAATTGGGCCAGGTTCGGTACATCGCGAAATTTTGCGATGTTACGATCAAAATAAATTTTTGCTGCTATGGGCTGATTTAATTAAATAGGAAGTTCAAGGTTAATAGTAGGGTATCTAATAATCCATTTTCTAGGACTATCGGGTCCGAACACCAGCTCCTAAAAATCTTACGGTTCGTGACCGGTACGTATGATCGCAGCTTAATAACAACTATACTCCCTTATAAAAATTCCTTTGAAGCATCGGGAGATCATCTTATGAATTTCATAGCCTAAAGACATATTTTTCGAACCTTAGTCTTATAGGAATAGGCGAGGGGTTACACTCTATAAGGGCGACAATTAATGCGTGGTCCAACTTTATATTTGTGAGGTGAGAGACTCCATAAAATCCTGCAACACGTAGATAATGAAGCATTCTCGGATAGCGAGCCTCTCGACTTTATGTCTGCATATTGTATCGACCGACTTTGAGTTGGGGATCATAGTCTCAGCCTGTCCAAATAGTTCTAGAACGATGATTTTGTTGAAATACTAAAGACATTGGGTCAACCGATCCCGGATGCAATGATATCTCCATAACTGTAAACAAATATTTATTAACAAATTATTACACACTAATTAATAATAATATTCCAAACTAATACGCTTTTTTTTTTAAAATATCTATATATATAACATAAAAAATGCACTCCCCAAGGACGTTAATAATAATATTTCAAACTAATACATTTTTTTTATAAAAAAAAATCATAAATATAACATGGCCTCACCGTGTTGTGTGAATGTAGATTAAAAAAACACAGAAAATGCCAAACTACATTTTATAACTTTATATACCTGATTTCAAGACTTTTTGATGCAATTTAGAAGTTTTAGCATTCTAAAGTAGAACTAACATAAGAAGTCAGATACTACTAACACATGAGCTTATTTAACATTTCATTTGTTCTTAAATAATACTATATGGTCATATTAAGTTATAACCACAAAACAATGATTATACAATGCTTACATTATTCAGACAGATAAGAAGCTCTTAGCAAGTTTAGAGCTTACCTCTGTTGTTTCTGTCTGTTTGAAGTAAGAACTGCAAATGCAGCTTGGTAATAAATAAAAGGTCATCAACTGGTGGGTCTATGCCTTTGAAGAATAGCAGGTAAATAGTAATCTAAGTTATTAATTTCTGTGCCTTTGTATGATATGCTTGTGTTCAAAATGGTCATTATACTATTAAAGACTATTCCCTTGTTTTCTCTTTTTTATAAAAAAAAATCATAAATATAACATGGCCTCACCGTGTTGTGTGAATGTAGATTAAAAAAACACAGAAAATGCCAAACTACATCTTATAACTTTATATACCTGATTTCAAGACTTTTTGATGCAATTTAGAAGTTTTAGCATTCTAAAGTAGAACTAACATAAGAAGTCAGATACTACTAACACATGAGCTTATTTAACATTTCATTTGTTCTTAAATAATACTATGTGGTCATATTAAGTTATAACCACAAAACAATGATTATACAATGCTTACATTATTCAGACAGATAAGAAGCTCTTAGCAAGTTTAGAGCTTATCTCTGTTGTTTCTGTCAGTTTGAAGTAAGAACTGCAAATGCAGCTTGGTAATAAATAGAAGGTCATCAACTGGGAGTGGTGGGTCTATGCCCTTGAAGAATAGCAGGTAAATAATAATCTAAGTTATTAATTTCTGTGCCTTTGTATGATATGCTTGTGTTCAAAATGGTCATTATACTATTAAAGACTATTCCCTTGTTTTCTCTCCTTTTATCTGTCATTGGTGAAGGTCTTTAATCAAAGCACTAGAATGAAAAAAAAAAAGGACTTTATTTGATAACATAAATAATAATAAAATTGTAAAAGCAAAAATAAGCACTTCAAAATTCTTTAATTTTACAGTTAATAAGATTGGTTATAAATCTATAATTGAGTAAGGATTTTGATATGCAAACACATCACCAATCAATATCACTTGAGCACAAAAAATCGTGCTAAAAAAAGGAAAAAGAAACAGAGTTTATTTTCATTTCACTACAGCAAACAAATAAATTTTAACGACAATGGGATGAGTTGTAACTTTATTGCTCACATTGGTATGCTTCGCCATTCATTCATCATATTGAATCATCAAAAATATATCCAAAGGTTTCTCTTGGCCACTCTCATTTTCACCATTATTACAGTAGAAACGAACAAGACACAGACTTTACAAAGAACTACAAGGAAGCAAGAAACCAAAAAAAAAACCAAAAAATAAATGAGACAAATGTAGACATGGTTGAGAGGAAATATACTGCCGTCGATTTCCGCCTCACACACCGCCGCAGACCACTACACGTCGTCATTCGCCTAACACAACGCCGTCGTTCACCTCCCAAACAGACGTCGTTCTACTACTTCAAATCTTTCTTCTCCTAAATGGATAGCCAAACGTAAAAACTAGAAGGGAGAAGGAATACAATAATTAAAATTCTGAAATAATTAGGGTTTTACCTATTTATAATAGGTAAGTCTGTATTTATTAATGTGTATATATCTACCGTATTATCTCAGTATTATATCCATATAATGTATTATACTCTCCTTGGGAATAAATTTTATAAAAATTAAAAATGCATTCCCTAGATGTATTTTCAAAAACGTAAACATGCGTTCCTCAATGTTGCTCTTCCTATGTTTTTATCCCAATAAAAACCGTCTTATCTTTGTATCACAACAAAAAAAAAACCCCCCTTATTGGTGAAACCACCCTAGAATCCCACCCCCAGCGGTAACACAAAGGTTACGCTCTCTGGTGGTTGTTGCACGAGATTGGCAAGAAGTCCTAGACTCTTAGCAGCATCAACAACGCAAACTCTAGGCAACAATCCAGCGACGTCAACGGGAAAAGCAGAACCTCTATGATGTGATCCAATGGAAACAAAAGGTAGACTCTATCAGCACCGAGATTCGAGTGCTACAAGTAGAAACTCACGCTTCGGCATAACACTATGGTTCCGCACTGCGATGGTTATTCTACTTGCTTAGCAAATTTCCCATTGCTCCCCCTTCTCAGGTTTGTCCACTTCGATGGAAACTCACGATCCAGCGTTACCTTGCATCAAGGCAAAAGGTTGTTTATCAGTTTTCTTGTTCCCACAAAAGGTTGTTTATCAGTTTTCGCGCTCCGGTGGTTTTTCCACGGGATGTCGAGCTACTTGTTCAATTGCGGCAATCCAAAGGTTGTTTATCATTTTTCTTGTTCCCACAAAAGGACTCATGCACCGACTGTAGAAACCCACGCTTCGGTAATACCATCGGTACTGCGCTCCAGTGGATGTTCTACGAAACGGGCAATTGTAATTTTGTTTTGCTGTCTGGTTGCTTCTTGATTTTTGTTGTTTCTTGTATGCTTCTCCTATCCCTACAGATAAAACATAGTATACACGGGGAAGATGAAAAGGTAAAGACAGAATTTTATCTAATTGAGAAACAGATTGCGAGTTGTTCTTTCTTGGTATTCTGTTTTGTTGATTGTTGTGGGATTGGGGATAGTGGGACGTTATTTATAATGTACCATGAGAAGGTGTAAGAGCTGAAATAGGATTCTACACTCCTAATGTTGTTATAATTTAATTTGAATTTGAATTAGATGATAGAATCTTGAACTTAGATTTGATTTTGGCAATGTTCATTTTCTTAAATACTTAATTAATTTAATTAAATAAATATTTAGGGAGTTTGTTGAGAGATGGTGGTTACATTTACTATAAATAGAGCCCTCATTTGACATCTTAAAACACAACTTGAAGATTTGAGAGCACTTGAAGGCATTTGAAGGCAGCAAAACTTTGTAGCACTTGAAGACTTGAAGCATTTGAAGATCTTGAAGGCATTTGAAGGTACTTTGAAGCTCTGCATAGTTTATTATCTTGAAGTTTGACATTTCCTGTTGAAGATCACGCCATTTGAATCCCGAAGGCACACGCCATTTGAATCGCGGAGGCACATCAAAGACCACGTTAGTGAAGAATTAGATGACTACACAGAAAGTTTGCATATGCACCTTAGATTATACGCATTGTAAACTGATTTTGTGAGAATATACAAAAGTTTTTTTTTGTGTGTGTTTACATGCCCAATTTGTGGTATTTATGAGAAAGATACCATGCCCAGTTTGGATCAAGGACGTGGTATTTGTGGTATTTTGTGTTCTTGCTCATATGTTCAACGTGTGAGGCTTGTTTCCCAGTTGTCGGTCCTTGATCCTAGCGATAGAAATTTCATGTAGTGAATGTTGGAATGGTTAAGGAATACAGCTGGCTCGAATAGCATGACTATGGCAAAGATGTGTGGTGTCCTTCACGAAATATGGCGTGCCAGGAATCATGCTCTGTGGGGATGGTGTGATTTTTGGTATTTGCAATATTAAAGGATCTTAGTTATCTTTTAAAATTAACCATTTGAGAACTTGTCGCATCGCAAACCCTAAATGCGTGTGGTTAACTAGATTATGTAACAACGATATGACTACGTGTGGAAAACTAAATCAAACAGAAAGCAAAGAACACAGAGTATTATTTACTTAGTTTGATACAATCGTATCTACATCTGGGGGACCACCATCAGTGAGTCCAATCCACTATCTCAACAGCAATTCAAACAGACGGTAAGAGAACTCATTTTGAACCTAATGTGCGATATACCTCACACGGCTGTTGGTCCCGAAGGGTTAGGGAAAAAGTCTAGAGGGGGGCGAGGATGAATAGACTTGTTAGATTTTAAAAGATTCTAACGTTTCATCCAAGTTAACTGAGAGGTCATTTCAACGATTTGTTGAGTATGCATAGCAGAAATTTTTATTAACTCTTTTTGTTAAGTTTGCACGTCTTTTGTTCTAATAAAAATGTTACGATTTGTTAGTGATAAATTGTGCAGATAAACAGAAATTAATAAGATATATATATATATATATATATATATATATATATATATATATATATATATATATATATATATATAGGAATAAGAGAGGGAGCGGGATTTTTAGAGTGGTTCAGCCCAAACCAAGCCTACTCCACTTTTCTCCTTAAAACTCTGTTAGGAATACAGTGTAATTGTTTTGATGAACCAAATGTGTATTTTAGACCCCCAATTTTATTTTGAGTCTAGCAACATTTTATGTCCAAAGTCAAAGCCTAGTCAAAATTAGCAACGACGGTTTGAAATTTACAATAGAGTATAAAATTATTTTATACTTGTAAGTCGTTTGCTTCCACTAAACAAAAATAGAAGAAGTGGAAAAATGATCGAGCACCGGAATTATTTTCGACGCTAAGGTCACGAGTTCAAGCCTCGGATTAATTCTTTTGGAAGAATTAATTTATCAAGGAAGAGGATGACTAGCACAAGTCAAGATTGAAGAAGTCAAAATTGAATGAGTTCTCTCACAAATCAATTTTAAGGAAGAGGTTGACAGTTCAATCAGGATGACATCGATCAGGATGACCTCAATCAGGCTGAGTTCAATCAGGATGACATCAGATCAGGATGACCTCAATCAATTGAAATCGAGATGAGTCTCGAATTAATTTGGTCAGGATGACATTGAAATCGAGAGGCTGACATTGAAAAGGATGAGGTTGACATTGCAAAATTGAAGAGGATGACATTCAATTGAGAAGAGGAAGACTTAAAATCAATTAATCGAGAAGAGGCTGACTTTCCAGAAATAGAAAGAAAATCAAGATGAGGAAGATCTCAATTCCAAATCAGGATGAGGACGACTTCCAAATTAGGAAACAAGATGACCTCAAGATGAAGAGTAGAACTAGTGAATGAACTTGCGGATCAGTTGATGAGATAAAAATACGAAGTATTGCAAAACACAAGAATAGCAAGTTCTTGAGCTACTAACGTGACAAACACAAGTCTGAGAAAAGAGAGAAAAATACTTTCTTTGTGAAACCCATTTCTACTGTGTGTAGAAAATTGAGTGTAGCTTTGTGCGAGACACTCGGGAGTGTAGCTTTGTGCGAGACACTCGGGAGGACTAAGTGTAGCTTTGTGCGAGACACTTGGTTGTAGGAGCGTAGCTGGGTGCGAGACGCTCGGGAACGTAGCTTTGTGCGAGACGTTCGGGTTGGAGTGTAGCTTTGTGCAAAACACTCGGAGAAGTGCTTGTGTAGCACTTGGAGTTTCACTATTGTATCTGGGTGATTGAAGATAGTGGAAACCTTCCTTTGAGTTAAAGGAAGAAGTGGAGTAGGAGAATTACACCATCTCCGAACCACTATAAATCTCTCTGTCTCTTTACTTTACTTACAGTAGCTTTATTTTTGCAAACTGATCTAAGCTAACCCATTTACTATTCATTGCATATTTATCTTATCATCTGGGTTTGTGTGAAAGCACTTTTGCATGCAAGATACATCCTTATCCTGACACATCTTTTATCTTGCTACATATTTCACAACCCACTCCATACGTGTAATTCAATTTACACATCTGGGTTTGCATCATCCCACGTATGCATGTGCACCATATTTCATACACTTATTATTTGATATATTCTAAGTGTTTCTAACGCTTTGCATGCAGATTATCTCATCGTTTTTACGCTGATTTTCTTATAGCACTTTACCGTATCGTTATTTCCGCTGTGCAATTCAAGCTGAATTTATTCACTTGAATTATCTTTGATAAAGTGTTATAATATTTTGAATTGTTTGAAAAGTCTATTCACCCCCCCCTCTAGACTTTTCCCACCCTATCGGGAGCAACAAGTGGTATCAGAGCGGTTGTCTATTTGAGTCAAATTTTGACTGCTAGACAGATCTCAAAACTTCAAAATGAAGAGAGACTTGGCTCCTAACCTATTATTTTCATTAGAAAAATTTGATGATTGGAAAATCCGCATGCAGGTTCATTTATCTGCACTACACGATGAAATGTGGGAAGTCATTACTGACGGTCCGATCAAAATTCTCAAAATCAATACCGCTGTAGCACAAACGAGTACAACACCACAGTACATTCCTAAACCCAAAGAGGAATGGGGTCCGGAAGATCGTACGCGAAATAACTTGGACAACATTGCCAAGGATATTTTGTTCAAAGTCATTGATGACGCAACTTTCCCGAAGGTTCGAAAATGCAAAACGGCGAAAGATGTTTGGGAAGTTCTTGTCAAGATAGGCGAAGGAGATGAACAAGAAAAGGACAATAAGCTTACCATAGCATTAAAGAAATTCGAAGACTTCAAAATGCTAAGTGGTGAAACGATTGCCGACATGGAAGCAAGATTCATCAAAATCTCGGGAGAAATTGTCGATCTAAGCAAAAAGATTTATCAAAAGGAGATATCGCTCAAAATTCTACGTGGACTACCTTCTAGTTGGGATATGAAGGTCACGGCTATGAGAGATCACCGAGATCTAAAAACGTTGTCTACCGACAAACTTTTTAGTGATCTAAAAGCCTATGAGTTCGAAATGAAAGCTAGGATGGAAGAAAAACGCAAAGAAAGAAATACCGCACTTGTCGTCGAACAACCATCCACATCAAGGTCAGTAGAAAATAGTGAATTATTATCTGACAAAAATTTTGCGTTGTTTGTTATGAAATTTAAAAAGTTTATGAAGAAAGGCACTTCCAAGAAATTTCCTCAAGCAAGTACGTCCAGAAGATCAAGAAAAGAAATTCCAGAAGGAAATGCAAATTTATGCTACAACTGTAGAAAGCCTGGACACTTTATGGCAGAATGTCCTTATCCAAAAATGAGCAAAAATCAATTTGATAATGGTCAAGAAGAGATCAAGTCAAAAGAAAGGAAATTCAAAAAGGACAAAAGGAAAGCACTAATCAGTGACCCACTTGAAAGTAGTGAGTCTGATGAGTCATCAAGTGATGAGAGTGACACCTCAAAAGATGACAATGCCTTATTCTGCATGGATCTTTCAATTGAATCATCCAACCAAGACTTTTGCTTGATGGCACACGAAACAGAGGAAAATGAGGTAACATCTAATTCTACAAGTACTTCATTTTCTAGTGAGTCTATCTCTCACTTAATGAGAGATTGTCAAACCTTTATGGACACTTATTCTCAAATCGAAGAGCGCAATAATTCTTTGACTCTTGAAAAAGAGGAAATAAATGAAAAATTGCAAAATGCTCTACTTGAAGTGAAAAACTTGAACGCCGAAATTATTCGACTTCAAGAAGAGTGTAAATCAAGAGAAGTTTGAGAACATAACTTACGAGAGGTTATTGCATCATTTACTCATTCGTCTAAAATAATGGACAAAATGGTAAATATGCAAAAATCACCACATGATAAAACCGGTCTCGGTTATGATCCGTCATGTTCTCAAACCTCTCGGATGTTGACCGATTCTACTACTACTTTAAATAATAAAGTGCAAGTGGTAAAATTTGTTAAGAGTCTAGATAGCACAATGAGACAAGGAATTGGGTATCACACAAAGCCAAAAATAGCACTGTACGGCTGAATGCTCAAAGAAATTATTTTTCGCCAAATCAGTCTATTAAAAGGCATGGGTTTAATTATTCAAGGAGATACACCAATGAGTTAAGTGCAAAAAGACCACATTGGAAAATGGGAAAATTTCCAAATGGTGGAGCTAGGAGATTTTCTCCTACAGAGTCATATTGCGTTGAAAATATTAAACCTTGGACTAGACCAAGATTTAATAAGTTCAAACAATATATTTCCCAAGTGCCATACAGTAGATTAAATTTTCAAAAACCGGCACCGAAAAAGTTTTCAAAAATTAGTTATGATTATAAAGTTAATAATGGTTACAAATCACCTATTCTTGGTTCAGTAAGGACAAGGTGGATTTGGATACCAAAAATGACTAACACCCAAGGACCCAAGTTAAACTGGGTACCTAAAAATGTTTGAATTATTTACAGGAAGTTTGGTACTTCGATAGCGGATGTTCCCGACACATGACGGGGAACAAATCTAGTCTTATAAATTTCAAAACTATCGAAGGTCCAAAAGTAGTGTTCGGAGGAAACGATCGATACGGCTCAACCAAAGGAACCGGAACAATTGAACGAAATGGTTTAAAGATTGAAGATGTATCTTACGTGGAAGGTCTCAAATTCAACTTGCTTAGTACAAGTCAATTTTGTGACAAAGGATATCAAGTGGAATTCTTCAAGGAAAAATGTCAAGTGAAGAACGTATCAACCGGCGAAGTCGTACTCGAAGGAACAAGAAAGAAAAATATGTATGTTGTAGATTGGAACACAACAAAAGACACAGTATGCTTAATGGCAAGCAATTCGAGCATCACAAGTTGGGAATGGCACAAGAAATTGAGTCATTTGAATTTCAAGACAATCAACAAGCTAGCAACGAAAAATCTAGTCAAAGGTCTACCCAACATTACGTACAAGAAAGATCAAGTTTGTGACGCATGTCAAAAGGGAAAGCAAATAAAGACTTCATTCAAATCCAAAAGTCATGAATCAAGTTTAAGACCTCTTAGTCTATTGCACATGGATTTATTTGGTCCAATAGACCCAGTAAGTATGAGTGGTAAGAAATATACACTTGTTATTGTTGATGATTTTTCTAGGTACACATGGATAATATTTCTCAACAAAAAGAATGAAGTGGAGAAGAAGCTACCAGAATTACTCATGCAACTCCAAAACGAAAAAGAAGCCAAAATAGTCAAAATCCGTACTGACAGAGGTACAGAGTTCGTGAATGGCGTGATACAAGCTTATTGCAATTCCCAAGGAATTTTGCATCAATTATCAACCGCAAGAACGCCGCAACAAAACAGTGTAGCCGAAAGAAGAAATAGAACGCTTAAAGAAGCCGCACGAGTCATGATTTCGGCCGCCGACCTACCAAAAAGATTTTGGGCAGAAGCTATCAACACTGCTTGTTATACCCAAAATAGGAGTATAATTCACAAGCTGCACGACAAAACACCATATGAATTATGGAAAGGGAGAAAACCTAACCTTTGTTATTTTCATTCATTTGGTTGCAAATGCTTTGTTCTTGTTAATGGAAAAACACATCTAAAAACTTTTGATGAGCGTGCAGATGAAGCAATATTTTTGGGATATTCATCAACCAGCAGAGCATTCAGAGTATTGAATAAATCTACGATGGTGGTTGAAGAATCAATTCATGTTGTATTCGATGAATCAACAAAAATTGAGGAATCAGATGTTTCGAAAAATATGCAAAATAATATTAGTGAAACTAATGATGCTTCTGAGAATGACATTTTGCAGGGCTTAAATGAGTTGGAATTAAATAATTCTAAATCTGGAGGAACACACGTGACTAGCGCACAAAATGAGACTGGAATCAACCTACATGAGGACGAGACCAACCTTAATCAAGAGGATGAGATTAATCCAATTCAAGGGATTGGAGTTAACCTCAGTCAGGACGAGGTTGACCAAGGAAGTCAAAATCAGTCAAACGCAAGTCATCCTCCACCCGCAACCAACGTGCAAAATGATTTCCAACCAAACCGAAAGTGGCTTAGAAATCATCCACAAGATTTCATCATTGGAAATGCACAAGAAGGAGTGAGAACAAGATCTTCAACGAGAGACACTCTATTTGCATGTTTTCTATCTCAAATTGAACCGAAAGAGATAGACGAAGCGCTAAATGATTCAAGTTGGATTGAAGCCATGCAAGAAGAGTTGAATCAATTCGAAAGAAATGATGTATGGGAACTTGTTCCAAGACCAAAAGATCACAACGTTATTGGAACTAAATGGGTCTTTAGGAACAAAGCCAACGAAGACGGAATCATTGTTAGGAATAAAGCGAGGCTAGTTGCAAAGGGCTATTCACAAGAAGAAGGAATTGATTTTGATGAAACATTTGCCCCAGTTGCACGACTTGAAGCAATTCGAATTTTTCTAGCCTATGCCGCATACAAGAATTTCACGGTTTATCAAATGGACGTGAAAAGCGCATTCCTTAATGGCTTACTTGAAGAGGAAGTTTACGTTGAACAACCACCCGGTTTCGAGGTAAAAGGTGATGTTGATAAGGTCTATAAACTAAAGAAGGCGTTGTATGGTTTAAAACAAGCACCCCGAGCTTGGTACGATACACTGTCAACGTTCTTAATTAGTTGTGGTTTTACCAAAGGCCTTGTTGACAAAACCTTATTTAGAATTCAAGAAAATAATCATATATTATTGGTACAAATTTATGTTGATGATATTATCTTTGGAAGTACTGATGAAACTTTATGTGAGAAATTTTCTAAGCAGATGAAGGAAGAAATTTTCTAAGCAGAACAAATTTGAAATGAGCATGATGGGTGAATTGAACTACTTCCTTGGATTACAAGTCAAGCAGATGAATGAAGGAATCTTTATCAATCAGGCAAAGTACACAAAGGATCTAATCAAGAAATTTGGATTAGAAGGAAAAGGCACAGTCAAAATTCCAATGAGCACCGCACTCAGACTAGACAAAGATGAAGATGGAAAAGACGTTGATCAAACGAAATATCGAGGAATGATTGGATCTCTACTATACCTCACTGCGAGTAGACCCGATATATCATACTCAGTGGGTGTATGTGCTAGATTCCAATCACAGCCAAAAGACAGTCATTTCCAAGCAACCAAGAAAATTATTCGATATCTTAAAGGAACTATCAATGTTGGATTATGGTATCCAAAAGAAGGTAATTTTGAACTAACCGGTTTTTCAAACGCAGATTTTGCAGGTTGCAAAATTGATAGAAAAAGTACATCAGGAACATGCCAGTTCTTAGGGGGAAGGTTAGTCTCTTGGTTCAGTAAGAAACAAAACTCCATTGCTACTAGTACAGCCAAAGCGGAATATATCGCAGTAGGGAGTTGTTGTGCTCAAATTTTATGGATGAAGCAACAATTAAAAGATTACGGGATCAATTGCGATGACGTTAGTATTTTCTGTGATAATACTAGTGCAATTGCAATTACCCAAAATCCAGTGCTTCACTCACGTACCAAACACATTGATGTGAGACACCACTTTATCCGAGATCACATCGAGAAGAAGAATCTGAAAATCGAACACATACCCACGGAAAACCAACTTGCTGACATTCTCACAAAGCCTTTATGCGAATCAAGATTCAACACTTTAAGGCATGAGATGGGTATGATCGAAATGAGCTAAGTATCTATATTCTCTATCCTTAATTATGCACAATTTATTTGTTACGTGATTTATTGTTTTACATATGTGCTTATATGTTTTTAATTAATTGTGTGTTTTATTTGTTACGTATGTGCGTATGTACGTTTGTATGTTACGTGTTTTAATCTCGTTAATTGCATATGTATTGCGTTAATTGCCTTAATTATTTTTAATTGCATATCTTAATTGTTTTCTTCATATAGAAGTTAGAATTTACCTGTTAACATATGTGTGCATCTCACATGTTTTTAGAGTCATCCTAGTTAGCCTAGCTTATGTGATTCATATTAGCTATATGTACACTTGGCACACATGCACCATCATTCTTAATTGTGAAAAGATTGCTTACATCTTGCATTTAATGTTTGACAATCATCATGTTTCCCTTACCTTCCCTATGCATATCTGTTTTACTTGTACTGCTATGCATATTTACTGTGCATCAAGAATGTTTGCTCATATGTCAGTGTATACGTGTGATAGTGTTTTTATAAAATTTTCATATTATATGTTTTTACATATACATATTTTTGCATGTATCTGTTTTTTGCATGAATCCAATTCATCAGGATATTTTGAGCAATTCCAAACCTACCCTTAAAATTCAAATCAAAAGACCAAAGAACCCCCCATATCAAATCGGCGCATCCTTTTACTAAAAGGGCAAAAGTGTCTTTTAGTAATTAAATCCCACCCAAACCCAAAAGACACCCTTTCGTCTCCCTCCCCAAGTCAAATTCTAAAAACCTCAACTCGGAAAACACCATTGTCGAATATCTTCAAGCTTTCATCTCTCAAATCCAAAGCTACCCATTCGAAATCAATATCAAATATGGCATCTTCTAGTTCAAGTCAACCCAAAAGAACCAAAGAAAAGCTCAACACCGGACAACTTTTGAACCCATCCGATTTTTACGAAATCACCATCAACAAGGGGATTGCTCGGAATGTCATGCATGGGTTAGAAACTAGCGGTCTATTGAAGGTATGCACCTTTAAGTACGAAGGAATCTTTGTGGATAAAGTTCTTGAGTTCTTTTCGCATGCCCAAAATAGATTAGGATTTGTTGAATCTGTTGTTGGAGGTGTTGATGTGAAAGTTGATTCTAGTGATTTTAGAAACATGTTTGAATTTTCTGAGCATGATATGAATGTCGAAAGTTTTGTGTTTGATGCTATTGATTTCTGGAAGACCGTTCAAAAGAACAAGGGTGATGATGAACCCAAACTGTCTGGGCAGCGTGAAATGCTAATCTGGGAGTATGGTAAACTGCTTGAGATTATTGTTAAGTGTGCTCTTGGTGGTCTAGGAGGTTTTGACCGATTGACCATTCAATATTCACACTATATTTATGCTGTTTTAAAGTCTACTCACAGTTTGGATTGGAGTATTGTTATGCTTGAGAGATTGGCAGATATGGTGAAAAACAAAACCACGGGAAAGTCACTTGGTTACGGTTTAATTGTTGGAGAAATTCTGAGAAGAAAAGGGATTGATATGGGACAACCAAAACCCATTCAAGCCAACAAATTTCTTTTTAGAGTTAATGCCAAGAAACCAAGCCCGGAGGATCGAGTTGATGATGATGAACTAGTGGATTTAATCCCTCCAGCTCCAAAGAGAAGAAGGACACCGAGAATAATTGTGAGAAGTGATGCATCCGGCAGTGCACACACGGTTGCAAATTCTGAAAATTTAGAGGAAAATTCAATGGATGTTGAACTTGGTGGCAATGAGCATGACTTGGAAGAAAATCTAGAAAATTTGGTGGATGTGGTAGTTGAGGAAAGTGGAGACTTGAATGAGCCTCAACAGTTAGAAATTCAAGTTGAAAACGTTGGATCAAATCAACAGGATGAGGCTGAGATGGATGCTGAAATTAATTTGACAAATGTTGAGGTTGAGATTGACCAAGGCCGAGACAACTTTGAGGCAGAATTGGACAGAATTGAAGAAATTAATGTTGTTGACCGAATGGAGGTTGATGTTGTGCAGGACAACATTGTGATTGAAACTGAACAAGTTGACCATCAAATTGAGGGGGGAAATCCACAAAATACTGAAAATAATGTTGACCCCGCTCAAATTGATGTTAGCCGAGATGAGGTTGAGATTGATCAACATGTTGAGGTTGATCAAAGGCAAAATATTGAGGTTGAGATTGAGGATGTCAATGTCAATGATGATGATGATGAAGTGGCAATTTTAGGAGATGACCGAATGGATATTGGACAGTCAAGTGAGCATATTTCTACACCAAATCCATTGCCAATTGACATTGAAGCAAGAATGAGACAAAATAGAGAGATTTCGAATTTAGAGAAGGAAATTCGAATGAAGAATTGATCAAAGCTCTAAAAGAATTCAAGGAGGCAGTGAACAACACAGATTTTACTATGTTCACTAATTTTAGGAATTTATTCGATCAAATCACAAGCATGGAGTGCAAGGTTGAAAAGGTGAATCCATACTTGAAAGGTGAGCTAAATGGATTTATGGCCAAGATGTTGCTATCTCTTGAGAATGAAAGGAAAGCAGTTGGAGAAATTATCAAAGCACAACGGGAGGAAACCGCTAAAATTGACAAGAGAAATAATGGCAAATTCAACCATTTGATGGCACAAATTGAAGAATTGAAAAGCACATTGAAAGCAACAAAGTTGGCTCATGAAAAGGAAGTTGATCATTTGCATGAAGGAATAAAAATCCTACACAAAACAATGCACAAGTTGACCGCAATAATGGAGAAAATGCAAAGCCAACAAGCGTGTGATTCTTCGTTAATGAAGGAGGTCCGAGATCAACAAAAGGGTGACATGGTTATGTTCACCAAGATTTTTGAAGCTACCAAAAAGGGGGAAAGTAGAAGACCCTCACATTTTGACACTACATATGGTGGCAGTTCGGGTACTCAGGGGGAAGAGAAAATTGTACCCTCTTTTCGTTTTTGTCTTGATTCTACAGGTACACCTATTTGCATTGAAGAAGACAAGGTTGTTGGGATGCTCAAGTATCTTGTACCTGAAGGAACAAAATTCACGGAGGGACGAAGCTTAAAAGAGTGTGCATCTTGGTACACTAGAGGAGTATTTCCCACCGGAGATCCACGAGAAGTTATCAAATGTTACCTCAATGGCACGGTCAAGGAGAAATTCTACCATACGAATTGCGAAGGTAACTTTGAAAATCTTAGAGCAAGAATTAAGAATATGCTTTGTTTGTAAAAATTTATTGCTCTACTACTATTTTCGTACATTTTGCCATATATGTACGTGACTATGGCTATATCTATGATAATGTTGCTTATTATGTTTTTATGTTGTTAATTGCTTAATTATTTTAGACACACGGTTATTAATTGTAAAATGCAATTTGAGGGAAAAGAAAAATTAAAAGATAGATTGCAAGCTAAAACCCAATCCCAAATTGCAACCTTTCGTACGTGTCTAAAAATAAAAGGCAAGTAGGTCCAATTTATTGTACACTCGTCAAATTGGCTAGTCAAAATAAAATGAGAAAAAACGAAAAATCAATTTTTGATTGGACTAAGCCAAAATGTTCGGGTATAGGTTTTGGTATCATCAAAAAGGGGGAAATTGTTAGGAATATAGTGTAATTGTTTTGATGAACCAAATGTATATTTTAGACCCCCAATTTTATTTTGAGTCTAGCAACATTTTATGTCCAAAGTCAAAGCCTAGTCAAAATTAGCAACGACGGTTTGAAATTTACAATAAAGTATAAAATTATTTTATACTTGTAAGTCGTTTGCTTCCACTAAACAAAAATAGAAGAAGTGGAAAAATGATCGAGCACCGGAATTATCTTCGACGCTAAGGTCACGAGTTCAAGCCTCGGATTAATTCTTTTGGAAGAATTAATTTATCAAGGAAGAGGATGACTAGCACAAGTCAAGATTGAAGAAGTCAAAATTGAATGAGTTCTCTCACAAATCAATTTTAAGGAAGAGGTTGACAGTTCAATCAAGATGACATCGATCAAGATGACCTCAATCAGGCTGAGTTCAATCAGGATGACATCAGATCAGGATGACCTCAATCAATTGAAATCGAGATGAGTCTCGAATCAATTTGGTCAGGATGAAATTGAAATCGAGAGGCTGACATTGAAAATGATGAGGTTGACATTGCAAAATTGAAGAGGATGACATTCAATTGAGAAGAGGAAGACTTAAAATCAATTAATCGAGAAGAGGCTGACTTTCCAGAAATAAAAAGAAAATCAGGATGAGGAAGATCTCAATTCCAAATCAGGATGAGGACGACTTCCAAATTAGGAAACAAGATGACCTCAATTCAATTTTAGGATGAGGATGACTTCCGAATCTGGAAAGAAAATACATGCACCAGCGAGAAGAAATTCAAAGGAGGTAAATCAAATACTTTATACTTGGAGCTGATTTAACTTACGAAAAAGTCAAGGATTTTTTCGGTGGAAATTATTTATAGCTCAAGCAAGAGTCACGGAGTGAATTATTGAAGAAAAGTGTTTGATTTGTCAAAATCAAAGTGAACAAGTCAAATGTTCACACTACCAGAAGGTGCAAGAAGTCAAAATTGGAGGCTACAAATTACAAGGCCCATACTTGTCAGATTGATAGAAGACTTTTTGAAGGGATAAGCAAGCAGAATTCAAATTCATCTGACAGAGCCTACCAAAGTCAATCAATGATACAGATCAAGCTAGAAGAGCTATCAAATCAAGTGAACGTTCAAGTTTGAATTTTCACAACGGGCATATAACTTTTTCAAGTTATAAAAGGAGACAGACTTGAAGATGAAGAGTAGAACTAGTGAATGAACTTGCGGATCAGTTGATGAGATAAAAATACGAAGTATTGCAAAACACAAGAGTAGCAAGTTCTTGAGCTACTAACGTGAAAAACACAAGTCTGAGAAAAGAGAGAAAAATACTTTCTTTGTAAAACCCATTTCTACTGTGTGTAGAAAATTGAGTGTAGCTTTGTGCGAGACACTCGGGAGTGTAGCTTTGTGCGAGACACTCGGGAGGACTAAGTGTAGCTTTGTGAGAGACACTTGGTTGTAGGAGCGTAGCTGGGTGCGAGACGCTCGGGAACGTAGCTTTGTGCGAGACGTTCGGGTTGGAGTGTAGCTTTGTGCAAAACACTCGGAGAAGTGCTTGTGTAGCACTTGGAGTTTCACTATTGTATCTGGGTGATTGAAGATAGTGGAAACCTTCCTTTGAGTTAAAGGAAGAAGTGGAGTAGGAGAATTACACCATCTCCGAACCACTATAAATCTCTCTGTCTCTTTACTTTACTTACAGTAGCTTTATTTTTGCAAACTGATCTGAGCTAACCCATTTACTATTCATTGCATATTTATCTTATCATCTGGGTTTGTGTGAAAGCACTTTTGCATGCAAGATACATCCTTATCCTGACACATCTTTTATCTTGCTACATATTTCACAACCCACTCCATACGTGTAATTCAATTTACACATCTGGGTTTGCATCATCCCACGTATGCATGTGCACCATATTTCATACACTTATTATTTGATATATTCTAAGTGTTTCTAACGCTTTGCATGCAGATTATCTCATCGTTTTTACGCTGATTTTCTTATAGCACTTTACCGTATCGTTATTTCCGCTGTGCAATTCAAGCTGAATTTATTCACTTGAATTATCTTTGATAAAGTGTTATAATATTTTGAATTGTTTGAAAAGTCTATTCACCCCCCCCCCCCTCTAGACTTTTCCCACCCTATCGGGACCAACAAACTCCTAACGAGGTTTGCACTAATCCTTTTAGTACAAAAGACCATTCAATCCTTGAACACAAAGTTGGACTTGAGCGTCTAGGTTTTTTTTAACTCCAAGAGTTTACTCCACATCTTTCTATTTTTACTGAGTAGAGATACAAAGGCTAAAGATAAATATTCTTCTTTCTCTCATAAGAAGACTTGGCTTTAGATTTCTTGATATTCTCGATTTCAACAGCACAAGCTTCTTAAATTATGGATAATACTTTGTAGCTTTTGTCTCTTCTCTCACTAGTCACTAAATGTGAAAACACTTGAAAGCTTTGAAAACTTAGAGATTTTTTGTACATTGACCAGCACCTTCTATCTCCTTGAATCAAGGTATTTATAGGAGATTTGAAAAAGATCCGTTGGAAGGAAACCCCATTTCAAACGTCTATTATCTTGTGCGTAAAGACCAATGTGTAAATTGAAAAGTAGCTTTATGCGTGTCTGATTTTTTAGCCGTTGGATTACATTTTCGAGTCAACTTTACTTTTTATTCTGTACAAAAATAAAGAAAAGAATATAATCCACAATCCCATTTGAAAAATATAAATAACCAGTTCTTAAAAATTAATAGTTTACAAAGAATCTAATAAAATATATTAAACTAGTGTTTTACCCGTGCGATGCACAGAATTTTTTTTTTTGTTATTATGAATTTAAATAAAAAAATTTAAAAAAATGAAAATATATTAAAATGTAAAATATAATAATATAGTTGAATTTTCTTATATTTGGTCAAGTATCTATTATCATAGCATACAAAAGTAAAATTAAAATTTTGTATGATTAATATAATCTCTAATCATGTACATATTTAGATAAATTTATAGAGAAAAATTTATATAATTAAATTGAATTATTCCTAATCATATTTCATACATATTATTATTCTAACAATATAAATAATAACTAAGAAAATTATACTTAAAATTAAAAAATGTAAAATTTAAATTTTAAATTAATAGTAAAAATATACAATTACACATACCAGTATTTTCACCCGTGTGATGCACGGAATGGATTTGTTATAATATATTAAGAATATTTGGATCGATATATAATTATAAAAATTATAACATCAAATATTATATAGTACAATTGAAGATATGTTTTGGATAAAATGACATTTTAGTGGTTATATTGTGGTACAAATTAAATATATGTGGGTAGTACTGTCAAAGCGGGCTGGCCCGCCCCACCGCGGGCCAAATTTCTGGCGGGCTTTTGCGGGCCGGCCCGTTAGGCCCGCGGGCCAAAATTTGTGTAACCCTAACCCGCCCCACGGGCTTTTCTCTTCCTCTTTTTTTTTTTTTAAATAGTAATATATATATATATATATATATATATATATATATATATATATATATATACTTTTATTTTTTTAATTTTTTTATCTTAGCCCGCGGGTTAATTTTGGCCCGCCCCATTAGGCCCGCATTTTCGCGGGCCTATTTTTTCATGACCCTAACTCGCCCCACCGCGGGGCGGGTGTAGGCCAGCCCGCGGGCTTTGGCCCACTTTGACAGCCCTATATGTGGGGTCAACTTTCGATTTCGGTCTGGTCAAAGTGGATTCGGGTCCTTCGTAGTTAGACGAAAAGATTGATATACTGTACGCTCAAAACGGATAATGGGTGAATGAGAAATTGGTTCTCAAAGTTACCCATTTGAGTTAGAAAAATGGAGAGAAAAAGCTTTCAAGTAACTTTTGTCCCACATTGGTTTGGTAAGCATGTTTGCACAACTACTTATACAAGAGTCTTGCTTATTGAATTGTATAGCATAGAGGCTCTCTCTCGCGCACAGGGAACTTGAAAAGGCTTGACAATGAACTTGACAAGGCTTGACACTTGCAGGCACGGATGTCGTTCAAAAAGTTGGCTGGTACAATATCACGGGGAAGTTAAAGTTTACGATATTGTTTTTATAAATAGTATAGATATTAAAAAGGAATATAAATTGGGCCATATGATATACTACGTCGTATAATTAGCTAACAGTCTAATCCCAATGTACCTAATATCAAATGTCCCAATAATATTCCTTTTTTAATACCTGAAGGCTTGAAGTACAGTTGTTATGCTATGGACCTGAGTTCACCTTGTAAGGTGGATTCGGGTCTATATTCACAATTTTATAATTTCATTTTCACATTTTCATAATTTCATATTCACAATTTTATAATTCTATGTTCACAATTTCATAACTTCATATTCACAATTTTATAATTCTTTTTCTTTTTTTTGAAAACACAATTTTATAATTCTATATTCACAATTTCATAACTCTATATTGTGAATATAGAGTTTTAAAATTGTGAACATAGAGTTCAAAATTACATATATAAATTGTAAGCATAGAGTTCTAAAATTGTGAATATAAAGTTATAAAATTATGAACATAGACTCGGGTCCATGACATAATTTGCCTTAAGAGTAATTGCACTTTTGGTCCTCTGACTATAGCACCTATATTAATTTCAACACTTGACTTTTAAAAGTAACGAATTGATCCTTTAACTATGCTTTTTTTAACGAATTTGGTCTTTCCGGCCAAATCAGAGGCCAAATTAGGCCGGAAAATGGTAACCCCTTTCCGGTTACAATTTAGTGAGGGTAAAACGGTCATTTCATTGAGTCTTCTTCTTTCTTGCACCTGCTCGCTGGCAACTCTGGGAGGGCAATATGTTGATGCAGTCGCAATTTCGCGATGTGGCCGGAGAGATGCCGAATTAAATCGCATAAGAAACTAAACGAAACAATAATGATTTGACCGGCGATTCATCTCGTCGACTTCGGCGAGGCGATTTCGACGACGAAACGCTCCGCCGAGAAGCTCTTCAAATTCATGGACATATATGACACAATCTGGGATCTCATCCCGGCGATCATCAGCGAGTCATGCTCGGACGTCTGCCGGAACGAGATCAAACACGAGATCGCCGCCGTGGGAGACAGAATCGGAGAAGCAGTGGTGAGCGTATTCTCAGATCTTGAGAGCTCAATCCGTAACGACATCGCGAGAATCCCAGTCCCTGGCGGAGCAGTTCACCGCTCACGCGCTACATCATGAACTACCTAGAATACGCCTTCGAATACAAAGACACCTTGGACGTCCTGCAGAAACCAACGAAACTCCATTTTCAATCTAGATCGTCACCGTCATGGACCTCCTGGACGCAAATCTACAAACAAAATCAATGTTGTACCGCGATCCAGCCCTGCGCGACATATTCCTGATGAACAACATATTCATAATGATGACCTGACGGCGGCGTTCTCCATTTCCGGCGACTAAATGGAGAAGAAGAGCATAGCCGGTGAAAAGACCAAACTGCCTCCTTTTAAAATAAATTAAAATGAATTGCAACTTTCCGGCGGCATTTGGCCGGAAGGATCAAATTCGTTAAAAAAAGCATAGTTAAAGGATTAATTCGTTACTTTTAAAAATCAAGTGTTTAAATTAATAGAGGTGCTATAGTCAGAGGACTAAAAGTGCAATTTACTCTTTGCCTTAATCTTATTTATGTTTTAATCCGACCCGACCCAGATGTACCTACATATATATACTCATTTTAGGTTTTCTAGAATCATCTTTTACTCTGTCTCTTACCCTCCCCGCTGATCGCCGCGGTGCCGCTCACCCCTGTCGCCTCTCACTCTCTCCATCTCTCCATCTCTCCGCTCTAACCAATCTTGAAGGTTTGTGTAGGAAGCAGGCTCACATTTTAGTCAAGTGTTGTCTTTTTTTTTTTCTTTTTTTTTTTCTTTTTTTAAAACTCCATTGTTGGATTTTTTTTTTCCTGTTTTGGATTTTAGTGTTGATGATGCAATTGTTGTTGTTGGGGGTAAACTTTTGTGGCCATTTGTAAATTTATTGGAGCACAAAGTGTGCTATATATGCTTAGTTAGGCCTGTGAAATTTGATTTCCAGGTCTCATGTGAACCTTCCCCCACCTCCTCCCTTGATGCTTGTCTATATATTGCACTATTATAGAAATACATAACCAAGCCGATAAAAATAACCATAAATTGATTATTTAGAAATTAAAAAAAAAAAAGAAAAAAAAAGAGATGGATTATTCAGCAATTTTCTTTTCAATTTCTGATTCCCCATCATGGCTTATTGTTACTATACTCTTTTTAACTTTTTACTCCATATCATAAGGCTTTAGTACTAAGAAATGGCCTGGTAATTGGTTCTTTTTTCCTCTCTAGTATGCCTTTAGAACACTAACTGCTAAGTTCTTCCACATTTTGTTACCTTGCCTTTACTATTGAGTGAACTTCAATCTGCTTATGCAACTTTATCACTTCTTTTTCCTTCATCAGGTTCATTGTAGATGGTCATTAGAAATTACATTAACTAAAATAATTAACTAATTAGGAAAAAACACAATCCCAAACTTAGCAATAGAATTTCATACGAAAATAGAGTGAATACCTAATATAGATAAATTTTTCTTCTTTTTGCCTTCTATTGTTGTGGTGTCTGATTTTGTATTCCTCTTGCTTAGTGTCTTTCAAACTATGTGAAAAGAAAATATTGAGAAGTGAAGCTTCACCCACTAAAGCTGATTCTGAATCCACTGATCTTCCCAAGCTGACCACTGCCACACAGATGATGCAAAGATCGGAATTCATTCCAAACCTGAGATTCGTTTTGTACTTATAATTATGCATAAATTGATGAAAGGGCTTAGCTTATTATCTACTTTCTTATACACTAGTAAGATGTGGCCTTTTGGTGACAGATTTGTAGATTTTTTCTTTATGGCACTTGTCTAAATTGGAGTTAAATTTACACAGGAATTTGGATTTCAACCCAAGTGTACTCTCGATACGGGTTCTGTTTTTGTTTGTGAATCTAGTAGTATGTTTTTACAACAATAGCTGTTTTCCTTTTATTTGAATTTATTTATATTATTCTTCTTTGCTAGGAGTTTGAAGTTATTTTTATTATTCTCTTAATTGATTGCCAATGGTCATGATGAGGAATTTATTGTGCCCCTTTGTTTATAAAACCTTAGTTGACTGGCAGCGTTCATTGATTCTAAGTTCTCATGACTTTTTTATAAAATAATAATAAAATGTGGGTCTTTTCTGTCTATTTTATCTTACAGGGTGTTTTTTTTTATGATAATGTTATGTTTATATTAAGTTTGATTTATAGACATATAACGTAAGAATCAATTGGGCATGCAGAATGGAATCTCAAATCAAGCATGCAATTGTGGTGAAGGTTATGGGTCGCACTGGATCCAGAGGACAGGTAACTCAAGTCAGGGTAAAGTTTATTGATGACCAAAACAGGTTTATTATGAGGAATGTGAAGGGACCAGTCAGAGAGGGTGATGTCCTCACCCTGCTCGAGTCTGAGAGAGAGGCTAGGAGATTGCGGTGATGGCTTTATCTGTCAAAGTACTATGAGGGTATTGAATACCTTATGCCTTGTTAAGTTGTTTTGACGTAATGATTAGTAGTTGGAACCATTAGTTGTGTGGCATACTTAAGTCTATGCTTTATCAAGTTATTTTTACTTGTATTTTCAGTTTGGACAACTATTTTTGGCTACTAAATGGAATGTGATTGTTAAGTGATTTTGATTATATATGTGATGTCTATAAGTCAAGTTTTATTCTAATATTTAATACATGCTTAGGAGCTGCTCATTGTGAAGTTCTGTTGCCTCTGCACAGGAGTTTATAAGTTGTTCTTTGCCTTTTGAACTAGTTTGTTGTGGGCCATTGATCAAAATAGGAGTTTGGCTAAGTTTTTGTTACATGAGATTAGGGGCAGTGGAGAGAGGCTTTTGGGATTTTACCAAATCAAAATAAATTTTTAGGTGAGAGCTTATGTCTCATTTGTCATGATCACTGTAGGTTTGGTAAATTCGCAATGCATATCATATTTGTATGTAATCACTTTAGACTAAATTCCACTAAAGATCCTCCGATTTTTAGGCATTACTGGTTTTAATCTTCAACTTACAAGTTTACCATAATAAGTCCTCCAACCGCTCTAAATTACTACTAATAGTCTTCTGAGTTTGAGATGTTACCAACTTTGATCCTCAACTTACAAACTTACCACAATATGTTCAACTTCTTTAAAACTATCACAAATAGTCTTATGTTTTAATTTTTTTAATTTTTTTTTTTGAAAATGAGTCCTAAAAATTGTACTATAATAAAAAATACACTTTTTTAAAAATAAAAATAATAGTTTATTAATATTTTTATTTTAAAAAAAGTGTGTTTCTAATTATAGTACAATTTTAAAGTTCATTTACCAAAAAAAAAAAAAAAAAAAAAAAAAAAAAAAAAAAAAAAAACAGTTGAAGAACAGGATGAATACCATAGCTCCGAATCTCACCACTCTTGTTGGAGAACTTGTTGGTGCTCGTTTTATTGCCCATGGTGGTAGCTTGTTGAATTTTGGGTATTTGCAGATGAAGACACAGAAGGCGATGCAGAGCATTCAAGAATCATTGTTGACAATGAGGAGAAGCAGAATATGGGTGGTGACTTTAGGAAATTAATGGTTGGGAGCAAAAGAAAATCAATGGAGTTTCTAATAAGTGTGTAAGTGAAAATGTCTAACTGTTAGGACTAATTTACAAAAATAAATAAATAAATAAAATAAAAAGTTAAAAACATAGGACTATTGTGGTAGTTTTAGAGAAGTCGGAGGGCATACTGTGATAAGTTTGTAAGTTGATGACTAAAATTGGTAATATCTCAAACTAGAGGATTATTAATGGTAGTTTAGAGAAGTTGGAGGACTTATTAGTAGAACTTACTCTCTACTTTAGTTTCTTAAGTAATCAATTTATTTTTCAAATGTTTTTATTTCTTTTGTTAAGCGTTCGTCTAATATGGTTGCTCATGTATTAGCTAGCATGCCAATCTATCTTTAGGGAGTTGGGTTTGGTTTCATACTCACCCTTCTTTTATCTGTCATGCTTTATGTAAGGATCCAAGTAATATATTAATCAAGTTGTAATTTTTTTTTTTTGAATACAATTGACCCTATTACATTGTAATCAAGTTGTGATTTTATTTTTTCAAAAAAAAAAAAAAAGAAAAGGAAAAGTAATCAATGTATTTAAACATTTTTTGAAGTTGTGTGAATAAAATACACATTTGTAGAATAAGGATTGAATCTAAGAATGTTTTTACATAAATTTATTTATTTATGTTGTTAGCAGCTTGTTTAACAGTAAAAAAAATATTTTTCAATAGAGATATAACTTATTTATATAAGCTACATTTTTTTTTCAAGAAATAATCTATTAATTTTTCAAAATTTTGTCTAGTATTAAAATATTTTTTTTTTTTTGGTTTTTCATATAATAAAATGGGATTTTTAAAATTTGAGATTGTTAGGGTTATGATATATGGATTGGGTCCAGTGGTGTAACTTTGGGTGATATGATTAGACAAGTCCATAAAGAGTTGCAACAATCATTATACAATTCTTATATTATAGATCATGGTTACTATTGTATTGTGAACTCACAACATTCTATACCTGCACTTGTCTTTGGTGAAGCTAACATCCAGTTTTTTATCAAATAATAATTAGCTAATTATGATCAGGTTTGCCTTAAGTCCTTGAACTAGTAAAATTTTGTTCAGAAGAGGTAGTCCATGAACATTTAGAACTCCTATGCCACTAATTTGACTTTTATTTCATCTCCAAAGGTGAGTTGTCCTTCGTAGTGTGAGATATTCTTCAATCTTCATATAGTCTTTATTTCTACTCATATGACGTTACCACTTTTTTTAGATTTTTCCTGTTGGATGGAATAACATAGAATATCAGTTTTTCAAACCCAAATTTGCTTACCTACAGGTGTGATTCATTTCTTTTTGAAATTTCACGCCTTTGAGGTACAGAAAATGTCAACTACAGGTACATAATGTGTTAGCTATAGATACAGAATCTGAACGTTATTTTTGGATCAGGGTTTACAATACAAGATAGACCTTGGTCCATGGTATAATTTGCCATCATTGTATCATGGTCTACCAGTTATACCATTGATCAAGGTCCCCCTTACATCTTGGTCCTAAACGACATTGAATTGTATGTTTTTTTTAATGTGGAATTGAGTTGTGTATTTTTAGTATTGGGACCATGATCTTCCATAATGTAAATTGTGTTTTTAAGTCAAAATACATCACAGTTGTACTAAATTTTAAAAAGATTAAATTGTGTATTTTTAGTATTGGAATTGATTGTAGTATTTGAGAGGAACTTGTGAATACAAAACAAGGTAATCAATTACATATATGCTAACATTGTGTTCGTAGTATACAAATTGTGAACTTTTGAAAGGTAAATTATGAACCTAGGGCATCCTTAATAGCTGAGGTTTTTGAGAAGTTTTTACAGGTGTGATTAGGAAAGAGAAAATGTGAGAGAAGGAAAAAAAAAATAAAACAAAATATGGAAAAAGAAATTAAAAAGAAAAAAAGAAAGATAAAATATGCATGTTAACGTGTGCCCCGCTTGGCGCTTGTTTTGCCGTGCACGCGAAGCAAGCAAGGCATGTTTAATTTTAGTGGGTCCCACCATTCTAATAAAAACCCAAATTTTGTAGGACCTTATCCTTTTTAGTGGGTCCCATCATTCTACAATGTAATAGGGTCAGTTGTATTCAAAAAAAAAAAAAAAAAAATTAATGAGATGCTCTTAGTATGTAAATTGTGTATGGGTTTACCTTGTAAGGTGGACTCGAGTTCACAGAATAATTTGCGATAGTCTACCTTGTAATAATGGTGTAATTGTAATTGGCACATAGTGCTCAGCTCTAAGCCCAAATTAAGAAAGCACAAAACAATATGCTCTCTAATCAATCGGAAAACCAGAAGTCGGCCGGAACCTCAGCGGAGGAGGCCGATCTGCTTCGAAGGAGCACTAAGAAATCGAAAAGAGGAGCCCGTGAGAGGGATGACGAAACAGTGCAGATGGAAGAAGATGGGCAAAACAACACAGTGGCGGACACGATGAGCCTAGCCGAGGAGCAAACTGGTGCGCCGAATTAGACGACGAAAGGTCCAGCAATTTCATTCAGGAGAGCCTTGACCGGAATGAGGGATAGGGTGGATATTACCGACGACGTTTCTGATGATGAAGAAGGGGAACAAGAGGACAACGATCCAGACTGCCCCGTTATCAAACTTACGAAAGAGGAAAAAAGGAGGATGAGGAAAAGGTGGGAAAACACCCTGATAGTGAAGGTTCTGGGAAAAACAGTGGGATATAACTACCTACTAAGGCGACTTAGGACAATATGGAGTCCAAAATCAGGTATGGATCTCATTGCTATACAGAATGGATATTTCTTGGTCAGATTCACCTCAGTAGCAGACTACGAACATGCAAAACTAGAAGGGCCTTGGACTGTCATGGACCACTGCCTAGCTGTTAAGGAATGGGAGCCAGACTTTGATCCCATGAGAGATGCAACTCAGCGACTTCTCGTATGGGTACGCTTCCCTTGTTTACCGATAGAGTATTATGATTACGCTTTTCTGATGCGAGTTGGAGATATGATTGGGAAGGCGAAGAAAGTTGACCACGCAACCAGCATGGCGTCCAGAGGCCTCTTTGCGAGAGTTTGCGTGGAGGTGGATATCACAAAACCACTACTAGCAAGGTTCACTCTCAGAAACAAGATGAGGACAATTGAATATGAAGGTCTTCATTTGGTATGCTTTAAATGCGGAATGGTGGGACATCGAAGAGAAGCATGCAAACTAGCCGAAAAGCAGCCAGAAACTACAGAGGTGACGGAAGGTGAAGATGCTCCGGCAAGCTCCGACGAACCCACGGTGGAGACGACAAAGGGACCAAGATGGAAGGTTGGAGAAGAAAGAGCGCAAAATCAGGGCAGCAACCAGCCGTTAGGGGACAAATATGGCAGTTGGATGATTGCCCAACGTAAACCAAGGAAATACCAAAATATCAGTGATCCCAGAGGGAATTATACCCATAATACGGGGAAGAGAAATGACAACACAAAAGGAAAGGAAGGAGGCAATCAGGGAAAGAGCATCAATCAGCTCAGTAAGGAAGGATTTACCATTTGGAATAACTCGAGGTACGGAGCTTTAGAAAATCTGGAAGAGGAGAACGAAGAGGAAGCCCAAGACGAGGACTTTACAAGGGATAGAACAGAAGGCCCATCAGGCGCCGCTCTCTCAGGAAAAGGAAAGAGGCCCCAAGTCCAAATCACGGAAGCCCAAATCCTTAATGACAACTCGGCGATTAACAGAGCGGCTGAATTAGGAAAACAAAAGGAAACCAGAACACGACAAGGGAATAAACAAACAGACAAAAATAAGAGGCAGATTAATCAAGCAGCGGGAACAGAGGGTCATACGGTGGTTCGGGGCTTTGGGAAAGGAACATGGGTGGAGAAAACAGTGATAAACGAAGAAGGAAGTACGACAGAAACATTCCAGTTTCAGGCCGAAGCAGGGGATCACCACCAGGACCCTCCGGAGATGGACAACAGTATGGACCCCGGAGATGAAGAGGATCCAATGTTGGATGCCATGCTAAGTGAGGACCAGAATTCTGCTGGTCTTGGTGTCACGGAGCAGTGACCTCCTTCTTTGTGCTTTCTTTGTTTTTCCTTGTGTTTGGTTCATATGAAGATTATTAGTTGTAATTGTCAAGGGGCTGCGTCGAGCGGTTTTCGACGAGCTCTCCTCCTGTTGGTTAAGAAAGTCAAGCCTGACCTGGTGGGTTTAATGGAACCAAGAGTTTCCGGCAACGCAGCGGACAAAGCTTGCAAAAGCTTCGGTTTTGATAATTGGATTAGAGTTGAAGCCGTGGGCTTCAGTGGGGGTATCTGGCTAATGTGGAGAAACGACATAAACGTGGAGATCATCGCCACAAACCCGCAATTTGTGCTAACAAGAGTTAGCAAAGGAGAGGACAAAGCTGGGCTCATTTCGTTTGTTTATGGCAGTCCGGCGCATTATCTTAGAAATAAACTTTGGGAAAAACTGTCGGTTGATCACTATCCTTTAAACGAGGAATGGCTAACAGTGGGAGACTACAATGCTGTGACCTGCTTGGAGGACGTGAGCAACAAGGATAACTTCCACAATCACAGATGTACAGGTATGAGACAATGGATTTTCAAAGAAGGATTAATTGATTTGGGTTTTGTTGGTGCTAGGTACACTTGGACGAGAGGAAGAAATGAATAAACTTTCACGGGGGCACGCCTGGATCGAGCACTCTGCAACACGGAGTGGATTGCCAAGCACCCGAAGACCAGGGTGATACACCTAACCAGGGTGTGCTCGGATCATTCCCCGTTACTCATCGATTTGGAAGATGAGAAAGATCATAGAAAGGAGTTTACTTTTCAATTCCAGGCCGCTTGGAGTAGGCACCCAGATTTCCCAAGAATGGTTAAACAAGGATGGAATGCAAGCAAATCAATCATCGAGAACTTAACAAATATGCAGAATAAATGTTCGATTTGGAGCAAAGAAGAATTTGGAAGCATTGAAAGAAGAAAGCATCAGCTCATGACAAGAATCGAAGGAGCGCAAAGAGCAATGGCCAACCACCCGCACAACGGGCTCATTAAGCTTGAAAGAAAACTAAGGGCAGAGTTGGAGGAAGTTCTACACCAAGAAGAACTTAAATGGTTCCAAAAATCAAAAGAAGAGTGGATTAAATCAGGCGACCGTAATACTAGGTTCTACCATGCAGCGACGGTGGTACGTCGCACAAGAGGAAAAATCAAAGGCCTCAAAAACAGTGAAAATGAATGGATTCAAGACCCAGGAACAATCATTAAGCTGATCCAGGACTACTTTAGGACTTTGTACACGAAGGAGGAAGTCATATTGGAATCAGGCGACATAAACGGTTTGTTCCCAAGAGTTGATGAAGGACGATGGACTGCAATGAACAGCCCGATAACCAAGGAAGAGGTGAAAGATGCAATTATGGACATGGCACCCCTTAAAGCGCCGGGACCAGACGGTTTCCACGCTATGTTCTATCAAAAATACTGGAATATAGTTGGGGACAGCATGTACAAGTTAGTCAACGATTTCGTGGTGAGCGGCAATCTTCCGGAAGGGATCAATGAAACGAACCTCGTTCTCATCCCCAAAGTAGAAAACCCTGAGAGGGTCAATCAGCTTAGACCTATCAGTCTATGCAATGTTGCGTACAAGCTGGTGACGAAGGTTATGACAAATAGAATCAAAAGCTTAATGCCGGACCTGGTGTGCCCGAACCAGAGCAGCTTTGTAGCAAAGAGACAAATCACAGATAATATTGTGATATATCAAGAACTCTTGCATACAATAAGATCAGAAAGAGGGAAAAAAGGATACGTGGTTCTCAAGATCGACCTCGAAAAAGCGTATGATAGGCTAGACTGGAGCTTCATCCGGTCAACCCTCGGAGAGGCTGGTTTCAACTCCATTTGGACACGAAATATCATGCACTGCATCGAATCGGCAGGGATGGCGATTCTTTGGGAAGGAAGAAAGATGGAACGCTTCAAACCAGAGCGAGGAGTGCGACAAGGAGACTCCATCTCACCTTATTTGTTCGTGTTGTGTATTGAAAGACTGGGGCATATCATAACCAAAGCTGTGTCGCAAGGACGATGGAAAGGAATTAAGGCGTCAAAAAATGGGCCGCCCATCTCACACCTTTTCTTTGCTGACGATATGGTCCTTTTCGCCGAAGCAGAAGAAGATCAAATCCGCACTGTCATGGATTGCCTTGACACGTTTTGTAAGTATTCAGGGCAAAAGATTAATAAATCTAAGTCTAACATTTTTTTTCTCTAATAATGTGGACAGGCAGAAAGCAGAAACCTTAGTCGAGGTGGCGGGGATCCCTATGACACAAGACTTGGGAAGATACATCGGTGTTCCTTCACTGCATGAAGAATCACCAAGGATCATTGCTAGAAAATCATGGACAGAGTACAAAGTCGACTAGAAGGATGGAAAACGCGCTTCCTAAGTCTAGCTGGACGTCAGGTCTTGGTGCAGTCAGTCCTAAATGCAATACCAACCTACGCCATGCAGACTATGCTTATTCCAAAAGGAGTCTGCGATGCAATCGACAAAACAACGAGAAGCTTCCTATGGGGAGGCGACGGTACGGTGAGGAAAACGAGCATGATCAATTGGAACACGGTCACGCTCCCTAAAAAAGAAGGAGGTCTTGGTATTAAATCAATGCGTAGCCTAAACATGGCACTGCTAACCAAATTAGGATGGCGTTTGCTTAATGAAGAGAACAACACTTGGGCGAAGGTTCTCACCTGCAAATATATGAAATCCGAGGCCCAGGTGGTGAACATAAAGAGGAAGCGGAGTGACTCCAACGTCTGGAAAGGCATCTGTGCAGCAGCTCCAGTAATTGAAAAAGGAGTGATAAAGGTGGTGAAAAATGGCAAAAATACGTCTTTTTGGAACGACCGATGGGTAGGGAACGACAAGCTCCGAAACCATACGATTGGACCGCTTAATAAAGATGCTGACAACCTCAAAGTTGCGGAGTGCTGGAACGAACGGGGCACGTGGGACTGGACTAAAATTGATATAGCGATTCACCCAAACAAACGGTCGAAAATCGCAGCAAAGGTGATACTGAATGACGCTCAGCGGAAATCGCAGCAAACGGAGAAAACGGATAAAATAGGTTGGGGCCACTCAGCAGAAAATATTTTCTCTACCAAATCAGCCTATGATCTGATCAGGCAGGAAAACAGAAACGAAGAAAGCAACGAATGTCACAACATATGGAAACTCAGAGTCCCTAGTAGAATCCGATCCTTCATTTGGCTCGTGAAGCATGGAAGGATAATGTGCAATGCAGAGCGGAAAAAGAGAGGTTTCACCCCCGACGAACGATGCATTATATGTGGAGCAGACAAGGAGGATGTTGATCACACCCTCAGAAAGTGTCCAATAGCGGAGGCAGTATGGACGAACATAAACATAGGAGACAACTCAGGTACGTCAAACCCTTTGGATTTTAATAATTGGCTAACCAGGAATGTGACAGGTACGGGTGACAACCAGAGAAGCAAAAAAAGAAAAGCAAGATGTGCAATAACAATCTGGTGGATCTGGAAGTGGAGGAATGATGTTATCTTCAATGGGACGATCAGAGACGTGAAAGACAAGGTTGAGTGGCTGCACAACCATTTCAAGGAGGTTGAAGGAGCTTTGGAAAGGAATGAAGGACCGACGGCAAGAACGAGAAGAGAGGATAGAAGAGCTCACCCGTGGACACCCCCAGAAGCAGACTGGATTAAAATAAATACAGACGGGTGTGTGAGCAAGCAGAATCACGCAACGAGTGGAGGAGTCTTCCGCAACTCGGATGCTGTTTTCTTAGGAGCTTTTGCGGGGAAGAACGGCATGTGCACACCCCTTGAAGCTGAACTGTGGGGAATGCACACTGGTTTGAACCAAGCGTGGGAGAAGGGATATCGAAGAGTGGAGCTGGAAACGGACTGCGCGAAGGCAGTCAAGCTAGTGAACGGCAGTGAAGATTATGAAGGAACTGCTAGAAACTTAGTGGAACTCTGCAGAAACCTGGAGAAACGAAGATGGGATGTAAAGATTAATTACATTCCAAGGGAACAAAATCGAGTCGCGGACGCTTTTGCTAAGAGAGGCCAGAACTAGCATGAAGACTACAGATGGGTCGATGATCCACCCTTGGATATCATGCCGCTCTTGCGACAGGATGAGATTGGTCTGTTGGACAACGCTACCACTGTGAGGGTCAGCTACTGATCCTGGATTTGTTCCTCCCTTTTACCAAAAAAAAATAATAATAATGGTGTAATTGTAGAGAATTTTAATACATAGACTTTTATTTCTATTTCCTCACTTTTACTTTACTAGCACGTTTCCTTTGCGATGTACATACTAAAGATTATAAAATATTGAAATTATGTTATGATACTAAAGGTTATTAGAGTTAATAAATTTAATGTATAAATATAAATATGTAGCCAAAAATTTTGTGGTCTATTGGCACTCGATTAACACTCCCATGTAGAAGGGAGTCGGTTTGAGCTTCTGTGGAGGCGTGACTGTTGACTCAAAAGTAGTTATGAAAACAGATACAGTACTATATTTTAAACTACTCAAAAAAAAAAAAAGTGATATGTAAGCATTATTTATTTATGCAAGAACTATGTTCATTAGTTACTATATATATATATACACACACACTGTAGACTGTACGTATGGAGTATATATGTATACGAAAATAATATTTAACTTAGGGTCACACTTATTCGTGAGACGGGTCGGGTCGGGTCAAAGCACCATGCAAATGTCATACTTATATGTGCAAATCTCATACTTATATGCTCAAATATAACACTAATCAAAAATACAATTTTTGTTACTTATAAGAGAAAAAGTAATACATTTTTCATAATAAGTAATGTTGACAAGTGCCTCTCACTTATAAGGGCAAATATAATACTTTTGAGGAAAAAAGTAATACTTTTAAACCGAAATGTAAAAGTATTGTATTTTCCGTAGGGTGTGTTTGGAAACCCGGAAAATGATTTCTGGAAATCATTTTCCAGATTTTTGGTGTTTGGGAAGAAGGGGGAAAATAGAGTCAATGGAAATGAACTTCTTGGTTAATGGAAAATAAGCCCAATTTTATGGAAAATGACTTCCCCTTTTTTTTGGGGGAAGTCATTTTCCAAAGTTTGCTTCTTCCTTCTCATTTGCTTCTTCCATCTCCTTAGGCCTCCTAAATGCTTTAACTTCTTCATCTTCATCCCATCTTTTTGACATCTTCAACTTTTTCTTTTTCTTTTTAAGTAATAATTTATTTTTTTATTATGAGATAGATATTATGAGTTTTATTTTTTTTATTTGACATCTAAAACCAGTCGGCCACTTTTATTTTTATTTTATTTTTTATTTTTTTTATGAGATAGATATTATTTTGTTGTGATTTTTTTTTTTGTGAATATTTTATTTTTTGGATTGTATATTTGTTATAAATGTTGTTACATTTAAACAAATTAATTAAAATATTCAATTATATAATTTTGTTCATTTTCCTACCCATTTTCTGGAAAATGAGCCAAACACACCAACACAATTTTCTGTTTTGCAGCCAAACACAAGAAATAAAAATATTTTTTGGAAAATGACTCATTTTCCTGCTTTCCAAACACACCCTAAAAGTATTACATTTCTACTATACTAATAAGAGCCAAAGAGAGTTAGGCCTAAAATGGGTAGAAAAAATGGCGGTCAAATCATTTAATCAAATGGATGGTTCAGATGAATTATTTAATCAAATAGATGGTTAAGATAATTCAGATTAATATTATTAATAGAGATTACCTAATTTAACCTTACTTTTATGATTATCCGTTAAGTTTTCCGTTAAATATTTTCTTCTCCGCTAATATTCCGTTAACTTTTAACTTACCCATTAATTTCTATAAGAAAGGTCTTAGGTTCGAACCTCATCTCAATCAAATTTGACATAATTTAGTTTCTCACTCTATTTTACTCTTATTAAATTAAATAAATTAGTAGCTACAACAAAAAATGATACATATGTATTTCTTTAATTTATAATTATGTGTCCATAATACCTTTATTTGAAAAAATTATTCATTATCAAAAAATTAAATTAAATAAGAGAAATAATTTCATTAGTTATATTGTCTTTATTTTCTCTTATGCAAAGATTTTTTACATTCAAATTTATCAATTGATATTCATTACATTGTACATCATCTTATTTTTACAATATCTTGTAATTAAATATCAAAGTTATAGTGCAAAATAATGTTATATATTTATTTACCAAGTATTTTATTAATACTACGAAATTTTTTTTAAAAAATAATTTGAATCTAATTATATTAACTACTTGGGGATTGGTTGACAAAGAGAGTACTCAAATAATAACCCAACAAATTGAAGCGGAATCACTCTATTTTACTCTTATTGAATTAAATAAATTAGTAGTTACACCAAAAAATGATACATATGCATTTCTTTAATACCATGGAAAAAAATAAAAAAGAATAGTCTGAAACCAATCATATTAACTACTTGGGGATTTGTTGACAATGAAAGTACTCAAATAACCCATTACCCAGCAAATTGAAGCGAGAAACTACCTTTTAATATATTTGGAATACATAATATTTTAAATTTTCAAATTTTTATTAATTTATTTAATCTTTTTTCTTAAACTAGAGATTTCTTTATCAACAATAACTCATTCAACAATAATAGTTGAACCAAATGAACCCCAAGCAGAACACATAAAGGAAAGTCCATAGCCTCTATATCATAATCTTATTGCATGACGTTGTCATCTATGCTACCAACAATAACCGAATTGCAAATAACACACTACCAACAAAAAGGAAGAGAACAAATACTAAAGATGAAGACAATGACAATGTTACTCAAAAGAGAATTAAGAACACTTAGAAAAATTCAAACTAAAAGTAGTATTTATTTAGACTATCATTTTTAGACCAAATATTTAGACTATCGATTTTACAAGGTTGCAAACATTTATTTTAATAATAATTATAATGAATTTTCTATATTATCTTGGATTCATATATTTTGAGTTAGATATTTAAATAAAAGAATTCGACATTCAATTACCCATGTATAAACTTCTCTTATATAATCTTTCACTGATATACTTTCAAATATTTATTTAAATATAAACATTGGGCATTAACTCATTCGCGCAATGCGCGTATAAAACTAGTACCCTAATAAGTAACAAAATTTTTATTCCTGGTTAGTATTACATTTGAACATATAAGTATGGCATTTGTGCATATAAGTGTTACATTTACATCTTGACCCGACCCGTCTCACCCGGTATCACACAAGTTTTTGCCTTTAACTTATATGTTACGAAATAATTATATTGATAATAAAATTCTAAAATATAAAATTAATATTTTTAAAATAACTTTAGTAATATTCCTCCCAAATAAATAAATAAATAAATACAATAAAAGTGTTGTAATCTGGCTTATCAATTAGCTCAGTTCTCGCGTGGTGATTGCCAGGTAATTGCTTAGAGATTATATATATATATATGATAATGTAGTGTAGAGAAGGGAAAAATGAGAAGAACAAGAACAAGAACACAAGATGTAGAGCAAAATAACATGGGATCTTCAAGATCATTTCATTAAGCCTTCACTATCAATTTATACTAGTTCATACAACCTTTCGTATCCTTAACATAACAATATAATAATTAGAAGGCAAAGGAAGAGTCTTCAAGTTTAATGGCCATTATCAATTTATTTATAACACTCCCCCTTGGCCATTAAATAACTATACTCATGCCTCGTTAAAAACCTCACTAGAAAAACCCTGTGGGAAAAATCTAGTCGAGGAAAAGAGTACACGAAGTATGTTAAACCATGTGTTGCACCGGTTGCCTCATTAAAAACCTTAGCCTAAGAAAATCCAGTGGGAAAAAACTTAGCTAAGGGAAAAAGAGTACAACCATAAGCCTTCCGGGCACAATCTTCAAGATTTATCTAGGGTCTTCAGGAATCAGGACTATCCACTCAAGTGCACCTATATTAGTTGCCTCATTAACAACCTTAGTCTAAGAAAACCCAGTGGGAAAAACTTAGGTAAGGGAAAAAAAGAGTACAACCATATGATTTCGGAGCATAATCTTCAGGATTTCAAAAGTCTTCTTGGATTGTCCATTAGAGGTTGTCGCTCCCCCTGAAGATAACAATCTTCTAAGCTTACGCATTCCAATTTTATAAACATATTACTCAAAATTGGATGCAGGCAGAAACTTAGTGAACATATCTGCCAGATTGTTCACGAGGGCGAACTTTCTCAACAAGAATTTTACTAATCTTCTGGAGTTCATGTGGGTAGTAAAATTTAGGTGCAATATCTTTTGTAAGGTTCTCATTAACAAACCTATTACTTGCTTGGGCAACACAATCTTTATTTGTCCACCTGGGACATTAGGGGTAAAAATATAGCATAACAAGTTTGGGACTTGGCATCATGGGGATCAAAATAAAAGAGCCAGTACCCAAGTAGCCCGCCAAAACCACGTATTGGTTTCTCACATAAATATCATAATCTTTATACCTCGAAGATGCTAGAGGATATGTTAAACATCATTTCAATATTTCATTGTAGAGGGAGCACTAAACGTTGCTAGCAATTTCATCGCAAATTCAATATCATGCCTGATGCGACTATGGAACTTCTAGTTCCATAATAGTGCTCCAATAACAACGATAATGGACCTCCAGTCCCAAAATATCCTTATTATCATCTTCGAGTCTAAATAGTCCCTTATCTACTTCAAGAGATTATTGGACTACCGTTAGTGTTATAAGTAAATGATACTTATCCATATAAAACATCTTCAGGACATTTTTTTTTCAAGTAGGCTAACTAGTATATAAAATTCTTTCAAAGAGAATCTCAATCTTCAGGTCGAGGCAATACTTGGGTTTCCGATCCCAAGTCTTTCATTTCAAAACTCCGTCTTTCGGCATGAGCTAATATCACCAAGCTCTTTATGTGCTTCAATAACATATAAACCATCAATATCGACTGAGAAGATAAAATAAATAATAACTTCATTAGCAATTCTTTAACGAACACATAATGGTACATATTATTTTCATATTCCTTCTTCGGGAGGAAAACACTTAGTCAATAATATTCAAGTCATAAAAAGACTTTAGTAATTTAATGATACATGTTGCGATTTTCACTTTCCTCATTTCAAAAGTGTTGAATCCATCAGGGATTTACAGATAAATATTAGCATTTGATGACCCATAAGCTTGCGGTCATGACATTCGTCAACTGCATATCTAAATTTACAATTCACTGCCAATGATGTTAATTAGCGGAATGTAATGCCATATGTTGTGGGAGAGTACATTTGATTAAAATCGATTCAGGGTCTCTGCGTAAACCCTTAAGCTGCCAGTCTCGCTTTATATCATACCACCAAATTGTTTGTATTTCTCTTTTGTACAAACACCCATTTGTAACCTGCTGGGTTAACATTAAATGGTGTACATATTATAAAGAGAATACAGTTTTAGCGAGCTGAGCTGTACATGCCTTAATTGCTCCTTTATACATTAAAAAATCAGGGCACTACTGGTGCCTAGCTCTGGATCCAGATTCTTATATATTGAGAGGAATTTATAAGGCAATTGTGTTGTCGACAACTATAATATTTTTCATAAAATCTCCCATAAATATAAAATTCATGGCAATTTCTAAATCAACCAGACTCTAGCCATTTCCCAGAGATATTTTTATCTTGTTGTTCCGCATCCCCAATATTATTATTTTGGGTGCACCTGTAAATTTATTGGGGGTTTTCGCCTTCTGGACGAATGTCTTCAAGACATACTTCTTTAAGAGATTTCAAGAGTGACGGAATTTTCTACTAGCTAGATTTACCTTTCCGCGGATTCTTGTCTGTTATACCAATATGTCTCCATGCTTCTAGCGTCAAGGAGCATTGGTAAATACATATATGGTCCAAGTTGGGAGAGATAGATGAGACCTAGTCACTCTTCTTATCAGTATATATATTGGCATATTAGATATCTTCTGAACTTCTAGTTCAGTTTACCTCTTCTGAACTTCTAGTTCAGTCTACCTAATACGTGGGTTTAAATACTGAAAATCTTTTTCATAAATCATTATATTCCATGAAATTTCTCGGCATTCTATAAAATTTGGGCTTTTATCTCCCCCTAATGCCGTGAAACGATCTTCATCAAGTGTGCAGTTAGCGTACCTAATTATATATATTGATCTCATATCATGGGCTCAAGTATTTAAACAACAGACGGAGGCTTTGATAGCCCTTGGAGGTACGCAATGGCGGTGATATAGTAAAATAGACTGCACACTATGAACAAAACGCAGACAGGGAAAAGTTTGATCTTATACCACGTATTAGGAGCTAGGGGGAATAATTATGATATGCAGTGGGTCAGATTCTGATAGCATATAAAATTGATGTCCCGAACAAGAAAATACATAGTTTAAGAATTTTCTTCCACAAAATATGCTTTATATAATATGCACTCGAAGGAATCTGACTCAACAAAAAAAATATTTTCCCAAGGCAACTCACTAGCTCATCCCATATTATAATATCATTTGGGTCTTTAAAGCCTTTAAACAATGTACCGCAACATATGAAGTACCCAAAACATATACGCAATCATCTATGATCAAATATGAAAGCATACATATCAAATGATATTATAAGGGTACACAATAATCATAGGAAAACTGGGAAGCTTGTCAAATAAAATAGATCTTCCAGATCTCTATCCTCAACTATCCATTAGTTTCACTCACTGGTTAATTTTCTTCGTGCAAATTCACATGATATAATTCACTCCCTCATTTGCTTCGAGCAAACTGATATGATATGATTCATTCATTCGTTTGCTTCGGACAAACTGATATGATATCATTTGCTTCTATATTTCAAGCTAATAACATTTAAAACAATCATATCATGTATGTCATAAGTCAATGATCATTCTAATAAAGGGGTATACCACTCCTTAAATAACACAGAATTGCACTAAGACATATTCATAGGGAGATTCGATATCTTGGCATCTTAAAATTAGTCAAAGAAAGATTATCATAATTTCTTGATAATAGCAATCCTTCCAGGATTGATATAGGATTTTTGGAACAATTTCAACCTTGAATTAGCAATCAGCTAATTGCATACGAGGGTCACGATTTCATGCATGAGAAAAAAATTTCATAAATAAGCATCAAAACTAAGGGAAGTAACTCCAGGAAGTAAGATTAGAAAGGTAAGCTTAGAGAAGTACACTTCTGAATAGTAAATTTCAAATAGTTAAACCGAGTAGTAAAAATCAGCAAAGTAAAAAAATCACTTTGCACTCGTAATAATTTGCATCCAAAAATAACTTTGCGCTCAAAAACACCTGTGGAGTATATGTGTACTTCTCGGCCATGCAATAACTTTTTGAATATCGTGGCCATAAACTAACTTCTCGAGTGCTTCAGGCATGAGCTAACTTTTAGATGCTTCAGGCATAAGCTAACTCCTCAGACGTGAAATATTTTCATGCAATACTCAAACATCTTCATCAATACCTCATCATTTCATTATCATCATTTATTACAGTATTTGCTTCAGGCAAACTAGAATCAACAAGATGACCTGAGACTCATTCTTCGATGACAAAATGCTTTGGTGTGCGACACATAAGGACCAAAGCCCTTCACACCCACATTGATAGCAAACTTCTAGCTAGAATTTTGCCTCAATAAGTATGGTCGTCATGGATTATCTTGATCACTTTGCTTCTTATTTTTTGAGCTCGAAACTCATACCACACCAGTTATAACCTCGACCTCAACCCCTTATAAAGTTGCTCGATTGGACAACATTATGTGCTTCAGGCACTAGTGAAAAACCAATCAGACATGCATTTTGATTCTTCATCAACAACTAGTTATGGTTCTTAGCCACAATGAGTGCTAAAATTAACTTAGAATGCTTCATAATTTGTTGTCTTGTACTGCTGCTAGAGTACATGGTTACTCGCATGAAAAGTATACATAGTATTTTCAAATAAGTATTTATCTGAAACTTCCTGTTTGCAGAGTTTTAATTGCGAGACTATTTTATGCAGAGCTAAATTATAGTCAGTTATTGACTTATAATCTTAAAACTCGAGAGTAAAAGCTAGTCAAATTGTGCTAATGAAGGACAATTGATGACTATTGGTCGAAATAGTCCTTCAGGGACTTCTAATCAAATACTCATTTTTAAGGTCACGGTTCAAGTGGTGACGTATGAAAAAGAGAGCTTTTACCTTCTGGGTATCAGTGCTCTGTGACTTAGCAACAAAAGCTTGTCTCAATTCCTTAGATACCAAATGTATTCAATATCTAGAGCCCAAGTTTAATAATTGCTTCTACCAAAAGAGAGTTTAATAAAACCACATTTGGCAATGGAGGACATGATCTACAAGATCATCATTTTCATGTAACTCTACGAAGCAATGTGTGACAACAATGGGAAAAACCACTATTTTGAATACATGTTCAAACAATGGATGAAGAAACACCATTTTACAAAAATATGCGTATATGTATCTTAGTATTCTAATGCAAATATAGCAATCCGATACAAACATAATAAGAATCGATTATGCATTCGATATCCAAAGCCATAGAACATACATGAATACATATACATACAATTTGGTATATAACCACATGTATTTACCATTTTCAAGCATCATGGTTCATGTAGAGCTTAATTCATATCCATGATTCAAGAGGATAAATCAAGAGAATTTATATTTACAAACCCATATATTTACCCCAAAACTTTAACCATAGCTTGATGAGGGGTTCATATACTCACAAGTAGTTAACAAACATGGAGTATTATCACACTAATTATCAGAAGCACACATATACAGATAATAAAATCAAAAAGGGAGAGTACTCATTTCGTAGACACAAGGATTGGGGGGTTCCAATTCATATTGGAAGGCAATATGCACAAACAAAGTCATAGATTTCATAATTAAAAGCACAAGACAAGATAGGAAGCATACCGTTCACCGAAAATCACGATAGAGACTCGTGCTGATAACGTGTTGTAATCTGGCTTATCAATTAGCTCAGTTCTCGCGTGGTGATTGCCCGGTAATTGCTTAGAGATTATATATCTATATGATAATGTAGTGTAGAGAAGGGAAAAATGAGAAGAACAAGAACAAGAACACAAGATGTAGAGCAAAATAATATGGGATCTTCAAGATCATTTCATTAAGCCTTCACTATCAATTTATACTAGTTCATACAACCTTTCGTATCCTTAACATAAACAATATAATAATTAGAAGGCAAAGGAAGAGTCTTCAAGTTTAATGGCCATTATCAATTTATTTATAACAAAAAGCAACATAATTTAATAATTTATGGACCTGTACAAAACAATATTTATACTTTAAAATATGTTACTATAAATAATATTGAGTTAATACCTAATATAGTCCTCGACTATAGTGGTTTTACTCAAATTAGTCCTAAATGACTGTTTGTGCTCAATTTAGTCTTCGACTTTGATGATTTTACTCAATTTAGTCCTTTGTTAAAAATTCTGTTAGTGAACGGTTAGAAATAGGGTCTTAATGGTAATTTCTCATCATTCATCCCATTTGGGATGATTCCTTCTTCTTCCCCTTATTAAGATTCACGCAGAAATGCAAAATTTCGTACCAAATCAAACTTCAACGCTAAATAAATAAATACAGAGTAAATAAATATTTGGGTACAAAAAGTTACATTTCTGCTTGGATCTTAATAGGGGGAAGAAGAGGAATCATCCCTAATGGAATGAAGGATGAGAAATTATCATTAGGACCCTATTTCTAACCGTTCACTAACAGAATTTTTAACAAAAGACTAAATTGAGTAAAATCATCAAAGTCGAGGACTAAATTGAGTACAAAAAGTCATTTAGGACTAAATTGAGAAAAATCACTATAGTCGAGGACTATATTGGGTATTAACTCAAATAATATTTTATATAAGTAATATTTATATCTAAATAGTAAAATAATCTACATGCCCCTTAAATTTTGGGTCCGGCGACAAAGCTTCCGGCGAAGAACTACTGCACTCAATCTATTGGCGAAGGTCACCACTCACCATAGATGAATACCAGCGAGGAATTCTTATCTCCAATATCATTTGCTTTTTGGGGGTTTTTTTATTAGTTGATTTCAAAATTTTTCTGAGTGGAGAAACCATGGCCGGAAACATCCCAAAATCTGGAACCTTGGCGATCCATCTTTTCAGGAAGGTCCGAGCCGTCCAATACGGGTCGCCCCGACTCTTGCACCACGGGCCAGACACTGTGGAGGAGCTTCTCGATAGGCACATCGTCAAGGAGAAGAAGAGTCTCAACGACGACGATAATGAAATCTTGACCCGCCAGCGGCTCACCAGCACTCGCCGCGAGGTGCTTAGTCTCTATAGGGACATCATCCGGACTACCCGATTCTTCATGTGGCCCGACTCTCGAGGCGTTCTTTGGCGTGATATTCTTAGGGAGAACACCCGGAAGGAATTCGAGGAGGCCCGATTCGAAAAGGACCCGGAAGTTATCACGCGTTTGCTGATTGGGGGTCGTGACGCCCTGCAATCTGCGCTTGATAAGCTTGTTGAGAAACAGAAGCAAGAGATCGAAAAGCAACAAGGCAATTCAAAATCTTCTCCAATTTTTTGGTAATATTTTTATATGATTGTTTGATTTTCTGAATGAAATTATTCCTGGAACTATATCTTTTGTCTTTAACTTTAATTTGAATTGAATTTTCATCTGTAAAGGTGGAAGTGTGGAACCTTTTATGGGTTTGCATATGCCCCCTAAACTGCTCAACTATATAAGATTTTAGAAAATTCTAATATTTTCAAGGATTTATAAATTTGTTGCACTGAAAATATTTTCAATTTTAGTGTCTTAATTTTTTTTCCCTGTATTTTTAGGCATTTAGCTAAACATTGTAGTCCATTACTGAGTATGGGTATAACGCAATGAGGAGTAGGATTATTATGTGCTTTCCTTTTCTAATAAATGGAGGGTTGTGTGAAGTAATGCGCCAGTGTGCTCAGATTTTGAAGGATGAGTATGGAAGCTCACCTCTGTTTAATTACCTTCTTAATGTAGCAGCCTGAGAAACTAACTTTTCATAATGTAGCAGTTTTCACTGAATGATGGTTTTCCACAACTTTTGATGGTGGTTAAGTCCTTGAATAAAAGGTTAGTCAAGGGTGTGACAGCATCTGAGAAGTCAGTTTTTATTTTACATTCTTATGGTATAATGTATTTGCCATTCCAGCAATCAGCATTGCATATTAGTCTTGTGATGACTAAAAATGATTGTTGCAGTTTCATTTTGAATAAGTTGTCAAACTCTTACCTTCAGAAAAAAAAAAAAAAAAAAAACTCTTATGCATTTTGGGGATGTACTTACCAATGAAGGGAGCGCAAGTAAAGATGCTGTGTTTCTCCGTAATCACATGCAGGGTTGTTGTTGTTGTATTCGAGTAGTATTCCGTTAGAGCAATTTTTAGTATTAGATTATTTGGATTACTTAGCAGTTTGGTTTCTAAAAGGATCCTTTGTGTAACGCATGGGAATCATTGTACCCTCTTATTATTATATGAGGAAGAATTGGTAATAAAGGCAAGTACAAATTTTAAGGGAAGAAAAACCCAGGGAGTTTGGGATCTCAACAAAACCCCAGCCTTTATTCTTCTGTTCAGTATTTTTATTTACATTCCTTACTGAGCTTACAACAAACTCACTGGTTTTAAAGCTTAGTTGGGGTGATTTTCTTGACGTGGTTTTGTTTTAAGCTAAAGAGTCATCTTATTTGTTTATAAAATGTGGAGTGAAAATCTTTGCTTGTATCTATTTGTGTCTGATATCAGATGGAAAACATACAAGAATGAGTAAGTTGCTTGTATATTAACATGCGTTTAGGTGATTGTAATTTACCTTTATTTGATGCCAGTTTGGTTCATAATGTCAACAATGTTTATATTCTGTAAAATATAGGTAGTGATATTATGGATTTGGAGGGTAGGAATTGAAATCACTAACATTGACATTGCTTGCTTGCCAATTTTTACTTGCTGGGAACCACCAAATTTATCCCCAGAAACAAAATTGATTCCTCCTCCATTTATCTTACCATTCCCAACAAGTTAAAGTAATTCAAAGCTTAGAATTTCCCATGGTTAAGTTTCAATTTATACAGGTTTATTATATAATCATAGTGCTTTCCAGTTTGATATTTCTTGGATACTCTTCCTTGTTACCTTGTTCACTTTAAGTAATATAAAAATTTCTTGGTTATGCAGAATGGAATCTCAAAACAAGCATGCTATTTTAGGTTATGACTCTCATTGGATTCCGACAGCAGGTAACTCGGGTTAGGTTAGAGTGAAGTTTATTGATCTCCAGAACAGATTTATTAAGAGGATATGGGGAATGTGAGGGGATCAATGAGAGAGGTTGATGAAATAATGATGGCTTCAAGCCTTCTAAGCGCAAAAGCTTTTTGTAGGGCCATCAAGTATTTAACCATTTGAGTATTGTGCTTTGTTTTTATTTTTTAATGGAATTATGGAACATAGGCATTGTAATGTCACTATTTCCATGTTTGGGAATTTTAAACAGCAATTTAAAAGAAATATTGAAATCGATACTTGGGGAAGCATTTAAAAGAAAAACCTTAGGGTACATTTGCAAGTATATATATTTTTTGAATATGCATATCTGTTAGAAGTATCACACAAATAAATTAAAGTGAAAATGGCTATTGTCATGTTTTAGGTTCAAGACGGTGCAACCATCATGCAGTATGACAACATTTCACAATTCATGGATTATGGCCTTTCAAGAACTCTAAAGCAACGGTTCCTATAGATCCACATGCTCCACTTTTTATAAATGTAAGTATATTCTTTTACTATATTTTTTAAAATAAAATTAATATTCTAATAAATATTTAATTTCTTAAATATTCTTAACGTAATAAATGCAATACACAACCGATAATCCACTCCTCAATAGACTTAGTGCGGATTGGTCTAGTATTGAGCAACAAAAAGACGGTAATAACTTTTGTGGTCACGAATGGAATAAACACGGGAGGAGTTCATACCACCTATTCAACCAAAATTAATATTCCATTAAAACATTAAATCTGCCCCACATGCATAATATACTTTATCTATTAGCAGCATCTAATACTATACACCAGCTAATTGAGTTTGAAATGACTTTAAAAAGTTGCTTCGGCAATCATCAGTTGATTTGTTATTAATTACTATTGCTCCATTTAAATTGTCATTATTCTAAAATTTTCATGTTAATTTAATTCCATTCATAATTTGTTATAGTTTATTTTGTTTCCTTTGCTCCATTGAAATATGATCCGAATATAATAATTTGTAATTATCAGATAAAGTATATTATGCATGTGGAGCAGATTTAATGTTTTAGTGGAATATTGGTTTTGGTTGAATAGGTGGTATGAACTCCTCGTGTGTTTATTCCATTCGCGACCACAAAAGTTATTACAGTCTTTTTGTTGCTCAATACTAGGCCAATTCACACTTAGTCTATTGAGGAGTGGATTATTGGTTGTGTACTGCATTTATTATGTTAAGAAAAATTAAGAAATTAAATATTTATAAGAATATCAATTTTATTTTAAAAAATATAGTAAAAAATTATACTTACATTTATAAAAAGTGGAGTATGTGTATCTATAGGAGACGTTACTCCAGAGTTCTTGAAAGGCGATAATTCATGAATTGTGAAATGTTGTCATACTGCAGCATGATGATTGCACCGTCTTGAACCAAAAGCAGGACAATATCCCAGGACCACATTAGGGCTACAACAAATTCATCCCATGTAAAATGTTGAGAAGTGTTGTGTGGATTGGAGATTGTTATTGGGAAGTGTTTTGTGGCGACGTAGAGTCATGCAAGAATAGGGGATTCGTTGGGAAGAAATTTCTTTAAAGAAGAAGAGAAGAAGAGGAATATACTTCTTTGAAGACAAATTAACAAATGAATGAATTTGAGATGTTTAAATAGGAAATTCATACCTCCCTAGCTATTGAATAGGTGGTGAGACCTGATAATGTGGAGGGGTTGTGATGACGTATTCCCTTACGTTTTGAATGCAACTTTAGCTGTAGTTTAATCATTTTACTTGGGTAAAATTGTGATGTAGATTCAATTTAAGTAAGCTTCTTTCAATTAGGACCGGTAGAAAATGATGTTGCCATGATATCAACTGTCATGTGTCTATTTTCAAAAAAAAAAAAAAAACTGTCATATGTGTCTTCATGGTGATCATAGTTTGACATAAAAGGTGTCCTAATTAATTATGTTTTAGGTGGGGATGGCGTCTAGTAAATGGCTTAATAAAAAAGTATATTATTATTATTATTATTATTATTTTTATATATTTAACCTCTCTTTTTTTTTTTTTTTTTTTTTTTTTTTTTTTTTTTTTTGTTTCAATATGTAGATTTCTAAGACATTGAAAAAATTACCAATGGTTCATTGGTCTTATTTTGAGCAACAAAAGATAGATGAGGATTTTTGGGCTTATGAGTAGAACCATCATGGTACAATTTCAAATAGCAAAATGAATCAATATCAATATTTTCAAAAGGGCCGTATTTTTGCACAAAAAATTTATTAATATAAAAATGATATTGCACAACGTAATATTATCCCTCATTCCACTACCCAACCTTATCAATTGTTTAAGGCGGCACTTAACGAGGTCATAGGGCACGAAGTCTTATATGTACTACTGATTCTACAAATACCAACTATCTTATAGAGATGAGGTTTTGTTTTGACAATGTCACTGGAAATTTGATTTGTAATACAATTAACTTTATCATGTAAAAATAGCTTTATTTTTACAAATGATTAGGACATATCTAAATTAAATAATATAATGTTATTGAAATGTTATTAATAAAAGAAAATTGTAATTTATGCCCCTCACGCACAAATATGCCAATTATCAATGTCGCTCATTAATTATTAGTGATGTAAATGTTGCCCATCAATTTTCAAAACGTGATATATGTTGTCCCTCCCCTAATAAAAAGAAGGAGAAATATTGTTGTCGGCGGGAGGAGAACAAACGAAGAAAGAAAAATGGAGAAAAAAAAACGTGGTCTTCGAACATGAAAAACAACGAGTAACCACATTTATACCACTAATAATTCAGGGAAAAAAGAATATAATATGTCATGTTTTGAAAATTAAGGGACAACATTTGCACTACTAATAATTCATGAGTGACATTGATAATTGGCATATTTGTGCGTGAGGGGCATAAATTACAATTTTCTTTTATTAATAACATTTCAATAACATTATATTATTTAATTTAGATATGTCCTAATCATTTGTAAAAATAAAGCTATTTTTACATGATAAAGTTAATTGTATTACAAATCAAATTTCCAGTGACATTGTCAAAACAAAACCTCATCTCTATATGATACTTGGTATTTGTAGAATCAGTAGTACATATAAGACTTCGTGCCCTCCTATGACCTTGTTAAGTGCCGCCTTAAACAATTGATAAGGTGGAGTAGTGGAATGAGGGATAATATTACGTTGAGCAATATCATTTTTATATTAATAATTTTTTTGTGCAAAAATACGGCCCTTTTAAAAATATTGATATTGATTCATTTTATTATTTGAAATTGTACCATGATGGTTCTACTCATAAGCCCAAAAACCTTCATTTGTCTTCTGTTGCTCAAAATAAGACCAATGGAGCATGGGTTGTTTTTTCTCAACGTCTTAGAAATCTACATATTGAAAAAAAAAAGGTTAAATATATAATAATAATAATAATAATAATAATAATAATAATAATAATAATAATAATAATAATAGTAGTAGTAATAGTAGTAGTAGTAGGAGGAAAGTTCTATTTACCCATCCAAATTTTACTCCTAATATTTCCCGCCATGATTTGGCTAATAATCATTGAGTGTTCATGAATTGGGTGACCCCACTATTATTAAAAACTAAAGTTACTTGTCCAATTAGGAAATGTCAGGTAAGGAATGTAAGATTGGAAGGACTCATAATAATAAAAATAATAACTCACCATATTCTTATTGTATTTGACGACGCTATTACACGCCTTATCAGATGGCCATAGTCCATGAATATACAATGACTCTTTAACCTTTTCCCTTATGCAATTATGAGCTATATGAAAAATTATCCAGGTTGCGAAAATAATATTTTTTTTTGAAAATATTATATAATAAGGTAAAGCTTACCCATAAGAAGGGAAGGAGAGAGGAATTTCTTGGGGAACACTTGGTGATGGAGGGAGAGAAGAAGCCAAAGTGGGGGAGAAAATTTTCTTCGGTGAAAACTTGGTGATGAAGATGGAGGGAGAGAAGAAGTATTTGGCTTTATATATTGTTGAGTTTCTTGAAAAAGAAAAATAAAAATAAAGATAAATCATTAAAATTTGGAAAAATGACACTTTTTCCCCCTATGTTATGTGTATATAACACTTTTTTTCCCTGTGTTATTAAAGTGACAGTTTTTCCCCCTCATTTATTTTAAAAGTAATAATTTTTTCCCATGTAATGTTAAATTGACATTTTTGCCCTTAAAAATAATTATTTCATTTATTTCTATTCTCCAACCAATTATTACTAATATGTATGGAAGATCACGGTTCGATACGAACCTAATCGAACACTGTAGCAATTGAACTTAAATAGTATGGACGGTAGTTACGTTTACGATTCAGAACCGAAAAAATAAAATAAAATAATTGTTGAATTTAGATTACTTTTAAATAAGAAATAAAATTAAAAATAAATAAATAAGTTTTGATTGGCGGTTCAAAATCGAAATTGGAATCGAACCGTACCGATTTATCAAAATAAGTGTTTGATCATTTTCACTATATATGACTGTAGTTCAGTTCCGGTTCAACAATTATTTAATTTTATTTTTTTCAGTGCTGAATCGTAACCAGAACCGTCCATATTATTTCGGTATGATTGCTACAGTGGTTAGGTTCAAACCGAATCGTGATCATCCATACATATAATTAAGTAATAATTTGTTGGAGAAGAAAAATAAATGAAATAATTATTTTTAAGGGTACAAATGTCAATTTAACATTTCAGGGGGAAAAACAGACACTTTAATAACACAGGGGGAAAAAGTGATATATGCACATAACATATAGGAAAAAAGTGTCCTTTTCCCTTAAAATTTTTATCTGATCTTTCAGAATGCGGAAGGTTTGAAATTATAACTTTTATAAAGGATGGTACATATAATATGAATTGAAAACATTGGTCCTATATATATAGAAACATGTAGGTATGTAAGTAACTTCATAACTTCTAGGCATTGCATGTAACAAACTTCTTTAGCTTTTTGAGTTATTTGGTTTATTTTGGATGCCCAAAAGTTCCGGTACTGCTCATTTGGCTATTCGCCACTCCCCTCCCCTCCCCTCCTCTCCCCTCCTCTCCTCTCTCTCTCTCCAATTCGTTAGCATCACTCTTTGTCGTCGTTTTCATAATCTCCAATACAATTAATTTCTAGGCGAAGTAGATTTTGGCCCTGTTTAGTAAATGGCTGTCAGCTAATTGGGTTGGCTGTTTGGATTAGAAGGTATGATTTGCTGATAACATTGGTTGATTGTAAAAAGTTGTTTGATAAATTAGCTGTTAGCTGATAGCTGTTTGGTATAATTTCTTTTCTCAAAAAGTTAATTGAAAAAGCTGATTTGAGTAGCCTTTTGAATTTTAGGCCCTGTTTGGTAAATGACTGTTGGCTGATTGAGTTGGCTGTTTGGATTAGAAGGTATGATTTGTTGATAACATTAGCTGATTGTAGAAAATTGTTTGATAGATTAGCTGTTAGCTAATAGCTGTTTGATATAATTTCTTTTCTCAAAAAGCTAATTAAAAAGGCTGCTTTGAGTAGCCTTTTTAATTTTAGCATTTTAGAGTTACAAAAAGCTTATTAACCAAACAACTAATAGTGGTCAAATAAGCCAAAATTGGCTGATAGGCTGATTATTTACCAAACAGGGCCTTAATATTTTGGAGTTACAAAAAACTTATTATTTACCAACTAATAGTGGTCAAATAAGTCAAAATTGGCTGATAGGCTGATTATCTACCAAACATGGCCTTATATTAATGCGTTAGTGGTTTTACTTCATTTTCATATTGCTTTAAGTGTTAGTGGTTTACAATAAAATTTTTTTTAGAGTCTCACCCAAAGTGTGTGGACTTTGTTTTCTAGTGAATAAGTAGGTAAGTTATGGGGTTAGAGATAATTATTTAATCCATATCTTCAATTCGATCTTTTGTGGTCAATGTCACTTTACTATATTTACTTTTTTTTTTTTTTTTTGAAAACCTTTACTATATTTACTTGAAAGGAAAGTGTTATTGGTATCTTTATGCATATCAAGGTGAAGAGCTAAAGTTGTATTTGCTTTGGTTTGATGTAAATATCTAGTATAAAAGAATACTCCAATGCCAAGGACCTTGTAGTCCAGTGGCATCAAACCCTTCCCTTTATACGGGAGACTCTTGTGCTTCAATAGGTTGAGAAAGTAGTTATGAACAGATACTGCATTGTAATAGAGTTAGTAGCAGTTAGTAGGTCTCTTGTGCTTCAATAGGTTGAGAAAGTAGTTATGAACAAATACTGCATTCTAATAGAGTTAATAGTATTCAAAAAAAAAAAAAAAAAGAATACTCCAACGTAACTATAAAAACTCATACGTACTCACAAACCATTTGAATCTCTTATACAATAGTACAGTGCAAAAATAAATTTCTTACAAAAAAAAAACCTACATTTTGGCATACTAATTAATATAGACAGCCTTCAATTAGTCGATTTTATATTCAATCTCCTATGACCGTCATCAATGGTTATTATAATTTTATAAAAATCGATCTTTTATACAAATCAGAATTATAATTTGATAACCGTATCTTAATTAGCTAAGCCCCACAAGGTCTTTCTTATGTACCTGGTCGATGATCTACTACCCAAATCCTCCAATTGCCATCTTGCTTCATATTAGTGATAAGCACATTTGTTCCCAATTCCCATCATGTAGTTATATCGAAATGATATTGCAATTGTGTTGAAAGGAAAGTGCAGTGTATTATAAAAGAAATTGTAGTTGTGTTGAAAGAAAATTAAATAACAATTTTACATATTTGGGTGTATAATGTCGAATGAAACTGCAGTTATATCAAACAGGAACTACAGTTGTATTGAAAAGGAACCGCAGTTATGTTGAAAGGGAACTACAGTTGCGCAGAACGGATGTTGTTTCAACCGTTTGTTTTCATTAATCAAAACGACGTCGTTTTGATGCACGGTTCACAGTGAAATTTGCTGTGTTTTGTTAGCTTGGGCTATATACCCTTTAGCCAGAGCTTCGTCTTTCACTGTTACAACACGTCTTGCTATATTTTCGGGTAAATTTGCGTTGAAGGGATCTATTTTCCTCATTGGTGTACAATAAACTTTTCACCACACAACTCAAATGCTCATCATCTTAGCAATCTCAATTTCGTCTTTGCAATCATATTCTCCCTCCTTGATATTTTCATCATCAGGGTTAATAGACCTTCGAGCCTAGCCTTCATCCTAATAGTAGCTAGGTTCCTTTCTCTTCAAACATTTCCGTGTCCCTACATCTTGTGTGAGTGGTGGAGGTTGAGATTGATGAAATTGGGTAGCATTGATTCCATGTGTGGAGCGGTTAAAAATGCATAGTAAATGTGGCTTCTTTCTGAGCTATGGCTTAGTGGATTCAACCACGTTAAGCTCGTTTTATGCATTTATATATATATATATATATGTTTGGACGTTTGGTTGCTCTTCATGATTAGTTATAATTCGTAAATAAGTCTTTGGTCTTCCTTAAATAAAACAAATAGATGGATCATATGAATAATACTTCGCCAAGGACCTTGTAATCCAGTGGCGTACTGCACACATGTACTATAGTACTCACTGCAGTCCACAAATTAATTTGAGACTAAAACTTATTGATTTTTCAATATCAAAGCGAGTTTTTTCAAAGCACATCCGGAACTTTCACTATGATGCCACCAGAAAAATTCTTATATATTCCATCTACAAAATATAAATTAGATAATAGAAATAATTGTAGAATGACACAATTTTTATTTAAATATATGTTTACGAAAATTCTGTGTACATGGTGGAACTATTGCCTAATAACATTTCTTTCAAGCACATTAATTCAACCGAAAAATGATAGAAATACTCTTATAGTAATTTCAAACCAATCATGATGCACCACTCCAGAAGAAAACTCGCAGTCACTACACGAAAGTGTACATTGAATAAATCCCAACTCACTCCTATGTATTATACAATTCAACCTTTAAAATATTTTCTCTTCTACATAAACAATAAATGGTTACGTTTTGAAAACAACGTAAAACCAATTCCAATAGCACCTTCTATTTCACACTCTATTATCTCAATTTATAATCAATAGCCAAATTAATTACAAATTAAAAACTACTAAATTGTTGTATGTGTGTATTTGAATTGAAGGTAAGTTTGTATAGTCACCGGTTTTTGTTTTCCGGCGCCATAAGGACCATTTTTGCAAAAAAACAATAATCATGGACCAAAATTGCAAAGTTTGAAAGTCGTGGACCAATTTTACGAGTTAATACCCAAAATTGTCCTCGACTATAGTGGTTTTTCTCAATTTTGTCCTGAACGACTTTGGCCTCATAAAGTAGTCCCAGACTTTTGTGTTATCGCTCAAAATTGTCCTCCGTTAGTTAAGGTGTCAAATGTGTGTTAAGTACAAGGGCAATATAGTCATTTCATGTAGTAGTGGCAATAATTTTTGTTGAATGCGTAGTTAGTTTATAGTTATTCTAAAATAATATCTATTTTCTGTTTCAACAAGACGGTGAAGGAAAATGGGGGCTGTCGTTGCTGTGGCGGCTGAAGATCGTTTGAGTAGAGGAAGGAGAAGAACTAAATATGAAATGACTATATTGCCCCTGTACTTAACACCTATTTGACACCTTAACTAACGGAGGACAATTTTGAGCGATAACACAAAAGTCTGGGACTACTTTATGAGGCCAAAGTCGTTTAGGACAAAATTGAGAAAAACCACTATAGTCGAGGACAATTTTGGGTATTAACTCATTTTACAAGTGCCACTATAGTTGTGGGACTAAAAATGCAAAAAACTCGTATTATGCTACACAACTACTTATTCAATATATAAACTAAATTCCAGACACATTTTGGGGAGGCTTTACAAAATTTTAATTATGAACCACAAAAAGTAATTTGAAAACGAAGTAAAACCAATTCCAATCTGTTGCAGGTATGAACAAACAAATTTTGTCGAATCTACTTATCTACCATTTCACCTAATTGATTAGGGTGAAGTCATGAATGGATTTGATGGGTAGAACAATTCTGAGTAGTTCTTCAAACAACTTTCCCCTAGTTGAAGATATCATGCCTATTTAAATGAAAGTTTGGTTAGTTGGCTTTAATTTGTTGCATTGGTGAGAAAGATAAAGAGAAAAATATCTGAATCACTTTACATATATGAACAAGCAATCTTTGTACATGATTCTATTTCTATGCCAATACATCTGTGGCATCATAGTCAAATTTGGCAAGAAGGGCATGATCGAAAATACAAAGGACAAGGAAAAGGCAGGATGGGCTTGCTCATAGAATTGTTTTTTTTTTTTTTTTTTTTTTTTTTTTTTTTTTTAACATAGTTAGCTTATCAATCAATTTTGTCTTGTTTGACCATTATTCGATGTTTGACTTGGTTAAACAATCAATATGGGTGTTTGATTAATCATATTTTTGTAACAGTTTATTGCTCCAAAATGCTTAAGTTCAAAAAGTTGTTCAAAGCATTTTTTCCGTTCAATTTTTTTGAAAAAATAAATTATACCCTTATGCATGTAATCAACTATCAGCTAACAGCTAATTTACTAAACATCTTTCTACAATCAACTAATACTATCACCTAATTAAACCCACTAACTCAATGAGCTAGTGGCTATTTGCTAAACACCCCTTAATCTTTTTTTTTTTTTTTTCTGCCAATCATTTATATTATATGTATTACCGTTAATAAGTCTTAACTTAAAATGGGTGATCTCTCTCATCATTTTTTGTAGCGGTGATTATGCTAAACACCTTCTGCTTTACTTTATTTGTAGAATATTTTTTAATAAAATTTTTTACCGTGCATATATGGCTTATGGCCACATGCAATAAAATTTGATTTAAAAAATTTTTAAATGGCCATAAACGATGATGGTCAAGCTAGGATTGTTTGATGAGGATTTGGCTAACTCTTTTGAGGGGAGGATGAAAGTGGGAGACAATTATATATGTACGAAGTAGGAAGAGAGAAAAATTTTCAAACCATATGATGATATATATAAATAAAAGAAAATTCACAGTCATCACTCGATGGTGTGTATAGGTAAACCTCGGTCCGACCCTGTGTATTACACGATTTAACCTTAAAAGTATTATTTTCTTTGCATGAACAATAAATAGCCGATTATGGTCTAAAAACGATGTAAAATCAATTTAAATAGCACATTCTATTTCACACTCCATACTCTTAGTTTATAATTAATAGCCAAATTACTAATTAAGGTAGTATGTAATATGTTACACAACTACTTATTCACTAGAAAACAAAGTCCACACACTTTGGGTGAGACTCTAAAAAATTTTAATTGTAAACCACTAACACTTGAAGTAATATGAAAATGAAGTAAAACCACAAACATAAAAGTCTCCTTTGCCAAGAACCAAACTGTATTAGATATTATGAAGATGACAATAATGAGTGATGCTAACCAATCGGACAGAGAGAGGGGAGGGGTAGCAAATAGCCAAATGGACAGTAACGAAACTTTTTGGGCATCCAAAATAAACCAAATGACTGAAAAAGTTAAAAGAAGTTTGTTACATACTAAATATATTTCTTTAGTAAATTAATGAACATGCATATATGCATCAATGGAGATGTGCTGATAGTTGCAGTAATTCTTTTACATTACGCATACACTTCAAAAAAGCTAAGATTCAATTCGATAATTACACAAGGAAGAGAAAATAAAATAGGAATTATTTGAAAACAACAACAATAATAATAATAATAATAATATACTTTTTATTAAGCAGTTTACTTGACGCCATCCCCACCTATAACATAATTAGGAGACCTTTTATGTCAAGCTAGCTATAATCACCATGAAGACATATATGACAGTTGATATCATGGCAACATCATTTTCAGCCGGTCCTAATTGAAAGAAACTTAGGGTGTGTTTTGTAGCCCGAATAATGATTTTTGGAAATCAATTTTTGGACTTTTGGTGTTTGGCCGTCAGGCCGTGCCTGAAAAATGCAGTCAACGCAAGAAAAATGGTCATTTTTTCAAAAAATGATTTCCGAAAGTCATTTTCTGGACTTGGTTTCAACAATTTTTTTTGATCAAAATGGCCACATCTGTTACTTTTTAAAAGAAATATTATTATTTTATATTATTATTATTATTATTATTATTATTTTATATTTTAAAAAAATAATTAAAATGTAAAATTATACAATTTAATTCATTTTCCAAAAAATGAACCAAACACAGAAAGACAATTTTTCAAAAAATAACTCATTTATCAGAAAACATTTTCCAGAGTCATTTTCCTACTTTCCAAACACACCCTTACTTAATTTTTGAATTTGCATCACAATTTTATGCAGGTAAAATGATGAAACTACAGCTAAGTTGCATTCAAAACGTAAGGGAATACGTCATCACAACCCCTCCACATTATCAGGTCTCACCACCTATTTAATAGGGAGGTCGGGAAGGTATGAATTTCCTATTTCAACATCCCAAATTCATTATTTTTAAAATTTGTCGACAAAGAATTAAAGTATATTCATCTTCTTCTCTTCTTCTTTAAAGAAACTTCTTACCAACGAATCCCCCGCATGACTCTATATTGCCACAAAACACTTCAATTCCCAAGAATCTCCGATCTACAACTCCTCCCAAATAATTTTGTACAACACTTCTCAACATTTTACGTGGGATGAATTTGTACTAGTCCTAATGTGGTCCCCGGGTTATTGTCATGTTTTAGGTTCAAGACGGCGCAACCATCATGCAGTACGACAACATTTCACAATTCATGAATTATGGCCATTAAAGAACTTTGGAGCAACGGCTCCTATAGATCCACATGCTCCACTTTTTATAAATGTAAGTATGTTCTTTTAATATTTTTTTTTAAAAAATTAATATTCTAATAAATATTTAATTTCTTAATTTTTTTAAACATAATAAATGCAGTACACAACCAATAATCCATTCCTCAATAGACTTAGTGCGGATTGGCCTATTATTGAGCAACAAAAGGATGGTAATAACTTTTGTAGTCACAAGTGGAATAAACATGAGAGAAGTTCATACCACCTATTCACTGAAAACCAATATTCCACTAAAACATTAAATTTGCTCCACATGCATAATATACTTTATGTATTAGCCACATCTAATACAGATAATTACAAATAATTATATTCTGATCATTACAAGAAAATTATTATTAGTAAATAATAATATAATTATAATATTTGACTATATCCAAATAATTACTTTGTATACGTGGATTGTTGTATGGGTGCCCCCTTCCAATAGATATAAAAAAAATAATTACTTTGTACAAAAAAATGGCGTATAACAAATTATGAATGGATTTAAATTAACATGAAGGAAACAAAATAAATTATAACAAATTATGAATGGAATTAAATTAACATTAAAATTATAAAATTTTAAAATAATGAAAATTTAAATGGAGCAATAGTAATTAACAACAAATCAACTAATGATTGCCGAAGCAACTTTTTAAAGTCATTTCAAACTCAATTAGCTTTGCCGAAGCAACTTTTTAAAGTCATTTCAAACTCAATTAGCTGGTGTATCGTATTGAATTGGATGTTGTTAATAGATGAAGTATATTATGCTTGCAGAGCAGATTTAATATTTTAGTGGAATATTGGTTTTGGATATGACAATATATATAAATAAAATAAAATCCACAATGATGGTGTGTATTAGGTAAACCTCGGTTCGGTCCTGTGTATTGCATGATTTAATCTTAAAAGTATTATTTCCTTTGCATGAACAATAAATAGCTAGTTATGGTCTAAAAACGATGTGAAATCAATTTAAATAACACATTCTATTTCACATGCACTACTCCATACTCTTTGTTTATAATTAATAGCCAAATTACTAATGAATTGAAGGTAACGTTGTATGTAATATGTTACACAACTACTTATTCACTAGAAAATTAAAAGTCCATATACACTTTGGGTGAGACTAAAAATTTTTAATTGTAAACCACTAACAGTTGAAGTAATATGAAAATAAAGTAAAACTACAAAAATAAGAGTCTCCTTCACCAAGAACCAAATTGTATATATTAGAGATTATGAAGACGAGATAATGAGCGATGCTAACCAAAATAATGGATAGTAACGAAACTTTAATTTTTGGGCATCCAAAATAAACTTAGGGTCTGTTTGGTTGGTGGGTTTAGGCATAAGGTATATTTATCAAAATGATTGTTATTGTTTGGTTGATAGGTTTTTAGAATACTATTATGGGTTTGGAATACCCCATTAATGAAAAATCTATACCCTAATGAAATAAGGGTTTCATTTCTCTTCCTCCTTTCTTCCCCAACTATTAATAATCATTCTCATTCCACCCTACTACCAAACATGCAAAATACTTTAACTAAAAGCCATGCATTACCTTTACCAAGTATTTGATACCCATACCGATTCTGATTCCATGTGCGAACCAAGCACCCTAAATGACTAAAAAAGTTAAAAGAAGTTTGTTACATGTGCCTAGAAGTTAAGAAGTTGAATTGGTTACATGTTTCTATATATTAGGAGCAAAGTTTTCAATTCATGATATTACATGTACCATCCAAATTTGAAGCATTCAGCATTCTCTTACTGAAAGATACAAATTTTAATGATTATTTTTATTTTTATTTTACTTTCTCAAGAAATACAACAATATATACATCCAAATACTTCTTCATTATCTCCCAATCTCCATCCATCACAAAGTTTTCACCCGAGAAAATTGATCCCTCCCCACTTTGGTTTCTTCTCTCCCTCCATCACCAAGCTAGTGTTTCCCAAGAAAATCCCCTCCCCTTCCCTTCTCATGGGTAAGTTTTACCTTATTATTATTTTGACAACCTGAATTTTCCATGTAGATCGTAATTGCATAAGACAAAAGGTTAGAGAGTCGTCCACTATTCATGGGTTGTGGCCATCTGAGGCACGTAATAGCTCACCAATACCGACATATATATGACGTCGATTACAATAAGGATATGGTGAGTTATTATTATTATTATTATTTTTTATTGTTGTTGTTGTTATTATTAATTACACGTTAGGTATTTAACATCTTTTTTGTTTCAATGTGTATAGATTTCTAAGACAATGAAAGAACAACTCCTGGTCCATTGGCCCAATTTATATATTAAGGGGGGTGTATTCAATCAAAAGTTTTAAATACTTTCAAAGACTTTTAAAGTGATGGATTTTAATTGACTTTTGCAGAGTTTTTGTAGACTTTCCTAGAATCTTTTAAACTCTTATCAACTTTGTAAAAGTTTATAAATATCCGTAGGTCAAACATTTATAGACTTTTAAAAACTTTTTCATATTAAAAATTTTACAAAAATCATTAAAACTCTAAATTGAATACACCCTCACAAACATTCCATAACTTCTATTAATATATTATTTATAATTTTATTACAAAAGTATATTTTTATAAATCATAAATAAATTAATGCATTGTAAAAAAATAAAAAATAAATATTGATTGTCAAAAATAGAGTATATTAATCTCTCAAAAAATTCAATTTAACACAAATACATATATTAATAATTAATTAACATACAATTATATTAAATTATATTAATTAAATAAAAATTATAAAATATAAATTATATTTTCAAATAGAATATTTACGTATTCTGGAAAAAAAAATATTTGTGTTGTTGTTGCTGTTGTTCGCAACATAAATTTGCTGCGAACAACAGCAAGCTTTAATTTGTTGCGATTGCAGCAATTAATCGCAGCAATTTTTTTTGTTGCGATCGCAATATTTTTATTTTCTCTGAATATTTTGAAACGTACCGTAAAATTGATGAAAAATAATTCTTCTGGTTTAGATAGAGAAAAAAAAAAGTATGTAGAGAATGTTGAAAAGTTTGGGGTTTGAGGGTCGGATTTCATCTATTTAAATTAATGAAGAAAAAGTCTACACAAATTCTATTTGGAAAGAATCTATGAAAGTTAATAACTTTTTGAATACCAGGAGACTTTTGAAAACTCTATAAAAGTCTAAATCGAATACGGGTATACTTTTAAAGAGTTTTGAAAAGTCTGGATCCAATACCGGTAGACTTTTAAAGAGTATTTAAAAGTCTAAATTGAATACCGCCAAACTTTTAAAGTTAGTAAAAGTTTTTAAAAGTTTATGAAAGTCATGATTGAATACACTCCACTAAGTGTAGAAGAAATAAAGATGCCTAACTATATGCATTGATTAATTCACTGTACAGATTATGATATATATATATATATACCTTAGAGTTAGGTAAAACAGACTAAACCACTAATTTAAAATTTGAAAACAAAGACTAGGCCTAATTCTTAAGTCTTAACAAACTCCTCAATACTCTCTAGAAGGAAGTTAATTTATTTTGTATTATTGCCTTGCTAGTGCCGTGCCTATATAAAAAGGAGTCCAAGGCCAAACCTTGAGAACAAATACTATGCATCTTATTCCTCCTAAATGGCACTCCATCCTTTTCCTCTGAAGGGTCCCCTATTGGCATTGATATCACAGGCCACATACTCCTCAAGTTTTCAAGTTCGACATCCAACCCAAAGGGCTTTCACCTAGTTTTATTTGGCCTCATTGTTACAAAAGTTTAAAAAGTCTTCTCAATACACGGATTTTGGCGGCATGAAAAATCATGGCATAGTCCAAAGCTCCCTCAGGGGGATTATTAGTAAGTTTATATTTATTAACAAATAAAGACAAATATTATATTAGAAATAATTAAACTTTTTTATTAGTAATTGATTGCTTTAACTCTTTGTTTTATTTCATTTGGTTGAATGTATGTATAGATTGATCATTGACCGAGGAAGCAATTGAAGCAAAACTGGCCTAATTTGTAGGCAAAAAGGTAGATAAAAATCTTTCGTCCCAAGGGTGGCTAGGACATTGAATCACTCCTAAATCAAAATGCCTACTTTCGGAGGACACTAGGAGCTCATAACCTTAACAGATATTATAAAAGTAAATAAAGTGATCCTAACCCAACCTTTCAACCGACTTTCCCGCGAGAGATGCACTTACAATCGCACTAAGTGTTATGATGTGGTGCTTAGATGTTTGCAGAATTATCTGACTGAGTTAAGAATCTGTTATGACTGCTTGGTCATAACAGATTCTTAACTCAGTCAGATAATTCTGAAAACATCTAAGCACCACATCATAACACCTAGTGCATGCAATTGTAAGTGTTCTCTAGTGGGAAAGTCATGATGGAGGGAGAGAAGAAGTCAAAGTGGGCGAGGTGATGGAGGTAGAGGAGAAGTATTTGGCTTTATATATTGTTGCATTTCTTGTAAAAGTAAAATAAAAATAAAAAGAATCTTGAAATTGGATGGTAGTGTAATATGAATTGAAAACTTTGGTCTTATATATATATAGAAACATGTAACTAACTTCTAACTTCTAGGCACATGTAACAAACTTCTTTTAACTTTTCTGTGTCATTTGGTTTATTTTGGATGCCCATGCCCGAAAAGTTACGTTACTCTCCATTTGGCTATTTGCCCGCAAATTATATCGTGGACCGTGGTCCACAATGCATTGTGGACCGCGGTCCCAAAACGACGTCGTTTTGATTAATGAAACAGACGGATGAATTCGCGCCACTCACTTTCTTTTCATATATACTGCACTTTCTTTTTATATATACTGCACTTTCTTTTCAACACAACTGCAGTTACCTTTCAACACAACTGCAGTTACTTTTTGATATAACTACACAGTTGTATATTATCGAATGAAACTATAGTTATATCAAAAAGTAACTGCAGTTGTGTTGAAAGGTAACTGCAGTTGTGTTGAAAGAATGAAAGGTAACTGCAGTTGTGTTGAAAAGAAAGTGCAGTATATATGAAAAGAAAGTGAGTGACGCGAATTCATCCGTATGTTTCATTAATCAAAACGACGTCGTTTTGGGGACCGCGGTCCACAATGCATTGTGGACCGCGGTCCATGATATAAGAACTGCTATTTGCCACCCACCTCCCTCCTCTTTGTCGGATTGGTTAGCATCGTTCTTTATTGTCATCTTCATAATTTCCAATTCAGTTTGGTTGAAGATTTCTTTGTTTGTGGTTTTATTTCATTTTCATATTACTTAAGTGTTAGTGGTTTACAATTAAAATTTTAAGTGTGTGGACTTTGATTTATAGTGAATGAGTAGTTGTGTACATACAACCTTACCTTCAATTCATTAGTAATTTTGCTATTAATTATAAACTAAAAGTATGGAGTGTGAAATAGAAGCCTAGAAGGTGCTATTTAAATTTGTTTTACATCGTTTTTAGACCATAACCGGCCATTTATTGTTCATGCAAAGGAAATAATATATACTTTTAAGATTAAATCCTGTAATACACAGAATCCAATTGAGGTTTACTTGGTGCACACCATTGAGTAGTGGCTTGTGAGTTTTTTTTAATCAACAAATTAAAGCTCAGCCAACCAAACTTTCAACTACAGGAAAGTTGTTTGGAGAACTACTAAGAATTGTGCTAGCCATCAAATGATCTAAATCCATTCTTGACTTCAATTCACCATAAACAATTAGGTGAAATGATTCGTCAAACTTTGTTTGTTGCGCTCTTACATGCAACAAATTAAATATGTGTAATGTGAGTTTTTTTTTTGTGAGTTCTTCAATTATTCTGATGAGGAAACATAATACTTAATATATTAATTATGAAATGACTGAATTGCCCTTGAGAAAATGACATTAGATGTCCAATTGTAAAGGAAGAACCATAGGTGGCTAGAAACAAAAAGTAAGAGGACTAAAAGTGGTTGATTTAAAAGTTGAGGACTAAAAGTGGCAGTGCCATCAAAGTCGGAGGACTAAAAGTGGTTAATTTAAAAGTTGAGGACTAAAAGTGGCGGTGCCATCAAAGTCCACTGGTATTTACTCCATATAATATAAATGTTTGTCACTGATGTATTGGCATAGAAATAGAATCATGTACAAATAATGCTTGTTCATATATGTAAAGTGATTCAGATATTTGTTTCTTTATCTTTCTCACCAATTGCAGATATTTGCTTCTTTGCCAAGGACCTTGTAGTCCAGTGGCATCAAACCTTTCCCGGTATACGGGAGGTGGTGGGTTCGAGTCTCAGTGGAGTCAATATTGACTCTTGTGTTTCAATAGGTTGAGAAAGTAGTTATGAACAGATACTGCATTGTAATAGAGTCAGTAGTATTCAAAAAAAAAAATCTTTCTCACCAATTAATGCAACAAATTAAAGCCACTAACCAAACTTTCATTAAATAGGCATGATATCTTCAACCACGGGAAACTTGTTTGGAGAACTACTTAGAATTGTTCTCCCCTTCAAATCTATTCATGACTTCACTCTAATCAATTAAAATTTTGTAGAGCCTCCCTAAAATGCGTGCGGACTTTAGTTTATATAGTGAATAAGTAGTTGTGTAACATAATACATACAACCTTGCCTTCAATTCAAATTTAGTAGTTTTTAATTGTAACTAGTATTTTCGCCCGTGCGTTGCACGGAATGGATTTGCTATAATATTTAAAAAAAATTTGGATCGATATACAATTATATAAATTATAACATCGAATATGAGTATGAATAAGTGTATAAATGCAATTATAGTATGACTCTTCCTTGCATGCAACAAATATCACAAAAAGGCTTGACTCGTGCGCCGACACCTGCATGCACGTCGTTTAGAAAATTGGTTGGCCTTGCGGGTTGAATTATGCCAAATTTTCATATTTTTTACAATATTACGCAAACAATACCATAATATTATAGGTTGCAGAAAAATATATATACTGAATTACTACCATTAGTAATTCTAGTCTAGAATTGTATTACGAATAGGACCGTAGAGAAGAATATATATTTTATTAGAAATTCTATTTCAATTTACAATTATATTAGGGATAAGAATTATATTACCATATTTTACAATATTACGCACACCAAAATATTATAAGTCTGTTTTGGGCGGGAAGTTAAAACTGAGGATATTGTTTTTATTAATAATATAGATTGCATTGCAGAGACATATATATGCTGAATTATTACCATTAGAAATTCTAGTCTATAATTGTATTACGAATAGGAACGTAAAGAAGAATATATTTTATTAGGAAATTTATTTCAATTTACAATTGTATTAGGGATAGGAATTGTAATACCATATTTTACAATATTACGCAAACCATAATATTATAGATCTGTTTTGGGCGGAAAGTTAAAACTGAGGATATTATTTTTATTAATAGTATANTTAGCGATAGGAATTGTATTACCATATTTTACAATATAAGGCAAACCATAATATTATAGGTCTGTTTTGGGCGGGAAGTTAAAACTAAAGATATTATTTTTATTAATAGTATAGATTTGGGTATTGATTGTAAATTGAGAGAATGACACGTGAATAAAAGGTGCTATTAGAATTGGTTTCGTTTCTAGAAGTAACTATCTATTATTCATGAAAAGGGAAAAATATCTTTAAGGTTGAATTTTTTTAGTACACATAAGTGGGCTGGGATTTACCCTCTATTCTACTTGTACACAACCTCATATAGTGACTATGGGTTTCTATTTGTTGCGTAGACAGAAGTTGGATAGATCAGAATTGCTACTGATAATTTGAGAAAAATAACAATGAAGGAAACATAGATTTTACGTGGAAACCCCCTAAATAATATAGGGCAAAAATCACGAGCAAGGATAGAAGAATTTCAGTATGAAAAATTAGAGTTACAACTTCTCTCTATCTAACAAGGAAAAAACAATGATAAACAGCTTTGTGTCGGCCGTTTCTTTGAGGACAATATTTTGAGGGAATTCGGTTGTTTGAATGAAGTAAATGAACTCTTGAGGCACCAGCAGCTCAGCCATCTTTTTCAGTGGAGAGGACCTACTTATGCACCGGTGACATATGAATTCTTAGCAACCCTAAACATCAGGAAGGAGGTCAACGATGCTAGGGAGTCCATCTCATTTACTCTCTTCGGCAACCAGTACAGCATGTCCGTTAACACTCTAGGTGTTACCCTCGGTTTCCATGATGAGACAAGCATCTCTATGCCTTACTTTAGAGATTACAAGGAGGACTTTGATTCTGATGAAGCTGCTAGAAGATACTGGAGAAGCATCACCAATAATGCCCCGTACAACTCTTCGAATTTGAAAGCAAAGCTCATAACCCGAAATGCTTTGAAGGCTATCAGATTAGCCTTTGCCATAAATCTCTCCGGCCGAACAACAAACAGAAACAAGGTATACAGGCAAGATTTATTCTACATGTGGTGCATGGAGAATAATATCGGTATCAACATGGGCGTGCAAGCTAGAAAATGGCTCCAAACCCAGCAAAAGGCAAAGGTTCAGACTGTATTCATTGGACCTTTCGTGACTAAGCTGTGTTATGGGTTGGACCTACTGCCTCAGTTGATAGGCGAGAGATCGGATTGTTGCGCAATTCCTTTCACAGTGGGTGAGTTCTTTGCTGCGGAGTTGAGGCTTGGGGGTGATGATGCACCTGATTTGAATGATTCTAATGATGATGAGGATGAAGAAGAGAATGAGGAAGAAGAAGCTGCGCAGGAGCAGGGCCCTACTCCCATGGACTGGGATACAACACAGACCTTTCACAGGCAGCTCCATGATGAGCAGATGACTTTTTAGCAAGAGCAGCGCACATGGCAAGAAGGTCAGTTCACTTCTGTATTCGCACGACAGGATAGGCAGGATGAGCAGTTCTTAGCATTCCAAACTAATCAGAATGAAGAGCTTCTTCGTATGAGAAGAGCAGTTGACGAGAATGCTAGGATGATTCAAGACCTTTAGGCTCAATTTCAAAGCCAGTTCCACCCTCCGTCCTTCGGCGATCAGTGATGCCACCTTAGTCCCTTCTCGATCCTGACTTTTGACTGATAATTGATTCTGAGTCCCTTAACTCTGGTTACTTTGATTGGTGGTCCCATGAGAACAATAGGTGCCCTATGCGCGGGGTGCCGACTTTTATTTCTTTATCTCTTTACTTTACTTTACTTTATCGCTTTCTTTTATCGCATTATTTCATTTATAACTGCTTTAATTTTTCGCATTTCTATTCGAATATTTTTATGCTTTGTTATCTAAGTTTTTATTGCTTTTATATTTCTATTATTATTGTTATTGCCTTTATATTTCTTTCAGTTTATAATAATTGAATAGTAGTCCAAAAACTCTTTTTGTATGTTATGTCTCCATTTCTTATAGAGCATATATAACGGGAGCAGACCTATGCTGGAAGCTAAAGTGTGGAAAAAGGGATGCATACTTGGTTTATCCTCTTATCCCTTTTCTAATTTCAAGCCCCGTTTTTTATCTTTAAAGTGTGGAAATATCTTCTTTATAGCTTTGTGTACTAGTATATTAGAGTTTGCCATAACTAATAGGATTGTTTGATGCATACCCTTTATCCCAGAGCAATTTCCAAAGTTTGGAAAGGAATTTTTATTTTGTCTATCTTTAGAATCCCAGTTTTGATCCTTTACCTTGTGCGTATAGAAACATCGAGGACGATGTTTGCTTTAAAGTGTGGAAAGGATGCACTTCATGCTTAACATGTTTACATGTTTAGTTTAGAAGTAAAGCTCTTGGGAATGATAAGCGCGTGCATTTGCAGTTTTGAAAAGAGAGTTATTATTTGTGTTATCTAGGGAGAAGTTTGACTAGATGCCTAAATTTTTTTACTCTCGAAATATCTTTGAGGAAGTTACTTTTCGCACCCATGAGAGAGTTTAGAGCCAAATAAGTTTATATTCTTGACTGCTTGCATGATGTTCACCTCTTATTTACGTAGGACCTTAGTCAAGGATCTCTCGAAGTGAGAGTGTGCACTTTTTAATTTGAGAAAGATAAAACTAGCAAGGCCCGGAATTGAACTAACCTTGGTAGGGCATGGGGCAAAAGGAGAGCCTTATGGTGAGCTTAATGAGAAAACAAAACCCTTGAATATTAAATAGAAAAAGGCATGAGGGGTTGACACGAGGAGGAGTCAAAAAGGCGAAATGCCAATCACCTAAGAGTTTAAAATTGAGGGAAGCCAATTTGTTGGGTTGTGTCCAAACCATAGTCTTCGGTAAGCAAAAAGCTTTATCTGGAGTCGGTTGTTCACATAAAAAGATCTCAAGAATTGAGAAAATAGAGTTGAGGTGAGCCGCTTTGCTAGGATTCGAGTACCCATTGCACTGACCTTCGAAAAAACATGGATCTCCATGTGAAGTCGGGTGTCTCGATGACGTTATCCTAGGAAGTGAGAAGAAAGAGGGATCGCACTAAGCCAAAAAGCAGTGAGTGGTCCATGCCCCTACCCTCATTTACATTTACGTTGGGCTTTGGCGTATAAGGATGGAAAGTTGATTAGCTAGTGCACATCGTTCTCACTAGTGAAGATCGGCTAGAGGCCTTATTTAAATAAAAGGTGAACCAAAACTTTGGAAATGCATGCTTGCGTATGGTGCGAGGAGTGTGATCCCTTGTTTTATTTATTCATATCTACGAAAGGTTTTTATTTCACGAAAATATTTCTTGAGTTGCTGACATCTGACCAAAATCCTTTGTAGATAACACAAATCATTTCCCCCGTTTCAACAGTCTTAGACACCCATTATTTTGACTTGCTAAAAGCTTTATTTTGCCTAAGAGAGTATCTCGGAGACTTATATGCTTAGAAAGTAAAAGTCTTGCTTGAGGACAAGCAAGAAATAAAGTGTGGAAAATTTGATAAGACTCCGAGATACCCTTATTTTAGGCACATTTTAGGATGTTTTATCGCATCTATAGCATCCTTATCTGGCAAATTATATGAATAAATGCTTGAAAATTACTAACTGGTGCATAAAAGCTATTCTTAGCTTAAAAGAAGCAAAACAGGAGCCCCGGGAGCATATAGGACCAAAAGATGAGCTAAAAGAGCAAACCAAGCAAAAGCGGAGCCCCGGAGGACTGATCTGGAAGGCCACACGCGTGTGAGTAAGCGTAGAAACTTTCCAGAAACTTCCCACGCACGCTCACACGCGTGTGAGTGGCGTGGAGGCGTGATGCGCGAAATTTCTCTAGGGTTGTCATTTCGGAGACTATTTAAACCCCTTTGATGAATTTTCAAAGGAGGATTTTCCAGATTTTTTAGTCTTCATTTTTCTTTGGAGAGCTTTCTCCATTTTTCTTAGTTTTAGATTAGATTAATTCCCATTGTAGAAGACAACAAGCTTGGATTGAAGATCTTCTTCTCTCTAGGTGATCTCTATTACATTTCTATATTTTTAGTTGTCTTGTTCTTGGATTGAATTAGCTTTTACTTTCATTTCATATCATGAGTAGCTAATTTAGTCTAGGGATTTGGATTGTGTGATTGAATATTGCTCTTGTGATGATCTTATTTCTATATCTTGGATCTATGAGTTTGTGTTGATGGATTATCTATTCTTGTCTTTTGATTGTTGTTTTGTTTGGATCTTGTTTGGATTTGGCCAATCTAGATGAGAGATTGAGCTCTTGACTCTTTCATGTCTTTGATTAGAGTTAGGATTTGAAGCTTTACACAATCAAAGTTCCTATGGACTTCTTAAGAGTAGTAGGATGGTGTGTGGCTAAAGTGTTTGATAAAATGTCTCTTAGAGCTTTGGATGCTTGTAGGCACTCCGAAGTCAAAGAAGCCTTAGTACACAATGTGGAAAAGGACTAAGACAACACACTCTTGAATAGACCATATCCTAGCAATCCTAATCCTTGACCTTAGATTCTCACTATGCAATATTCATGAGCACTATCCAATCCCTACCCCTTTTACATATTTTTCCAAAACTACTTTTACTTTACTACTCTCTTGCACTCAAACCAACCAATGAACTACACTCTCACTTGCAATTCCACCCTTCACCACACTCAAATCTTATGCATGAATCTATCTAGTAAACTCCCGAATGTTTGACACACCTCCACGTCCCTCCTTCAAGATCGACACTCGGGAAGTCATTGACCTTCCGTTTTATCATACAAATATCTTTTGACACTCCAACCCTACGCAAAACCGCAATGTCAATGCGTTAATAGTGTGCTTTGAAATTCAATGCATTTGCAAAATGGATCTTATAGAGAATATGAAATTTTGATTTTTGGTGCTTCTGAATTGCAAGTTTCCAGATTTTGCAGTTGCGAAAACGTATAAATTTTAAAGTACTAAAACTTTATTATATTCAGTTATCATGTCCACTTTCGTGGTTTCGATTAGGGTTTGTATTATGAGTGTCTCAATTGTACAATACTACCTGTGACAACTATATACAAACTACAGAAGTATACTAGGAATAGAAGTAGATAATAATAGAAGTCCTAACACTCCCCCGCAAGCTCAGGAAGGCGCAGCGACCTGAAACTTGTCACGAAGAAAGACAAAACGAGGAGCCGACAGAGGCTTGGTAAAAATGTCCGCCAACTGATCTTTGGTGGATATGAAATTAACCTGAAGCTCACCAGCAGCCACCTTGTCACGAACAAAATGATAATCAATCTCGATGTGCTTCGTGCGAGCATGGAACACAGGATTGGCACACATGTACGTGGCACCAAGGTTATCACACCACAGCTTGGGCGGAGAGACCACAGGCATGCCAAGCTCACGTAGCAAAGAGACAACCCAGGTGACCTCTGCACAGACATCCGCAATAGCCTTGTACTCTGCTTCAGTTGACGACCGAGCCACAGTGCGCTGTTTCTTACATACCCAGGACACAAGATTAGACCCCAAGAAGACAGCAAAACCACTCGTGGACTTCCTATCTAGAGGACAGCCAGCCCAGTCCGAATCACAATAAGCATGAATGACCGAATAAGAGGACTTGCGCAGTAGTAGACCCAGATGAGTAGTGCCCTTGACGTACCGAAGAACCCTTTTAAGCTGTGCCCAATGATCGGTCGACGTACGGAGCGTGCATATGCTGACACAAAAGATTAACCGCGAACGACAAATACGGACGAGTGACAGTAAGATATTGCAAGGCACCAGCGAGGCTCCTGTACCGCGTGGGATCTGCATACAGCTCAGAGGAAGCACTAGAAGAACGAGATACATGAATAGGAGTGGCCAAAGGCTTGTAGTCAAACATACCTGCCTGCTTCAGAATATCAAGCATATACCGCTTCTGAGAGAGCAACAGCCCCCCGTCAGTAGCCACAGCCTCAATGCCCAGGAAAAAAGACGGACTACCGAGGTCGCGGATCTTAAAAGCCACAGAGAGTAAATAAGTAAATAGACACGCAACTCCCCCTGAGAGTAAATAAACAGAGACACATCCGTCTTAAAGGCCCGAAAACCCACCGATAGTAAAAAGGTATGCAAACGCGTGAACGACGCACGCGGAGCCTGTTTAAGATCATACAATGACCTCTACAGCAGACAAACATGATCTGGGAAATCAGAATCGGCATATCCAGGCGGCTGACTCATATAAACAGTCTCAGCTAAAGTCCCATTCAAGAACGCGTTGTGCACATCAAGCTGACGCACAACCCAACTAGAAGAGAGAGCCAGAGACAGAAGCAAACGAATTGTAGTAGGCTTAACCACAGGACTAAACGTATCAAAAAAGTCATGACCTGCAACTTGATTGAAGCCCTTTGCCACAAGTCTGGCCTTATGCCGATCAATCGAACCATCCGCCTTTCGCTTGGTGCGAAAGACCCATTTACAGCCCACAGCATTCATACCTGACCGGAAAGGGACAAGCCTCCAGGTCTGATTCTACAGCAGGGCATTGAACTCAGCATCCATAGCCTCCCTCCATTCAAGAAACCGAACAACCTAAGTATAGCAGGTGGGTTCTGCAAGACACATCTCAGCAGACAAAGCAACCAACACCGCACCCTCTTTTTGAGCCCGACTACGTGTCATAGGACCAGGCTCCCGAGACACCTGGCGAGAGGTTGCAGCACGACGGCCACGAGACGGTACCACCACTGGCTGACTCACATCGGTAGGCAACACCACTGAACAAGGAGGAAAAGAAGGCAACCGGGCAACACCCCATGGCGGCGATTGAGGACACACAGCAGGCTGCACAACAGACTTAGCAACAAAAGGAAATACATGTTCATCGAAACGAACATGTCTATAGATGAAAACCTTGTTAGTGTTCAAGTCCATACATCGATACCCCCTAAAAGAATCAGGATAACTAAGAAACACACATGGAGCAGACCGAAAACTCATCTTATGACGATTATATGGACGAAGATGAGGGAAACACAAACAACCAAAGACACGCAGAAAAGAATAAGAGGGCGGTGACCGATATAAGACAGAGTATGGACTCTTATTAGCCAAAACGGGCGTGGGCATACGATTAATGAGGTAAACCGCACACTCAAAAGCATAATCCTAAAACCGAGGGGGAACAGAAGAATGAGCAAGCAAGGTAAGGCCTGTCTCAACAATGTGACGGTGCTTACGCTCAACACGGCCTTTTTGCTTGTGAGTGTAAGCACACGACTGCCTATGAAAAATACCAAGACGCAGAAACTCAGAGTGTAATTTCTTATATTCTGCCCCAAGGTCAGACTGAACAGACTTAATACGACAACCAAAAGAGCGCTCAACCAATGCACGAAATTGAGCAAAAATTGCATATAAATCCGACATTAAACGCATAGGATAAAACCAAGTAAAGCGAGTAAAATCGTCAATAAAAATTACGAAATAGCGATAGCCATTAATAGAAGTAACCGGGGCAGGACCCCAAATATCAATATAGACCAAATCTAAGACATGAGTACTAGAAGAACGAATACTGGAAAGAGGGAAACACGCAGATTTTCCCATTTGACAAGCAGTACAAATAGAATCTAAACGACTAGAAAAACTAACTAAACAAGACTTTAATATATGACTCTGAGCACGATGATGAGGATAACCAAGACGCCCATGCCACATAGAGGACGACGCCCGAGCCGAAAGAAAGGCAGATACCACGGAGGAGGACCGCTTTGGTGCGGATATCCTTCACAACAAAATAGGAGGGGTAAAACTCAAAAAACACACGATTCTCAGAAGCAAATTTCTGAACAGAAAGTAACGACGCAGACAAACCAGGAACATGCAAAACACGAGACATTTTAAAAGAAAGAGAGGGGTAGAAAACGATGTACAGCCAACACTAGAAATAGGCAAGGCCTTACCATTACCAACCCGGAAAGGGTCAGTACCAGTGTAGTCCTCAGTCGCAGTGAAGGAACGAGCATCCAGAGTGGCATGCACTAGTACAAAATGGGGCAAAGAAATATTACTTTAGGCTACCCTTCTTTAAACAAGGGTAGTGTATTGTAAAAAAAAAAGGGACGGTGGCATAATTGTAAATAAATGAACAAGAATCAGCTACCCTCTTTAAAGAAAAGGTAGCGATTTCCTTTTTAAAAAAAGAGAATATAATATTCGCTACCCTTTCATTTAGAAAGGGCAGCAGATAAAAAAACAGATCTAAACAAAACCACAGGGCAACCCAGATCTGGAGATCAACTCTCTCCTTACCCTTCTTCTCCGCGCCGCTCATCGGCTTTCTCCTCACCTTTCCTCTCCTCTCTCTACCGTCGACACCGCCTTCCTCAGCCTCCAACACCGCCGCCGACACCACCTCTCTCACCACGCCTCCATCAACCGCGTACTTCGCTGCCAACAACGTCTCTCTCACATCTCACAACTGACGACGCTGCCACTATCTCCATCGCCCCTCTCATCAGCCACCTACCACCATCTTCACCGCACTCTTCTCCTCACCGCCGCTGACTCTGCTTCCGCGATCGCCATCGCCGCCAGCTGGTCCTCCGAACTGCGTAGGTAAAATTATTTTTCTTAAAATTAATATTTTTTAAAATTACCGTTGTGATAAATATCAGGTTTTTTAATATTAATATTTGTTATTTCGAATTTTTATTTATTTGTAGTTATTTCCTTTTGTTTAATCAAGAGTAGTTAATGGATTTTGAGGAACTGAAGGTTTATTTTGAATTTGTTATTGAAACTATTATGCTTCAGTATATTTTGAGTTCTTTTTTATAGCAGACTTTCAAGTTATTTCTCATTTGTTTATGGAGTTCTTATATCAAGAGGAACAAATTGTCTTATATCTTCTTTAGTTCTTTTCTTGATAAAATTGATTCTCTGTTCTGTCTATGTATGGTTATGTAGTGAACCTCTCTGAACATATTGACTCCAGGTTTTAGATTGTTAGATTATAGACACCCATACATGTTATTACTGCATACTTTTTAGGAATAATGCTTTGGCTTAAGATAAGACTTTGACAGACGTACTTGCCTATTTGAGTCCTCGCAAATCATAGTCTAACTCATAACATTCTGCTGGACTTTGGCTTAGGATGATTTTGTCTATGTCTGGGATTGCATACATTACAACTGTTGATGTGTATTAAATAAACTAATTAAACAAAGATTGCTTTCTCTCCTTTGAAATATGGTTGATTGTGTAGGTTCTATATAATATATTCTGGAATGTGGAAACTTAAGCAGACTGTATGTATGTTCTATATGTGCTTACTAACTGAAGCTTAATTTCTCTCTTTAACTCTGTGTAGGTTCTTATTCAAGATTTTAACTATGCATTGATAGAGAATTTTCTTCTTCAAGTAGTGTTGTCGGTTCATCAGGTAATGCTGATCACCTTATTTTCATCATCTTGTTACTAAGTTATCTATTTATGGTCACGTCCTTGTTCTCTGTCAACTGTCTCCCATGGGTTTAGCTTTTAAATTCTTCAGTAAGGCTGTAAGGCTTTGAAAGTGAATTGTGTTTAACATTCTTTTATTGTTGCAGGGCCACATGTACTTCCATTTTATAACATTTGCTTTTACTGCAATTTTGTAACACATGCCTTCCATTTTAGAAGTTCCTTTTTACATCTTTTTTTGTCCCGTGATGAAGCTTTTAAGCTCATAAATGATGGTCGGCTGCAACACAATAGTGGACCTAAAGCGACTAGAGATCAACAGGTTTGCTATTTTCTTCATAAATTGGATTATGAATTCTTCAAAAATAAGGCTCTTGTGAGTTCTGTTTTCTTTTAAAGTTAGAGGGGAGAATATAAGTTTCAGATTAAGGTTTTAAAACATAGAGTCCTGATAAACCTGTGGATGAGGCAGCATATATGGAAAGGTAGAAAGGTATTTGCCTTGAGCTTTGTTACTCAGTAATTATTTAAAATGCTGATCTATTTCACTATATTGCTTTTGTGCTTGGCAGGGATAAAGAAATTTCTCTGTCAGATGATACAAAACCTTTAGATAATGAGGATTATGAAATTGTTCCAAATTCTTCAGTACCACCAGGCAATTTAGAGGAGGCTGCAGTGATTGTTTAGAGCACTGATTGTTCATCATCAGGAAAAATCTCAAAGTGAATTATGATGCACCTCAGGGTTAGTTAAATACATATTCAGGTTATCATTTATCAATCTGCAGAAATTTCCCCTTGTCCTCTTTTTTAGTGGTTTAAGTGGAATTAAAAAATCCCATTTTATAGATACATGACTTGTAAGTTTCACTTGCTAAACTAAATTTTTAGACGCATGCTTTTGTAATAACCCTTTTGTGTTCAAGTAGCATGAACTAAAGGGCTACCTAGTTTGCACTTAACTGTCTATATATGAGTAAAACACTTTTAAAATTGGATATGTGAATCTATGCAGCTATATATCGTTCTTATCTGGGATCTCTAATTTGTCTTCCTCATTATGCACCTGTTTTCCCTCTTTCATGCATGCAAATCAAACAGACTTCCATTTCACATTGGAAAGGTCGTCTGGCTCTTATACTGAGGGGAGAATGGTCTATGTGACTATGTAAGTTGTGAGTTGTGGATGGAGCTCCTGACTCAATGAAAATTTAAAAGCAAAAGTTTATGTCATCTTAGTTCATTAGATGTAGATGTAGTACTTGCATTTAAGCTCTTATTCCATGTCTTAGTTATTTATCAAAATCAGCTTTCCTTACTATTTCATGGATTATGCTATTGAACATGTTGTTGGATCATTCATTTTTGCATTTTTATATTGTTTATATATCCCATATACACTGGTTTGATTTTTTCATATTTCAACATTGTTCCAAATTTTATTTAACTCTATTTAAAAACTGGTTGTTCTGATTGCAGTACCTGATGAAGACTACACAGACTACACATTGGTTGCAGAATCAAAGTTTCCGGTATTATAAGCTCTCTTCCCCTCTCACAATAAAATTTTCCTTTTGGTGCTCTAAATCCCAATGAGTTTATATATAACCTAAGCAAGTTGATGCACCATTTAATATTGACTTTAACTCAATAATCTATAGGAATATGTATGCTTGGACAGCAATCATAAATGGTTACGCGTAGAATGGTGATTTCATGGAAGCATTTTACTTTAGAATTTATATATACTTGTTTTTTATGTTAAAATTTCTTATTATTTTGTAGGCATTTGAAGGAAATTCAATCAACGAAATAGATGAGATTTGAGACTTATGGGGAAATTTTTTTTTGGAAGAATACGTGTAATTTTTATTTTAGATTAAATATTATATTGTGTTGATAACTTATTATTGTGTTGAAGGTATTGTATTGATATAAAGTATTGTATTGATAGTATTTGGTTAAAAGTGTGTTGATAATATTGTGTTAATTAATATATAGTATATTGATAATATTGTGTTTTGATCGGTTGTTGATAATATGTGTTGATAGTAATTAATATATAGTATATAGATAATATTGTGTTTTGATCGGTTGTTGATAATATGTGTTGATAGTAGTATATTGATAATATTGTGTTTTGATGGTTGTTGATAATATGTGTTGATAGCTAGTATAGTGCTGATATGTAGTATAGTGCTGATATGTACTGTGTGAATTTTGTATATGATTTAAAAAAATTGGGAATTTAAAAATAAAAATTAATTTTTTTTTTAAAAAAAGAATAATCCGCTACCCTTCTGAAATAATAAGGGTAGTGGATGCTTTAAAAAATAATAATAAATTAATGATATCCGCTACCCTTTTGTTTATAGAAGGGCAGCGGATGCTCAACTTTCCGCTACCCTTGTAAAAGGGTAGCGGAAAGCTCAGGGCTTTCAGCGACCCTAGCATCCGCTACCCTTGTACAAGGGTAGCGGATGTGCAGATCTGTACTAGTGATGATCGGTGGCCCCCGTGTTAGGGAACCAAGTCTGAGATGCTAACGAACCTGAATCAGTAGAGTCCTAAAACACCATGTGAGCCTGTGACCCATCAGAATAGCGGCGATAACACGTCACAGCAGAATGCCAAGGCAAATCACAAATTTGACACCGCAAATTAGACCGCGAGCTGCCACGACCACCACGCCAATTCGGCTGCTGCCCACGGTTCCTTGACTGCCCGAACTGAGCAGAACCAGCGCCACGCCACTGCCCAGCCTGCGGCGGAAATCCACTGCCAGCCCGCGACTGGCCGCCACGCCCCTGCTGCGAGCCGCGACGTCCGCCACGACCAGAACCACGTCGAGCAACGTGAGCCACCGACGGCAGACCTCCATTGGGCGAATACTCCGCAGCATGCGCGAACTCTTGAGCCCCCAACAAATCAGCCATCTTCTCCAAAGACAAAGGCGCAGGCCGTGAGGACAGTGAAGCAGCAAACGAACGAAACTCAGCTCTCAGCCCCCGGAAAACATAGATATTCATCTCGTCGGCGGTAACGGGGCAACCAGCAAGCACGAGGTCTTCAAGAAAGACCTTCACACGTCTTAAATAATCTGTAATAGACGCATCACCTTGCTGCAACGTTTGAAGTTGGCCGAGAAGGTGGACGACACGAGCCCGAGACGTGGAGGCTAGAGTGAGCTCGATCGCACACCAGGCCGCCATGGAAGTCTGCTGTCCAAGCACGAGAGGCATGACTTCTTCCGAGAGCGAGGAAATAATCATCGACAAAATAGCCTGATCCTGCTGGAACCACGGTGCGTATGCCGGATTCACGGTGGGAGCATCGGTAGGCGCACTAGCCGGCGGCGGCAGCATAGTAGGAGGGGCCGGAATCGATCCATCAACGAACCCCATCAGGCGTTGGCCGTGAAGAAACGGAACCAACTGCGCCCGCCAAAAAAGAAAGTTGCGGGTATTTAGCTTGATGCTAACAAAATGGTGAGCCGAAGAAAGGGAATTCGGCAAAGGAAGAGCAGCGCCATCGGACACTGTCTGTTCCGAAGAGACAGCCGCAGACTCGCCGTCAGCCATCAGGAAGAACTTGGCGACTGATACCAGATTAGGGTTTGTATTATGAGTGTCTCAACTGTACAATATTACCTGTGACAACTATATACAAACTACAGAAGTATACTAGGAATAGAAGTAGATAATAGTAGGAGTCCTAACAGTTTCGAAGGTTTCTGTTAAGGGTAGGTATTTCTTTTTGTTGCATACAATGTTTATAGGAGATCAAGATGCAATGAAGGAGATGATGACCCAACAGTTAGAGATCATACGAGTTGATATGTAGACTCAACTACAAGTTGAAAGAGCTTAAATTAAAAGTTTGATGGACAAGTTACATCGCAATGGCTATGCCATGATCTCAAACTACTCAAGTTGAACATTCTGTTAATTCAAATCGTGAAAACTTAGGAGACGATTACATTATGTGTATTAATATATTTGGTACAGTTTCTAACAATGTAACACTTAACAATGCTATACTTTTGTTATTGTTATTGACATTGAATTTCTTAATATAATATATTTTGTAATAATAATATTGAAGTATTAGATTTAATACAGGTCTACGATATTAATTAATTCTGCGATATTAATTAATTGGTAGATTTTTTTTAATTTTAAAAACACAGCAATGGACAAAAATCGTAGTAAATCTATAGCTAAATACTTTTTAACAATAATGAATGACAACGAATGGAATTTTCTGTTGCTATTCCCTTGCAAATTTGTCGTTCAATGGTCGCGATGAGGAAATTAGCGACAGATATTAGTTTAACAACGGAAAAATCCATTGCTAAATTTAGCGATGGAAAAAGTTTTGTCGCAAATTTTAGTGATGCCACTTTTAGCGATGGACTGATTCCGTCGCTAACCGTCATGAACGATCAATTCGCCTCTACAATTGCTCTTCACATTTCTTTTAGTAATCTGGATACAGAACCAAAAATTATAGCAAAGTGTCGGAAGCCCTCTGATTGGTTCAAATGGAAACAAGCAATTGAGGCTAAGCTCAACTCGCTAAATAAAAGAAAAGTGTTTAGTCCTTTTGTACTAACCCCTAAAGTTGTGATCCCAGTAGGATCCAAATGGGTATTTGTACGAAAGAGGAATAAACACAATGATGTGGTTAAATATAAAGTGAGATTTGTTGCTCAAGGGTTCTCACAGAGACTCGGAATAGATTTTGAACAAACTTACTCTCCTGTCTTAGATGGCACATCGTTCCGTTATCTAATATCGTTGAAAGTATAAATGAATCTGGAAATGCAGTTAATGGATGTTGTAACCGCATATTTATATAGGTCACTAGACATTGACATATATATATATATATATATATATATATATATATATATATATATATATATATATATATATATATATATATATATATATATATATATATATATATATATATATATGAAAGTACCTGAGGCCGGCCATCCAAAATCCTTTATGTAAAGGAAAAACAAATCAAAATATGTTTAGTGTAAAATTACAAAAGTCATTATATAGCTTAAAACAATCAGGAAAAATGTGTGATAAGTGCAAAGACACTCATATTTAAGGGTCTTTATGGGGTTGTTTTATGCTTAAATGTTATCCTCTGTGGTTGATTTATGGTCATAATTGCTTAGATGTGCTAATGTGTTGCAAAACTCTATCATATCTTACACTTTAATTGTCTTGAAGGGTTTTTAGCTTAAGGAAAGGCATATGGACTTGACCGGTAGCAACCAAGGAAGAATTACTTGATGAAGCCTGTCAACGAAAGGTCCATGATCGTGGATTAGAACGTGGATGGAGAACAGAAGGTTCCACGATCGTGGATGAGAACGTGGTTGAATAAGTGGCACTATCCACGAGCGACCCACGCTCGTGGATTGGATCGTGGACAAGGCTCAGCGAGATATTTGAAGAATGTGCTTTGGAGGGAAAGCTATTTAAGCTAGAATTAGATATTTTTAGAATGAACTTTTACCACTTAGACATTAGATTCAAATTTAGATTCATTTTACTTTATCTCTCTAGCTTACACATTATACTTTGAAGATCTTCTTGGAGATGAGAGCTTGACAAACTTCCTACTTGCAATCAATTAGGTGATCTACTTTCTTGCTTTAATCTTCACTTTAATTGCTTTCAATTTGGCGAATTTAGATTCAATGTTGATTTCAATTGGTAAAATGAGTGGCTTGGTTTTCAATTTGGAATTGAATTGTGATTCTAGTCATGATGCTAATGTGAATTGTATTTCTAAGTAGGTTTATGCATTGTAATGGATTCATGAGATATTCTTGTTATCTATGATGAATTGTTTGCTTCCTTTAAGAATGACCAACTCTAGGGATTGTCTAAGGCATTGAATCTTAGCAAGGTCTTGCTAGGTTCAATGTAACTCCTAATCATAGGTGTTTTCCTGCTTTAAGTTCTGAAAGGCCTAAGTAAGAAATGAGGTGAAGACAACATGTTTGATAAAATGTCTCTTATATATATATATATATATATATATATATATATATATATATATATACAATATAACCTCAATATATTCTATTTTATACCTAATATATATTTTTATATTTACAATATAACCTCAAGTATATATAATTATCAAACTCTAACCCTCCACCTCTAAAATCTCATTTTAAATTATGATTCAACTATAAACATTATTGTTAATCCTGTTGTAAATATTCTTATTGTTTAATTTTTTTTTATTAATTGTTCTTGCTTTCATAATATTTAATGAAATGTCGCAACTTAATTATGTGAGTTGATTGTTTATTATTTATGATATTATATAAGATAGCAAATAATAATACAATTGAATTTATTTCTAAACAAGTTAACGAGCATGTTGAAGTCGTGACTTGTTTTATTTTATATTTTAAATCTATTATGTTTGCATTGTGGTGATGTACTTATGTAATTATGTATTAGATATATTTCATAAATTATTTATATATACTTATTAAATTTTTTTAAAAAGTCTTAACATATAGGCTCAAAGTAGGACTTACTTTAAAGCCTTTTTAATGGCCTAAATTTTAAACAGGCTTTTAAAAAGACTTCAGGCCAGGCCAGGTCAACTATAGCCTAAAAAAAGCCTACATACAGGCCCAGGCTTAGGCTTTAGATTTCCATAGCAGGCCCAGCCTCCAGGCCTAATTTTCTGAAGCCCGGCTCGGCCTATAGCCTATTTTCACCCCTACTCACAAGAATGTCATCCTTGCAATGTATATAACCTAAGTTCTAGAACACTAGAAACATTATGTGCTAGATAACATTTCATTCCTAAGCTTTTTCCTTATTAAGTTCAAATACTTGTTTTGATCCTTGATATTACAACATTGCACAAATCAAACTTGTTTTTAGTGACCTTGTATATGATGTGTGTGATCCTTTATTCCTTAGTTTAAGAACCTATTAGCACTTCCAAATTTGCCTTCCTCAAGAGAACTATAAACTCAGGATTCATCCCAAATCTTTGACCGCCCAAAAATCGAGTTGTCAATGTGGTTTTGTAGATTGAGTGAATTCCTCTTAAAACAAGGATATGAGAATTAAGATATCAGCCCTTGCGTCTTCACTAAGAAATCGTCTGATGGATTATGTATTATTGTATTATATCCTTCTATGTAGATGATATAAATATTATAGGGACATGTAAGGTTGTCAAAAGGTCATGCTTGTGTTTAAAGATGAATTCGAAATGAAAGAATTGGGGAAAACAAGTTCTATCTTGGCCTGCATATCGAGCACCTTCCTGAAAGAATATTCATACATCAACCAAATACACAGGCAAGTTATTGGAAATGTTCTACACGGATAAATTTCATCCACTTAGTACTCCAATGATAGTCCGATCACTTGAAGTTGATAAGGATCCATACAAACCTAAAGAGGATAATGAGGATATTCTAGAACCAGAAGTCCCTTACTTAAGTGTCATCAGAGCACTTTTATATCTTTCCAATTGCACTAGACCGGATATTGCATTTTCAGTAAATATGCTAGCTCGATTTAGTGCTGCTCCAAACAGAAGACGTTGGAATGGCATAAAGCATATATTCTCAAATATTTGGAAGACACAAAGGATCTTGGGCTTCTATTTAAAAGAGACCAAGACACCACATTAGTGGGATATTCGGATGTTAGTTATATGTTTGATCCACATAATACTAGATCCAGACCAGATATGTATTCCTTTGTGGAGGTACTACTATCTCATGGATATTAGTTAAACAAACACTAGTAGCTACCTCGTCAAAACACTCTGAAATCATTGCTTTGTACGAGACCTCAAAATAATGTGTATGGTTGAGGTCACTAATACATAATATTCAAGGCTCGTGTGGAATAATGAGTATTAAAAGAACCCCCACTGTTTTGTATGGGGACGACAATGCAGCATGTGTTGCACAAATGAGTAATGAATATGTTAAAGGAAATATCACTAAACATATTGCACCAAAATTCTTTTATCCACATGAGCTACATAAGAGTGGTGAAATACAAGTTCAAAAGATTCAATCTAGTGAAAATCTAGCAGATTTATTAACTAAGTCCTTACCTACATCTACTTTTGAAAAGTATGTACATAAAATTGGTATGTCTAGGTTACGAAGATTGTTGTCTTCAAGGGGGGCAACCGGTGTGCCCCCACTCCCCCACCACATGTAATGTATATATATTAAGTATACTAACATTTAAACAATGCCTAAGTTGGTTTAGATGGTAAGGCTTTAATATATAATGAAATGAGCAATAGTTTGAGCCCTAATAGCAACTTTTAGTGTTTAGCTTTTTGGATTAATGGTGTGAATTCTAATTGGTTTTTTTTTGTCACATTGTGACTTCTTCTCTTTTTTTTTTCTTTTTTTTTTCTTTTTAATATCAATAGTGTAGTGTGAATTCTAATTGGTTTTTTGTCACATTGTGACTTCTTCTCTTTTTTTTTTTTTCTTTTTAATATTAATAGTGATGTGAATGATTTATAATGTGTTTTAATTCAAACTATTTTATCAAATTAATTATGTTTTATATTTTGTTTTAAATATTTTTTATCTTGATGTATTTTGATTTTTTTATCACTAGTCAACAATATTATGACTCGGTATCTAAATTTTTCATTTTTTTTTCAAAATATCTCGTTAACTTTGATCTTTCGCCCCCACTGGAGAAAATTTCTGGCTCCACCACTGGGGGCAACAATATCTCGGTGCACATAAATTATCGATCCAGAAGACCAACAACTTTTACAAGCATCTCAGTGTGCCCAGAAAGTTATGGTTGTACTTTTTTTCCCTTAACTATGTTTTTTCCACAGAGTTTTCTTAGTGTAAGTATTTAATGAGGCAACCAAAGCAACACATGTATTACCCATATATAATGTACTCTTTTCTAACTTAGGTTTTTCCCACATGATTTTTCTAGTGAGTTTTTAACGAGCTGAGGCATGAATATGGCTAAATAATGTCCTGCAAGGGGGGGGGGGGGGGTTATAAAAATATACTCCTTCCGTCCCATTTTATGTGTCTGGTTCAGTTAACGAGGCTTGACTGAAGTTATTTTTAATTCATTTTTTCATAATATTAAATTTAATATTAATATACAAAATTTATATAGTTAGAAACTACATTAAAAGTAGTATTGTAAAAAAATGACAAAGAAAATAAACAAAGAAGAAAGAGTTAGTTTGACCAATGAATAGTAAGTATGACAGATAAAATGGGACAGAGAGAGTATTAAGTATATATGGACATTATTACATAATTGTAATAGCTAGATGATTTGTAACAACCACATTGGATTAATGTGTTTGACTAGTTGATAGCATTAGCTGATTGTAGAAAAATGTTTGATAAATTAGTTGTTAGCTGATAACTGATTAAATGCAAAATAACTTTCTCAAAAAACTAATCAAAAAAAATTATTCTGAACAGCTTTTTGAATTTGTGTTTTAATTTGAAGCAATAAGTTGTTACAAAAAGTTTATTAATCAAACATTCATATTGACGGTTTAACTAAGTCAAACAACTAATAATGATCAAAGAAGCCAAAATTGGCTAATAAGCTAACTTTGTTACAACTGAGAAAAACTGGGAACATAACATGGATTCACATAAACCATGTTTTCAGATTATAGTATGTTTTAAGATAATGATTGTGATGATGTTACAATACTGCTGAATCAAGATCTTCATAATTGCTGCTGAAGCATGATAGGCCATGATAATACTTTAATTATACAGCACAATTTTATTCTTCAAGTTTACTTCACAACGAGATTCAATTATTGTATTCTATTAGACAAAATTAAGCCATTCAATAACTAACCATTTTCAGTAATATTTAAAATCGTTTTCTTCTACAAGAAGACTTTGGATGGATTATATCCATCATGATTTAATCTTAACTTTAATCACTTCATTGTATATAATATAAGTAAATTGATCTCTTGCCGGTACATGTCTAGTTCACTGGTTCAGTAGATAATATTTGAAAAAAAAAATGTCAAGATTCAAAACTTGATAACTATGTGGGATTATGTCCAGAGCGGACAGATGTGCATTGCATTTGAGCCTGTTTGCTCGGCCATTGAATTACCTTAATTTACATTCTCTCACATGTTCTGTCGTGCCGGAGTGTTGGGCCCTTGAGTTGGGGGAAAAGTATATTGCTTTCTTTAATGCGACGTCCACATATATACAATAAGTACTATACTAGACTATATATGACCCTGTTTGGTAAAATAGTTAGGTTATCAGCCAACTTTGACTTATTTGACCATTCTTAGTTGTTTGACTTAGTTAAAAAATCAATATAAGTATTTGATTAATTAATTTTTTGTAACTCCAAAATGATAAAATTAAAAAACACTGTTTAAAACAACTTTTTCAATTACCTTTTAAAAAAAAAGAAATCATACCAAATAGCTATCGGTTAACAACTAATTTTATTTAACAAACAGCTTTCTACAATCCGCTAATGTTATCAACTAGTTATACCCTCTAACCCAATCAATTATCAAGCTATTAGCTAACAACCATTTACCAAATAGGCCAATAACTTTTTCCTCATTTGTCATTTGTCAATAGGATTTGTTCACATTAGAATGCAAAAACAGTATTCACGAAGAAGCTAATAAACGTTAATAAATGGAGGACAATACATAATTGCATATACTTTGGCGTGAAACAAGACACCAAGACTGTTGTCTGCCCTCCTTACTATAAATGTAGCAAATCTTTCATTCAGTTTCACCCCCCCCCCTCTCTCTCTCTCTCTCTCACGTTCTAGAAATGGCGTTTCCACTTGAACAACGTTGTACTCTTCTCTGCATGATTCTTCTTCTTTCAGCTGCTAACTATTGTTACAGCCAAACCTACCTTTCCAAGGCAACCTATTTCACTACAGATGACGGCATGGGAAATCCAAGTACGCTCTCAACAAATACTTCTGTTTGATTCTTGATCAAAACAACATTCTTAGGATCAAGCTAATATGTAGCCCATGACCCCGCTCTGATACCACTTTGTTGGATCAAACACTTAACACTAGGCTAAAAGCTATGCAATTTTATTTTCTTATACAATCACACATTTTCCTTTAAGCCATCTATCAGCCTTTGCCCAACAATAACCCAAGTCACTGGGTGTTAGACTTGGCCTTTATCGGCCTCCTCCCAAAAAACATTGTTTAAAGTTGGATAATATTGTATTAGCAATTTAGCATGTAGTACTAACGTTTCCTGTATGTGACATCTTGTTGGTCAGCCGGAGCCTGTGGGTATGGACAGTATGGAAAAACCGCCAACGGTGGTCAAGTTTTCGCAGCCTCTGGGCGGCTGTACCAAAATGGAGCTGGCTGTGGCGCTTGTTATTTGGTATGCTCCTTACTATCAAATTTTATGATAAATATAAGGGAAATTGTACTTAATCTAGCCTATAAGGTAATTGTAAATTTAATTTTGTGTTATAACCAGTATGGTTGACGTGAGTAGTCGTTCATTCTTGTCACTTAAAAGAATCAGAGTGTTCAAATCATCTCTAGTATAGGAAAATCAATCTGGTCAGCACTTTGCCCCTTAATTAGGCGGACTTGGTGTGAATGGGAATTAATATAAGTATAGTACGTACCGGTTTTGTGTTATAAACGATGTTACCACGTGTAATCCCAATTTGTTAGCAATGTGGCTTTTTGGTTCCTCTATCAATAGGTCTTTCAAAATTTGCATCTTAATTATTCCACTATTTAATGGTATGAATGCAAATCATTAACCATCATTATATCGATTTTCTTGTTTACCATTAGTGAAATAGAGACTAAGTGGCCTATATTTTTGTGTCTTTGCCACAAGTCATGTATCCAAGTTAGTATTCGTTTTTGAAAGAAAATAGAAATATGATGTGAAATTTCATTTATATCTATGGCCAACTATAATCTTTAAAAAGTACTCCCACTATCTCATTTTAGTTGTCCTATTTACTATTCATTGGTCAAACCAACTCTTCCTTCTTTGCTTATTTTCTTTAGTAATTTTTTATTATTTTTAAATTTAATTTTTTGTGTTTAATAGTACTTTTCATATAGTTTCTAAATATATAAATTTTATATATTAATGCTAAACTTAATAATATAAAAAATTGGATTAAAAATTACATTAGTCAAGCCTCGTTAAACAAACTAGACACTCATTTTGGGATGGAGGTAGTAATTAAAAAGGTAAATTTAAATCGAATTGTTGAGGAATGACAGAAGAAGAAAAAAAAAAGCGTCACATCTTATATCACTGACAAATAGTAAAAGTGGGGATATCTATACAATAAGGAACCCTATATATCTGTCACTACTCCATAAATTGGGAACTAAAATTAAAATACTACCACTGTGAAACCTTAGTATAGTCCGTTTCTTTTTTGGGTATCCCGCTCTACTGAAATTTTTAAAAAAAAATGCAATTTTCAGCAGAATATATTATTGCAAGATGAGATTAGAGTTATTATTAATCCCACATATGAATCAAAGGATGTGTGACTTGCACATTTATTATGTTATTTATATTTGGGCAAAAATTTGTGAAAGATTGACTCTATGTGATATGAGTCGGGTCAAGATAAAAAATATAATACTTTTATTTTTTAATTTAAAAGTGTTATGATGACATTTGTATGTTGATCCGACCCGTTTTGCGGATTAGAATCCGTGAGACAGCATCACACAAGTGTGACCCTTATATTTATTGTTATCAACGCACCTTTTCAGGTGTACGTTGCTTCTTGATGGGCTCAACTAATGACCTTTTAACATAGATCGAGTTAGCTTTGATAACAAATTAAAACGCGAAATTGATAATTGGAATGCACGTATATGAATGTGTTGAACATGCATACAGGTGAAGTGCAAGGAAGAAGGGTTGTGCAGAGATGGGGGAGTAAAAGTGATGGCGACAGACAGCGGAGAAGGACCAGGAACAGATTTCATATTGAGCTACCGTGCGTATGGAAAAATGGCGGTGCCCAGGATGGCAAGCCTTCTGTATTCGCTAGGGGTGGTGGATGTAGAATACCGGAGGATCTCTTGCCATGAAGCCGCTAATCTTGTCATTAAAATTGTTGAGCATAGCAATTACCCATGGTACTTGGCCATTGTACCATTCAAGCAAGGCGGCGCCAATGACATCCTCTCAATTGAGGTTTACGAGGTTAATAATCAAACTCTCTCTCTCTCTTCTTTGTTAACGTTGTTAAATTAAAAGGTACTAATGTACAGTTTGGTTGGTGTCACTGGTCGTGCACTCTCATATATCTTCAGGAGTTCAAAAACTTTTCTCTTATAAAAAAACGTGTTGGGCAGAGGTCAATATGTAAAGGTCAAGTCTAGCACCCAGTGGTTATGTATTGTTGGACGGAGACTAGTAAAGAACTACTTAAAGGGTCAAGTCCAGCAGTCAGTCTCAAAATTTATTTGTCTAAGGAAATAAATTAAAGTTGCACATTGATACAACCCTGAGGTTGTATGGGTTGCTCTTCTTCGAGTCAAGAGCTAAACTCCAATAGCTGTGCTTCGAGTGACAGCCCAACTCCAAATGACTATGCTTCGAGTGATAGTCTAACTCCAGAAAGGGAATGTCTCCAGACATAATCCATTAATATATTCTTCAGTGCCCTTTTCCATTTACATAGACAGCTATTTATATATGATAATAAAACTATACCCACAACCCCATTAACCATCCACTATCCAACTACATGCTATAACTACCCATGAAGTACCTAGAATAGTGGTTATCCCACCATATAATAATAATAATAATAATAATAATAATAACTACTGCAACAACACCACGAGTGTATCATTTTCCGGCCCATCAAAATCACCTTGTCCTCAAGGTGATAATTACTAAGATGCCTCCAAAGCTTGACCCAGCAGATTATGCTTCACAAATAAAGGTATTCCCTCTTATTTGATCAAGATTTATATTTCTGGGTTAGTTTTGCTTGGGATGATTATATCTGCATGACTCCCCATACTGGCATGATCGAACGAAGAAATTGCAAACTCCTTTGCCAAAAGACTCCAGATTCTTATGTACCAAATTAGGATTGCGTAAGGAGTCGTGCCAGGGAGCTTCGGCCTTCTGATGTTTCTTCTTCTTTCTGTTTTTTTTTTCTTTTTTTTTTCAAGCGTGAAAATAATTTTTTCAGGTTGATACTCTCAATGAAAGCACCAATTGATACAACCCTGAGGTTGTATGGGTTGCTCTTCTTCGAGTCAAGAGCTAAACTCCAATAGCTGTGCTTCGAGTGACAGCCCAACTCCAAATGACTATGCTTCGAGTGATAGTCTAACTCCAGAAAGGGAATGTCTCCAGACATAATCCATTAATATATTCTTCAGTGCCCTTTTCCATTTACATAGACAGCTATTTATATATGATAATAAAACTATACCCACAACCCCATTAACCATCCACTATCCAACTACATGCTATAACTACCCATGAAGTACCTAGAATAGTGGTTATCCCACCATATAATAATAATAATAATAATAATAATAATAATAATAACTACTGCAACAACACCACGAGTGTATCACACATTCGCTACTAGCTATAGCTTTTGGCTTAGTGATAAGCATTTGATCCTAACAAAACGAATATGAGAAGCGTTTTGCCCTTTAATTAGACAGTATGTGATGGTATGGACTTAAAGGTGCCTCCTATGCTCTATTCAAGACCCAATGATCTTACCCAAAAAAAAAATTATTTTTCTTAGTAAAAATCACATACATATAGATACCTTTTTTTTTTTTTTTTCAAAAAAAAGATACTTTTTTTTTTACTGCTAACCAAGGTTCATTGTTTAATTACTTGATAGACTAAAATCGCAACATTTTTGTAAATATAGGGATGTATTTTGCAATAGTTAAAGGACAAGATGACAAAAAAACCAGAGCTATATACATACATCCATATATATATATATATATATATATATATATATATATATATATATATATATATATATATATATAATAATTGAAGAATTAAAAACACTTATACTCTATAGAGAAGTTGAAGTTGAATAGTGTTGTATCACATGTATGCAACCAATTGAGTGCACATACTCGCTGAAATAATGTCAAATTCTTATAAAAAAAACAAATATTATTTTTACTTTTAAAATTTACCTCTTCAAGTAACAGTGAAATTTTTGTAGAAAGCAAGCGATACATGGACAGCGATGCGCAGAGTATACGGTGCAGTGTTCGACTTTCAAAATCCACCGCTGGGAGAACTTAAAATAAGGCTGTCGGTGAACGGTAGCGATGGACAAAAATGGGTGGAGTCAGACAAGGCAGCCATTCCTAAATATTGGAAGGCTGGCATTACTATTAAGACTGATATTCAGCTAAATTAATAATATTTTTCGTAGCTAGCTTTAGCCACAACCAATTTATTATTTATACTTGTATTATTTTATTTATCCTTTTTGTTGGCAAATGGAACATCTTATTTTGTAGCTATACGCCTATATCTAGCTTGAGCTAATTTATTTGTGCATCATTTGCTGACTTTTGGTGGGATATTCAAGCTTATTGGTAAAGGCATATATATATATATATATATAGGGTCATGTTCAGGTGTGGCCGCGCCCTTACGTGCGGCCGTGCGGTTTACACCACTCAATGTTAAGAAATGCACTACTCAATGTTACGAAATACACCACTCAATACATTGAGTGGTGTGTTTCTTAAATATGAAATACACCACTCAATAACATTGATTGGTGCATTTCGTAATATTGAGTGGTGCATTTCTTAACATTGAGTGGTGTAAACCGCACGGCCACACGTAAGGGCGCGGCCACTCCCACCCCATTTTTTAGTAGGTATATATTATATATTATTATAATATAAAATTTTTACACTTTTGGCCCTCCTATTGTTTTTAAAAAATGTATTATGTATATATCAAATGAACTCAAAATACATATATATTTGTAGAATTTGTCTCTAATTGGTGGTTGTGTTCACTTTTCGTCCCTAGACTATAATTAATCGGCGTCGCAAATTTCGTTGTTTTAATAACAGGTTGTACTCACACTTCGTTCTTAAGCTATACTAACATTGCAAATTTCGTCCCTAATGTCTTAGGAACGAAAAGTGAGCACGACCAAAAGTTAGAAACGAATTCTACAATTACCCTATAACTTAGGGATGAAAAATGTAATTTTCCTATTTTTTACCATTGTATATATTTTGTGTTATGTGAAAATTTTGATAGTAATGTTTAAAAACCTTAACGATCATACTCATATAATTATATATTCATATATTATACTATTGCACATAGTATAATTAAAAATAATTATCAATGATAATCTACACAATCATGTATGGTGTATATAACGATATTGTATGATTGATACTAATGCCGATTAAATTTGGCCCCCCAATCCAAACTTCCTGGCTCCGCCCCTGGTTCCATTACCACCAAAAAGGATAAATAAAATAATACAAGTATATAATAAGGCAAAATCTTGTGTGAGACCGTCTCACTATGAGACGGGTCGGGGTCAAGATACAAATGTAACACTTATATGCACAAATGTCATACTTATATGCTCAAATATATAATACTAATGAGAAATAAAATATTTGTTACTTATAAGGATAAATGTAATACTTTTAAGGAAAATACAATACTTTTACATTTCGATTTAAAAGTATTACATTTTTCCTCAAAAGTATTATATTTGCCCTTATAAGTAAGGGGCACTTGTCAACATTACTTATTATGAAAAATGTATTACTTTCTCTTTTATTATATTTGTATTCTTGATTAGTATTATATTTGAGCATATAAGTATGACATTTGCACATATAAGTATGACATTTGCATGGTGCTTCGACCCGACCCGACCTGACCCGTCTCACAATAAGGATCCGTGAGACGGTCTCACACAAGTGTGACCCTACATATAATATAATAATACGAGACACGCACGCACGATGAACGCACATCACGCATATCACACACACGATGCACCGTACCGGAAGGGACATGGGATCGGAGGGCTATACCTTGACACTTTTTTTTAGGTATTTTACTATTGTTAGTATTATTCAATTATATTCACCAAAAAAAGTATTATTCAATTATTTATTAAATGAATTTCACAATGTATTGTCATATATATGTCTTGCATTGCAGTTTGGCTTGATAGTAGTAATGTGAATTCATCATTCTGAGCAGTACCTCTCGAAGTACCCCTACAACTTTATAGCGATGGATTGTCTACTCCTTAGTTATGGGTGACTAGATATGTTTAGGTGATCCCTTTTCATGGATTAAGCGCACATAACCTATGGGGGTGGCAAGATCAGGGAGAAATATAGAGTTTATTCTTAGTCAAACTATTGTTATGGTGTTTATGCTAATGGTTTCTCTTCTTATGTGCCATTTCAATGAATGGGCATTTTATTTTTGGTTTTTGTGCATTAGGATGTACGTACGGTAGTTGCTTGGAAATTTGCAAGAGATCTAATTCAAATAGTAGAATAATTATTTTTGCATTTTATTGTGTAATTTGTCAATATTAATTAAAATATTTCATAAAGTTATATCAAATTACTAACAAAATTGGATTCAAAAGTGCATGGTTAGTACGTTTTTCAGAGTTTTTCGAAGACATGGTATTATAAAATACACATGTTACTCACAACAAACTACTGTGAAGCTGTATGGGCAGAGATCTATTCCTCTCTATTGTGTTCCAATTGGGAACATTGCTAGGATTTGTTCCTGGCATGATCATGTGGTTAGCTAGGTGGCCCAGATTGACAATGATATTTGGACCCCTATTGGTATTAGCCCGTGCGCTTACATCAATCTTAGTAGTTACCACAAAATGCACGAGACACGCACGCACAATGCACGCACATCACACACACGATGCACGCGCAACACCATACCGGATAGGACATGGAGAGTGTTAACGTTCGTGAACATGTTTGTGAACGTGCTCGTTAACTTTAACGAACACGTTCATGAACATGTTTGCGAACGTTAACAAACACTAATGAACGCTTAACAAATGAACATAAACATGATTTTTAAAAACCTTAACAAATAAACACGAACACTCCAAAATCCTTAACAAACGAACACGAACAACCTCCATTCGTTTATGTTCGTTTCATTAACCGCCCTAAGGATGGCCGTGGGCATCATCGCCTTGATGGCAATGCTGGCGGCCGGGATGGTGGAATGTTACATACTGAAATATGCCATTAAAGAATGCAGCAACTGTGAAGCCGTAGGGTGGAAATAGGCTAGGCCGAGCCGGGCTTTAGAAAATTAGGCCTGGGCTTGCTATTGAAATCGAAAGCCTGAGCCTGGGCTTGAGCCTGTATGTATGCTTTTTTTTAGGCTCAAGCCTGAGCCTATAGTTGGTCTGGCCTGGCCTAAAGCCTTTTTAAAAGCCTATTTAATATATAGGCCTTTAAAAAGGCTTCAAAATAGATCATGAATAGGCTTTGCACCTATTTAAATAGGCTTCGAACATATTTAAAGCTACATTTTTAAGCGTTTTAAAGTATACCTGTAAAAATTTATAAAAATACTTAAGTTCATATTTCATAATGAATGACAAAACCATAAGTTCATATTTAATAATACAATATCCAACACCTACCACAAGTTTAATAAGTAAAAGTTCGTAATACAAAATTCAACAATACATTGTTTACTAATTTACTAGTATTACTACACAATCTATAAATCCTGCAATCAATTACTAGTAGGCTCATATTACATTAGTATTACAACTTTATTAATTGCGAGTAAACTGTAAACACTAAACAACTAGCAAAATTATTACTAGTAATTAGTAACACTACTTATTAGCAATTTATATTAGCATCATAGCAATAGTAACTAGTAATATCTAACACTATTTACTAATTAGTAAGTCGTATTGAGGTTTGTGTATTGGAAATTAAGGTTGTAGGTTATGTATACAATAAATATAAATTAAATAAATAAATAATATATATATATATATATACATACATACATACATACATACATACATACATACATACATAATACATACATATATATATATATATATATAAGAAGCGGTATTGTGTGGGGGTCGATGCGTCAAAAGATATTTATGATAAAACGGAAAGTCTGTGACTCCCGAGTGTCGGTCTCGAAGGAGGGACGTGGAGGTGTGTCAAACGTTCGGGAGTTTACTTGATTGAAGTATGCATTGGATTCGAGTGTGGTGAAGGGTGAATTTGTTAGTGAGAGTAGTTCATTGGTTGGTTTGAGTGCAAGAGAGTAGTGAAATAAAAGTGATTTTGGAATGTGTAAAAGGGGTAGGGATTGGATAGTGTTCATGAACATTGCATAGTGAGTGTCTAAGGTTATGGATTAGGATTGCTAGGATATTGCCTATTCGAGAGTGTGTTGTCTTAGTCCTTTTTCCACCTTTGTGTACTAAGGCTTCTTTGACTTAGGAGTGCCTTCAAGCATCCAAAGTTCTAAGATGAATTTTATCAAACACTTAAGCTACACACTATCCTACTATTCTTAAGAAGTCCATAGGAACTTTGATTGTGTCAAGCTTCAAATCCTAACTCTAATCAAAGACATGAAAGAGTCAAGAGCTCAATCTCTCATCTAGATTGGCCAAATCCAAACAAGATCTCATCAAAACAACAATCAAAACAAGAATAGATAATCCATCAACACAAACTCATAGATCCAAGATATATAAATAAGATCATCACAAAAGCAATATTCAATCACACAATCCAAATCCCTAGACTAAATTAGCTACTCATATATGAAATGCAAGCAAAAGCTAATTTAATCCAAGAACAAGATAGCTAAAATTATAGAAATGAAATAGAGATCACCTAGAGAGAAGAAGATCTTCAATCCAAGCTTGTTGTCTTCTACAATGGAGATTAATCTAATCTAAAAACTAAGAAAAATGGAGAGAGTTCCCAAAGGAAAAACTAAGTAAAAGGAAAACTAATTTCTGGACTTCTTTATGAAAATTCATCAAAGGGGTTTAAATAGTCTCCGAAATGACAACCCTAGCTGAAATTCGCGCATCGCATCTCCACTCCACGCCTCTCACACGCGTGTGAGCGTGCGTGGGAAGCTTCTGGAAAGTTTTCACGCCTGCTCACACGCGTGTGGCCTTCCAGAATGGTCCTCTGGGGCTCCGCTCTTGCCTTTGCTCTTTAAGCTCATCTTTTGGTCCTATTTGCTCCCGGGGCTCCTGTTTTACTTCTTTTAAGCTAAAAGTAGCTTCCGTGCATCAGTTAGTGATTTTCAAGCATTTACGCACATAATTTACCAAGTTAGGATGCTATAGACGCGATAAAACACCCTAAAATGTGCCTAAAATAAGGGTATCTCGGAGTCTTATCATATATATATATATATATATATATATATATATATATATATATATATAGCTAGGCCTGCGGCTCGTAGGCTAGACTTTTAAATATAGGCCCAGGCCTATTTAACTAAATAGGCTTCTAATTAGGCCTAGGCCTGACCTTTTTACTAAATAGGTTAGGTCACACTAGACCCTTTGTAGGCCAGGCCGTAGGCCCCTATGTAGGGGCCTGGTCTATTCTCACCCTATGTGAAGGGCCAACTCCTTGAGCATTCTGTGGTAAATCCCACAATATGCATAGGAGCTTTAGAAGTGTTCATGTACGTGGGGCAGCTAGAGTTCTTCAACGGCAGGTGCCCGACGGGCTCAAAAGCTTTGGCAGCGCCCTCTGCATGACCTCCATATCTCTGGGGAACTACGTTAGCAGCTTGCTAGTGAGCATTGTGATGAAGTTTTCTGCAAAAGACAGGATGGCTGGGTGGATTCCTAGGAACCTTAACAGGGGACATCTCGACAGGTTTTACTTTCTCCTAACGGGTCTCACTTTGATGGATTTGGGGCGTATATTGTGTGTGCTAAGTGGTACAAGAGTGCCAGATCAGAACGCCCTATGAATAAGAGGGGACATTTTATTGGTGTCTCTGAATCTTTTATA